>CM060119.1:25740658-26285658 GCA_030522415.1 Channallabes apus | reverse complement strand
CGGTCGTGCCACTCTGCCTCATCATTTTGACTAATTGAGGCAGCTGCCTTTTATGCATGCATGATGTATTTATTCAACAGAAAGTCTGTGAGAACATTACTTGTCATGTCTAGCTGTTAGCTTTGGTTTGTCTTTTTATTCACTTTGACACACTGCACAGCTGACACAACTGCAGGAAAACTCGTTAAAACACATAATATCGTTTTCTTAGCAACAATGTTGCATTTATAAAAAAAATGGCATGAAACACTTCGCTCGTAAATTGTCATTTAATCATCTTAAACATCTTTATTTGGTTAACATTGGATATTGGAAGTGTATATATATTTTCAAGCTACACAGTTTATAGTACATTGTCAGAATGTTTGTCAGAAATGCTAAACACTTATACTGTACATTAGGTTGGCAAAGGTATTTGGCTAAACCTTCAATGATATTGTATCCAAATTCGTAAACGTCAATATGGAGTTGGTACACTTTTTGCAGCTATAACAGCTTCCACTCTTCTTGTAAGGCTGCCCACAAGACTTTGGAGTGTTTCTGTGGCCCATTTATTGTGTGGAGCATTTACAGTATAAGGTCAGGCACTGATGTTGGACGAGAAGACCTGGCTCGCAATCCCCATTCCAGTTAATTCCAAAGGTGATCGATAGGGTTGAGGTCAGGGCTCTGTGTTTGGGCCAATCAAGTTCTTCCACACCGATCTCATTAAATCATGTCTTTAAAGTCCTTGCTTTGTGCACTGGGGCACAGTCATGTTGGAAATAGATAAGGGCCTACCTCAAACTGTTGCCGCAATGTTGGAAGCATAGCATTGTCCAAGATGTCCTGGTATGCTGAAGCATTAAGATTGTGCTTCACTGGGGATATGGTGCCCGATTAGAACATCTGAATACCAGGTTTGGCCAAATACTGTATAGTGCATTCAGAAAGTCTTTCCACATCGGACTCGTAGAGTAGTAGACACGATCTTGTTTGGTGCCACCAGTCTGTTGTACGTATAAGTGTTCTTGGCTTAATATTGTCCCTGTATTTTAGTGTGAAAGTGTTAATCATCGAAGAACGCGTTTTTCTAGTGGAAAACGTTTTTACAGCTGTCGATAAATACACCGATTTAGTTCATGGAAAACTTCAAGCAGCTTTTCTGGAGACAAGAAAACCACACCGCGATACTGTTTGAGATTTAATAAATAAATACATGATTGAGAATAATAATGAGTTTCATTAGATGAATATTTTCCCATAACCTCTTCTATGTGGCCACTGCGAAAGGACTGTTGCCAAATCATGCCACAGTATTCAGGATTTCTTTTCAAACACATTCATCTGAAAACTCGTACCTTAATGGATTTATTTACATTAATATGCAGTCTGCCTACAGTAGTTTGTGATGTATGGTTGTGGTTGTTTCTTGGTTGGTTTTAGAGCATGACTGGATAGAAAACAGTGGAATTGGAATCTGCCATTTTGGCACGGTTAGTCATATCCTTGTGATTCATGTGATGGCACTCTGTATAAATTCTGCAATTTTCAGGACCAAATAAGGGACTGACTTTCACAATGTTATTGTGTTTGCTCATCAGTTGAGAAGATTCATTTTTATCTCTACTGATAATATAATCAGCTTCCCTAACATTCAGCACTATGATGGATTCTAATTAGTTACATAATGGGAAGTTTACCTTAGGAGCAAGTTTTGGCAGCAAACGTTAGTTAATATAGCTGAGTTTTCTAAGGTAAATAAATTCTTTTCTAAGTTTTCTGTTTAAGTGAAATTATCAGTTGAGGAAAAAGTTGATTAGAGTAAGGATCATCGTGACATTTTTTTTTCCAACTTCATCTTTGATCTCTATTTCCATTTGCATTGTGCAAGGATGCAAGAAATTGGTTCATGGCAGAAACAGCTATGTGATTGTAATGTCAGAATAGTCAGACAGCTCATCCTAGATATTCCACAAGTCATTCTGGTGGGAAACTATTGTTATACAATAAATAAATTGTATTTATTGCAGGGAGAGAGAAAGAGAGAGATTTTTTTCCATGGTAATACACTGATTCTGTTATGTTTTAATATTAACTCACCCAATTCTGCATGAGGTATTACAGCAAATACTGCAAATAAAGTATCATAAATCAAAATCTGACACCTACAGGTAGCAGAGACTACAGTGAACTGTCATGAAGGCATTATTGGTTTATTCTACAATGACAAAAAAGGTAACACTGTGATCTCTGTGAATGTGTATACATCACTTTAGGAGACATGTTATAATTTGATATCCATTTTCGTCTCTCTTAGATACAGTAGATAGATAGATAGATAGATAGATAGATAGATAGATAGATAGATAGATAGATAGATAGATAGATAGATAGATAGATAGATAGATACAGTAGATAGATAGACAGATAGACAGATAGATAGATAGATAGATAGATAGATAGATAGATAGATAGATAGATAGATAGATAGATAGATACAGTAGATAGATAGATAGATAGGTAGACAGATAGATAGATAGATAGATAGATAGATAGATAGATAGATAGATAGATAGAAACATAGTTTTAATGAGTGACAAATTTTTTTTCAACTGTCCAATCTAAATCATGTTTATACATCAATCAGCCATAACATTAAAACCGGTTAACATTTAAATCTCCTAGGATTATTCTTCCCTTGTGCCATTTGGATGGTCACATATACACTCACTCACTCATCTTCTATACCGCTTTATCCTGTATTCAGGGTCGCGGGGGGCCTGGAGCCTATCCCAGGAGACTTAGGGCACAAGCGGGGTACATCCTGGACAAGGTGCCAATCCATCGCAGGGCACACACACTCATTCACACACTACAGGCAATCTGGGAACACCAACACTGTGGGAGGAAACCGGAGTACCTGGAGAAAACCCACCAAGCACGGGGAGAACATGCAAACTCCGTGCACACAGAGACGGGAATCGAACCTGGCCGGGAATTGGGATGTGCAAGGCGGCAGTGCTAACCACTACACCACCGTACTGCCTATTCAATACATTGAAATTCTTTGTTTGCATTTTCCAGCTTATTATTATTGGGGTTCAGCACCTACGGGCCCAATTTGGTTGTGCTGGGGCTTGAACTCACAACCTTTTGAGTGAGAAAAAAAAATGAGTCCATGCATTGGAATGAAGAGGTTTAAGTAGAATCCCCCCCCCCCCCCCCGCGATTCCCACCCATCATTAGGTCACTCTCAATCAAGGCTACTAATACCAGTCAGGCAGACTATCGCATGCTTCCTCCGAACCACATGGTGCCAGCCAACGCAGGATTCAAACTCTTTAATAATCTCCAGGTTATAGGCCAAGCTCATTACCACTGCACCACTCAGGGGCCAACCGAATTAAATGTTAATGTTTAGCAAGAAGGGCAGCACAGTTCTCCGGTACAGCCATGCATTGTATTAGGAGGTTCGGATCAAGAGTCAGTGTCAGCCATGATAAAGTTCCCCTGTAGCAGATAAAGTTAAGGGCCTTGCTAATAGTGGCAACTTGGCAGCGCTGGGACTTGAACCTCCATCCTTCATATAATGAATGATTGAGTGTGTGTATGCCAAAGGTTGGACCCTCACCAAAGTAACGTCCCCTACAGCAATAACTGCTGCATGAAGTCATATCTCATTGCGGCCAAAACCTCCACCTAAACAATGGCGGCTTGAGTGGGTAGCGATGCATTTTTAACCACTCAAGTTTTCCTTACTGTCTGTAAGCTTACTCTCGTGTGAGTTGCACAAATGTTTCCCATATCAGCGTGAGTTCCCTCCAGGTTGACTGCTTTCCTCACACTCTCCAAAAGCAGGCCGACTGTTTATGCTAAAGTTGCCACTAGATTTGTGTGTGCGTGTGTGTATCCAGTATGTGTGTGTGGATGCAAGGTGCCCTGAAACGGCCTTGCATTTCAACTGGGGTGAATGCAGCTTGCCTCGTGTTTCCTGAATAATGTGGTTAGCAAAGATGAATGAATGAGTAAACATATAGAAAAAGACATAAATCAATACAGAACCCTAAGGAGTTTGAAAAATTACCATTTTTAAAGCCATATGTCCCCTTTAAAACCTATACACACCTTGTAAAATGCATTTTTAAAAACCTCACCTATGTACTTTGGCAGAGTCTTAGATCTTGATTTGTTTGTTTTTTTGACTGTTGGCCAATTCAGTGATCTGGCTTTCACACTGCTTTATTGATTTGATCGTGTGACTGTTGGAGCCCCATCAGTAACCTCAGTGGCTCATGCCACCGTCTCTTCTCTTTCAGGATCCATTTATACATTTACTGCCGTTGTGGATAACTATGCTGACAAGGCGGCTAAATGGCAGGATGGGTGTATGTGGCTTTGTAATAATACATGTTACAAAGACACTCTAATTCAATTGAAATGGCTTGATGATAACATCTATGACTTATAGGCACTTCACTGATATGTTTTTTAGCGCTACAAACACACTCTTCTTTTTTTTTGTCTCATCTCCCCATCAGTGGTCTGTTATTATGCCATATATCATATTTGCGAGAAATCCTCTTGAAAAATGTATTACGTTTAGAAGCTGTTGCAATAACCACACACAGCATAGATTAAATTTTCTTAGAAATAAGAGAAAATGTCTCCGATCTATCACTGGATTTGAAGCTTTCAAGGCAGCACACTTGTGAGACGGCGAGCTTCAGAAGACAGCCTTGTTTGACCTTGATGCCGAACGTTAAATATCCAATTTATGTTCAGTAGGGAGCGCAGCAGCGGGGTGTCGTAATCCTCCCTAGCTGAGAGATGAATGTAGGTGCTACTTTACTCAGGGTTCAGGGGTGGCAAATGCTCTGTAATTCAAACACCTTTAAAGCAGGAGCTCACGTCTTTCAACACTCTTAGAAGTGATTGAAGTGAACAGAGAGAGTGGGAAAGATACAGGTTATCATTTGGAGGTCTAATTGCACTTTATGTTAACTGGTGGACTCCTTCTGTTATGTTTTGCCTGTGGTGATTGAATCCCTGTCTGTATGGATAAAGTTACAAGAGGAAAAAAATTGTAATTGCTGGTAATCTTACTGGAATGCATTTTTCACAATGAACTACGGTGAATCTGTCTATCTATCTATCTATCTATCTATCTATCTATCTATCTATCTATCTATCTGTCTATCTATCTGTCTATCTATCTATCTATCTATCTATCTATCTCTCTATCTACAGTATCTATCTATCTATCTTTATTAAACATAATAACTAACAAAATAAATAAATCATAGATAGATAGATAGATAGATAGATAGATAGATAGATAGATAGATAGATAGATATGAAAAAGTATTTGCCCCTTCCTGAATCCAAATGATTGGGGGGGTGGGGGAATTATATATAAATTCACATCATATCATATCATATCATATCATATCATATCATACAGTATATTCTATATATATATATCATTCAACACACATAAATGATTGAGATCATCAACCAAATTATAATATTGCACAAAAATTATATATAAATAATCAATAATAAATAAATAAATGCAAGTTTTGAATGATGTTTTCCTTTATTAAGGAAAAATGCTGTCCAAACCTACCTAGCCCTATGTGAAAAAGTAATTGCCCCCCCCCCCCCCATACCCAGTAATTGGTTGCCATGCTTGATTGAGATTGAGTTTGAGGTCACGAACTGGTAGAGTACAGAATTCATGGTCTAAGCTGTAAAGCCCCAAGCCCCATCCCCAGACCATCTCACTACCACCACCATTTTTGACCATTTGTATGATGTTCTTTTTATGAAATGCTGTATTAGTTTTACGGCAGATATAACAGGACGCACGATCTTCCAAGGTGAGCCTTTGCATTCTTTTTGGTCAGTGGTGGCTTTCACCTTGGAAACTCTCCCATGGATGCCATTTTTGCTGAATCACGAACACTGAGATTAACTGATGTTGTTCTGGGTTCTTTCATGGGCTCCTGGTTGAGTCATCATTGTGCTTTTGGAGTCATTTTGTTGGGTTA
This sequence comes from Channallabes apus, assembly GCA_030522415.1. NCBI lineage: Eukaryota > Metazoa > Chordata > Actinopteri > Siluriformes > Clariidae > Channallabes > Channallabes apus. The sequence goes on along the minus strand of CM060119.1, from coordinate 26,279,626 downwards.
AATTGTCTTGATTTGTGGATAATGGCTCTCATTTTGCTTCTCTGGAGTCCTAAATTTTACTCAGCTTTGGACAACTTTTTTTCCCTTAAAAATGGAATCATCATTTGAAAACTGCATTATGTATTTACCTGGGTTTTCTTTGTGTAATATTAAAATTTATTTTGATGATCTGAATCACTTACATGTGACAAATTTGCTAAAAATTTAAACATAGGAAGGGGCTGATACTTTTTCATTACACTGTAGAGAACTTAGTACTTGGTTAAAGCACCTTCGACAGAGATGGCAGCCTCCAGTCTGCTTGTGAATGATGCCACATGCTTGGCACACTATTCCTTTGGAAGGCTCTTCTATTCATCCTGGCAGAATCATTCAAGCACAACCAGGGTGGATGGACAGCATCAGTGCACAGCCATGATCTCTCCAGAGATGCTTTATTGAGTTCAGGTTCAGACTCTGGCTAGGACACTCTAAAGCCACTCCAGTGTTTTCTGGCAGTATGCTTGGGGTAATTGTCTTTCTTTCTTGTTTAAATGTAAACTGTTGCCCCAGCCTGAGATCCTGAGGTTTTTACTCAGGATAGCTATTTATTTTCTCTATCCATTTCCCCATAGTCTCTCATTCCCAGTTCCAGAAAAACATCACACAGCATGATGCTGCCACCACCGTGTTTTACTGTAGGAATGGTTTTACTATGGTTATGTGTAGTGTCTGATTTTCTGATTACAAATAGTTACATGTTTGTGTGATCAGTCGATTTCTTTGGTCACTCTACCATAGAGGACTCATTGGTGGAGTGCTGCAGTGATGGTTGTCCTTCTGTAATTCCACAAGGGAACTCAGGATCTCATTTATAGTGAGACTTGTGGCGCTTTTCCACTGCATAGTACGGCACGACACGGTTCAGTTCTACTCACTTTTGGGGGGTTTTCCACTGGGAACAGTACCAGGTACCTGGTCCTTTTTTTAGTACCACCTCAGCTGAGGTTCCAAGGAACCGTTACCAAAACGTGACGTGTAAACACCGCTTGTCACTGATTGGCCGGAGAAAATCGTCATTACTGCGTCACTGAACTTGCGACACGAGACACAACAGAACTGATATATATAGAACAGCCAGAGAAGGATCGCACGCACCTTTTTGTATTAACCGTCGGCCTCTTTTGAAACAAACTCCTTCGTCTCGCTGTTAAAAACATCCACATGCCGAGAATGAAGAACACCATGCCGTCGATATGCTCCATTGTTGTGTGTTTGTTTGTGGCGCGTTTACGATGATGTCACGGCAGTAGCGGCGCCGCGACTAAATGACACGTGAGTAATCCCGCCCACTCTAAAGCGTTACTACACTGCAGTGGAAGCGCAAACCGAGCCAAACTGCGCCGAACCAAAGTGAGTTGAACTGAACCGTGTCGTACCGTACTATGCAGTGGAAAAGAGGCATTGGTGGCTTCGTTCCTGATGACTCAGTTGGGCTGGGTGACCAGATCTAGGAAGACTGCTGTTTTTTTTTCAAATCTCTTTCATTTAAGAATGATGGAAGCTTTGGTGTTCTTGCGCACTTTCCATGCTGCAGACATTTTCTTGTATCCTTCCCCACATCTGTGTCTAGGCACAAACCTATCTCACAGGTCTACAGATAATTATCTTGACCTCATGTTTTTATTTAATTTTTTTCACTCTACCATCTACTGTGAGACCTTATTTAGACAGGTCTCTGCATTTCCTAATTACTGTACTGTACAGTATGTGCAATAAATTCAGTTAGGGATGGGTTAACTCTGATCAAGTTATAGAAGTATCTCAAGGAGTACTGATGGGAGTAGGATGCACCATAGCTGAAATGCAAGTGCCATAACAAAGGGTCTAATTACGTATTTAAATGGGATATTAGAGTATATATTCATATAAATTTACAAAACACTCCAAATACCTGTTTTACTTGTCATTCTTGAGTATTGTGTGTAGAATGATGAGGAAGAAATAATTTCCATCAATTTAAAGATGAGTGTGAAACATGAAAATGTAGAAAACTTGAAAGGGTATAAAACTGTATCTCTCTAGGAACATCTATAATCCAATTAGGGACTGTGGAGGCCAATGGTGACCATTGTATTATATTTATTCACAACCATGCTCAACATTCACACATTCACTTACACACCATGGGCAATTTGGGAACACCAATCAGACTCATCTGCATGTCTTTGGACTGTGGGAGGAAACCCACCAAGCATGGGGAGAGCGTGCAAACTCCATGCACACAGACCCCAAGGCGGGAATTGAACTTGGACGATGGAGGTCCAAGGCGACCATACGTGCCAACCACTACACCATCGTACTTCTAGATGAAAGAATTCCCGATTGTACATTTTATTGTGCATTATAGTATAGTAGAGGTGACATAATAAAAAATTCTATCTATCTAAGTATTTGGCAGTCTGTCTGTTTATCCTTGTTGTTTCATTTAATTGAACATACAAGTAAGCAAACAAAAAAATATCTAGATAGATAGATACTGTAGACAGATACAGATGATTTATCTACGTCTATCTATCTATCCAGGATGATGTCTTTGATCTGTCAGTTGATCAGTTGTTGATCTTGAATGAGGGTTTCTTGCTATCCTAACGCGAGGACAACAGCATAATTTAATAGTGTTGTGAAATGTAATGTTAATAAACGAGAAGTATCAGAAAAGCCCCACAGCACAGTAACACAATAAAGAGTGGATGGAGGAATGGAACAGGTAACTTAGTTATGCTAATTGCATTTGGCTTGTAATAGTGCATCTTTCCATCCAGGGTAATACTGTAGGAAAGAATAAGATCTCCTTTGTACTGTGTGTATCAGATATATGACATACAGGATTAGAGTGTCGGAAGTCGAAGAAGAAAAAAAAAACAAGAATATTCCTTCATCTGCCATGTGGAGAACTGTTTGGCAGGGGACAGGAGTAAAACAAGAGACGTGATCATTTCTCTCATTCTTGGCGTCACCTTTTTGGAGAGTTTTCATCTCATGCTTGTTATTTCTTGCAGAAAGGACTGTAAGAGGCTGGCATTTGGAGTTATGTGTGCTCTTGTTCACATTGCTGAACTGCAAACACATCAATCCCGATAGCCTAAGCAAATACGGCACATACGTGCTTCACGTGCACCGCAAAGACCGGCATGTCAGACTTCATCTCGGATGCACGGCTTATGGAAGAGAGATGTGGATCAGCAGTCTCAAGCATATGTCAATGAATAATAACCCTGTAGTTCTGCATGTTGTCCTTATCATGCAGTGGAGGAGAGCAGATAGCAACACTAAGCTCTCCTGCACTGGTGATAGAGGCTCTGAGGCCCACCATTAATCTTTCACTGGTTTCAGTAGTGTGAGCCAAGTGGCTTAGGAACCCAAAAAATGAGAGTGAAATAAATATGATCAAAGATGAATGCAAATTTCAGCGCAAAATTAATATTTATGCCGACGCAACTGGATTTCTTTTTTTTTTTTTTTTTTTTTTCATTCTTTCTGGCATTATGTTAAATGTGTGGAGGAAATAAGCCTCTTTCTGTTCAGGGCTTCATAAGTTTCTTTAATATAATCATCAGGAATATTCACACAATAATTTAGTTGCAAATCTGAATTCCTGGCCAGAAGCCAAGGAATATATGATGATGTTAGAAACTTTCTACCACAGAGAACTCTTGTCTTGAAGAAAATATTGATCTTCTGGCTATACTCTGTTTGTGTTATCTTTATAATATTGCTTATTATTGTATAATTTGAAAAAAAAAAGCATATTAGTTTGCATGTGCTTAAAGGCCATATACCACATCCATATGCAAATTTAGCAACAGATACTTGCATGTGCTCTTCTTTTTTTTTCAGATTACTGACAAGTTCAAATTTTGCATACGAGGAAACAATGCTACAGGAACCATCAATAATATACAGTAGCTATTGGTTGTTATCAGTAAGCATTTCAATATAGTTGAAATAGTTATACAGTATGCATTATATTGCCAAAATTATTCGCTCGTCTGCCTACACATGGATATGAACTTGGATAACATCTGATTCTTAATCCAGAGAGTTTAATCTGATGTTGGCCCACCCATTGCAGCTATAACAGCTTCAACTCTTCTGGGAAGGCTTTCCACAAGGTTTTAGTAGTTTGTTTATGGAAATTTTTGTCCATTCTTTAAGAAGCGCATTTGTAAAGTCAGACACTGATGTTGGACGAGAAGGCCTGGTCTCTGCTCTAAGTCATCCCAAAATTGTTCGATCAGGTTGAGGTCAGGCCGGCAATTTCTTCCCCACCAAAGTTGCTCATCCATGTCTTTATGGCATCTTGCTTTGTGCACTTGTGCTCAGTCTTGTTGGAAGTGTTATGGAGTTGTTTTTCAGGAGTTGGGTGCGGCCCCTTAGTTCTAGTGAAAGGAACTCTTAATGGTTCAGTATGCTAAGACATTTTGGGGATGGCTCCTTCCTGTTCCAACATGACTGCACACCAGTGCACAAAGCAAGGTTCATAAAGACATGGATGAGTGAGTTTGGTGATAGAACACCTTTGGGATGAATTAGAGCGGAAACTGCGAGCCAGGCCTCATAAATGCACTTGTGGAAGAATGGTTCAAAATTCCCATAAACACACTCCTAAACATTGTGGAAAGCCGTTTCAGAAAAGTCGAAGCTGTTATACAGGTACAGTAGCTGCAAAGGGTGGACCAACATCATATTAAAGCCTATGGATTAAGAATCAGGCGAGCAAATACTGTACTGTACTTTTGGCAATATAGTGTACGTTCACCTGCTACTTTATTCAGAACAATTGTACACCTGTATGGTGTTTCTTGACTTCTCCAATCATGTGGCAGTAGTATCACGCAGATAAAATCATGCAGATAATGGTCAAGAGCTTTATGTTCACATCAAAGATTAAAATGGGGGAAATTTTTGAATATCACATCAGTAAATTTAAGTGTGGAATGGTTGTTGATGACAGAATGGTTGGTTTTAGTCGATCATATACACAAAGAATCATTGACTATTGAGAGGTATTGAGAAATCCATTGAGAGGCCTAAAGATTCCCAAGTCAACTCTGTACCTCCAGTGCTGTGTGGTTTCAGTGTTTGAGCACTAATGCACTTTGACCTCATTCTCCTCCGATCTCACAGCTCTAGTCAGAATGCCACACTGTCCTCCCTGTCTCACCACTCTGTACGTAGGTGACAATTCTGCAGGAAATCTTCAGGAAAACAGGACTTTTACCCCATCTACCCACCTACCCCACAGTTTTTGACCAGCCGGCTTCCTCCCCCTCCGTAGGCTTGGTGTGAGCGTTTGTTTATTTTTATTGTGTCTAGCTCCTGAAGCTCGCTTTGATCGCACCAGACGGTGTGGACGAGCAGTCCCGCAGTGCCCAGGTGCTGAGTGAAGCCATTTCCGTTGAGCCTAATTTCCCCGCCTGCACAGTTGCCTTTTTGTTAAGGCTCCACATCTTTGCTCAGAACCTTGTCAAAGACTGATGGGAAACACTACACTGATGTAGAGAGTTCACACAAAGCTAAGTCAGTCTTATGTAAGCCTGCATGCTGGACTGAGGTCATTTCCGCCCATATGGAGCTGCCATTAGAGATAAGAGACATAAGAATGAGCTTTAGATGGGCTTGTAAAAGGCTACAATTCATATTGTTTCAAGTACTTGAAAGTGACGCCATGATAGGCAATTGCAAGACATGACAACTTGCTTTAGACCTTCGTTTGGCATGTTTCCCATATAATAAACCTTCTACAATACAGAGTATATAACATGATACAATAAACTACGGGAACTCTAGAATGATTTATCTTCAGAATACCTCTCTCTGAGCCGTGGGGTGTATCTTATTCCAAAGTATGTCTTTTCAGAGAGAGCTGTAAGCTTCCATCTTGATCCAATTTGACGACTCTTAAGACATCATGAGTTCATTGTCATCTGCGATGCCAGAAGTTGACGTTTTAAAGTCAGGGGTCCCTTCATTGACACAATTACCTCCAAACCCGCTCCTCATATTTGGTTAAGTTTAGTTACAGTATTTGGTGGTTACCTTGTTAGATTATGTTACACCACAGTGCTTATCCCACTTGTACAAATAAGGAACATGGTAAGTGCTCAAGGAGCTTCACACGCCTTGAGAATTAGTTGCAGAAAAAGAAAAGATTTCTTATAACTCTCTGGAACATGTCATATCCAATCATCTTTAAGCCCATTTGTAATTTAGGAACTAGCGCTTTTGCTTTTATAATATCTCCAGAGAGGGCTTTTTGTTCTGAATTATTGAGCAGTCTGAGGCAGGAGTGAAAATCGAGCTCGGGGAAGGCAGCGGCAATGTCTCAGACGCCCAGTTTGTGTTCCCATTGGAGGCGACTCTTGCTGGGACCACCGTGGAGGATCCTGCCAGCTTTCTCGCTAGATTAGACCCGTCAGTCCTCCTCCACAGGAAAGCAGTTTCACTTTTTCACTGCCCTGCTCTCTGCAGGGACTTTGCCAGGCCTGACTTTAACTGTTCCACCTTGACTTCAGTTACAGCCTGTATTCAGCAGGGGTTGGGGTGGGGGGGGGGGGGGGAGATTGGGGGTAGGGGGTGTCTCTACTGATGTTATCTTTTGATCCCAGTCTCACCTTATGCACTTTTTTGCAGCTGCAAAAGTGTTTATATTAAAGCATATGGAGACTTTCTTGTGGGAACTGTAATAACACTGCATCAGACCTACAAAGGAACAAGAGGAGATTTAAAGTCGGAAGGAAATAAAATGTGGATGGAAAATCACATGTCTATATGTCAAGATAGAAATAAACGATCGAGCGGAGAAATAGAGAGGTGTTAAGCTGTCCTCTGGGTAGTCTTAATGAAGAAGACATTCTTCAGTGCTGGGCTTAGTATCAAAGTATTTGTTTAAATGGCTGAAATTTTAAGGGAAAAAAGTTTTTTATTCTCATGTGGTGCTGGCATAAACTTTTGCGGTCGTAAAAACCAAACACGATCATCCAACTATGTCCTATTTAGAATTTTTATGTAAGAATATTTTAATTAAATGTGAAGCATATCATTCTTTCTCCTGGCGTGCATATACAGGAGGGATATGTTCTCATATAAGGATATCCAGGCACAATTCCTTATAAGGTTTTCCCCAGCTTTCTGATTGTACAGTATATGCACCCCAAACCTGCATTATAATCCTCTATTAGTGCCAGGTGTTATTATTACAATGAAATATAATACGCTCTCATCACAGATTCGTTTACAGGTTGGTGCAATAGAAGTGTCACTTATGTTACACAGGATGTTACGCAAACAGTCAGCTTTAAATGATCTACTTTACTCAAATGTATTGTGTGGAATATAACTTTTTAAAAATACAAACCTGCTTGCAGAAAGGGAATTATAATGTCTCCATGGGTGACCTCCAAATATTACCATTGATGTCTGTGCAAGTGAATAGTGGATTGGCGCGCAATAGGTGAATATTAGATCCTCAGGCATGGGGAAGCAATCCTATTAAAACACACCATGGAATGTGCCAGATCTTCACTTTCACTCTCTTTCTCTTTCTCTCTCTCTCTCTCACTCATTTTGCTCAAACTTGACTGACAGGTATGAGGCCCCCATGGTTTAGGATGCTTCAAGCTGTCAATCAGGCCTCCGCATCGCCCTGCAGGTTGCTTCCTGTCTCCCAGCATTCCTGTGTAGTGCTAATGCTAAAACGAAGACGGCCTGTTGGCGAGGCGTTAGCATTTTTAGCATTTTCCCTCCCGGTGGATGAGGCCGTATTGATGTGTCCTCCTCAAAGCCGAATTTCGATCTCATGAGAGAAAAAAGAATTAAAAAAAAAAAAAAACTTTAAGGAATAATTTTGTTTAGGAATAATTCAACAGCGTGAGTATATGAAAATACACCAGAAGGCCAAAAACAAACTATCCCTTTCAAAACAGTGAAACAGTAGCTCTTAGGAATGGCAACAAAAGCGCAGCCGCGTAAAAACAAACACGAGTCCTAATTTATTTAACAAAGTTTAAACTCAAATATTGTTTTCATTCCAGATCATTATCTCTCATATATTGTAATAAGAAAAACACATTGTAACCTATTACATGTACTTTCCTGTAATTCATACTCGTGACCCTGGTTTAACATGGACAGAATTAGCCTCGGAATAAAAACCCTGTTTAACTTTTACTGGTTGTGTGTTTGAGCAAAGAAAAGCTCTTGATAGTGGAAAAAGAGGTCGTTTGCTGGAAGAGTCGGGTTCTAGAACATTCCAGTTAAGATAAATGGACATGACAGGAAATTATTTTCTATACACAGCATACAGGAAGACAGAGGAGTACCGGTGATTGCTGTTTCCCAACCACAGTATTATCAGAAAGGAGCTCGAGTATGATAGTGCTGACCTGACATGCACCAACATTGATATTTGCACTTCATCATACTGTACACTGCTCAGTGAAAAAAAAAGTCAATATTTCGTTGGACCACCTTTTGCTTTGCAATGGAATCGTTTTTTGATCAGCTTATACAATTTCACAGTCCAAAATGGCAATAAGGTCTTTCCAAGATCTTGTATTGATGATGGGAGAGACAGGCGACTACGTAAAGCCTTCTCCGGCACATCCTGAAGATACTCAATGGGGTTAAGGTCTGGCCTCTGTGGTGGCCATTCCATCATGCTCCCTGAAACACTCTTTCACACTTTGAGCCCGATAAGCCCTGGCATTGTCATCTTGGAATTTGCCTGTGCCATCAGAAAAGTTGCTGTTGGTCTTTCGTCTGCTCCCGGCAAGGAGTCGCCACAGTGGAATATCCGGTCCGCACAACAACTTGGCACAGGTTTTACACCGGATGCCCTTCCTGACGCGACCCTCCCATTTAGGGTCAGGGGCCAGGGGTAGCTCAGTGGTTAAGGCATTGGACTATGGTTCAGAAGATCCCAGGTTCAAACCCCACAACCACCAAGTTGCCACTGGTGGGCCCTTGAGCAAGGCCCTTAACCCTCAACTGCTCAGATGTGTAATGAGATAAAAAAAAAAAGAAAAATGTAAGTCGCTCTGGATAAGAGCGTCTGCCAAAATGACTAAATGTAAAATGTAAATGTAAAAATGTATCTGCCGTTGGGACCGGCACTGTGTCCAGTGGCTGGGGGGTTTGGGCCAGTGCCCATTCTGTGCCATCAGAAAAGAAATAAATTAATGGAAAAACCTGGTATATTTACTGTAGGTCATCAGCTGACCTCATTTTTTAATAATTTTGCTGTTTGTTGAACTTAAGCGAACCTAGACCTGACCAACAGATGCAACTCCAGATCATAACACTCATACAGTATGCACTAGGCATGATGGGTGCATCAGTTCAATCAATTTTGCCTCTCTTCTTACCCTGATGCGCCCATGCGTCAATCTGGACTCAACAGAAAACATGCCTTTTTTCCAACGCTCCACAATCCATCCTTTATGCTCCCTAGCAAATTCAAGCCTTATTTCTGATTAGCCTCACTGATAAGTCGTTTTCTTAAGGCTACACAGCTGTTTACTCCCTAACCCTTCAGTTCTTTTTGCATTGTGCATGTGGAAATGCTCTTACTTTCACTATTAAACATTGGCACGAGTTCTACTGTTTTTGTATTATCATTATTATTTCACCAAATGTGATCACTTATCATGATCATTCAAAACATTTATTTTCTGACCACATTTCATTCCGCTACCTACAGTATTTTCTTTGCTTGATGCAGGCCAATAATTTGACCCTTCTGAAACAGATTAACATCTTTGAAACGACCACAGGATATGTCTTCTGACATGGTTGTTTAAGAAATGAGTAGTTACTCATTGCACCAGTTAGGGTTAAATAACTTCTTGCCAGCTGAAACATATTAATCACTGTCGTAATTATGCAATGGAAGGCTCTTCCAGGACAGGATTTGTGCAGAATGGGTTGCATTCAGAGTTAAGTGCACATAAAGAGGAGTCTTTTCAAACATCGAAATGGTCCTCCTAGAAATCTGTGATGCAGAAGACTGAATATACAGTAAAGATTTTTTTCCCACTGCAAATATTAATATCTTTTTTTTTTTTTTTTACTTAAGTCAATTCCTATGAATATGGTCCATGTGTATTATTTATGCTTAATAAGTGTGTTTTTCGCAGTGGAAGGAGCTTTGTAGTGTCCATGCGTGCTGACACACATGGATTTAATTCTAACGTCTATGTTCCTCTGAATCTTTTCAGTCGTTCAAGTAGGACAACTATACTGAAAAACATAATACTGATTATTATGTGTCTTTAATGGAGGTGAATTACCTGCATTTTCTTAAACATGCGATATTAACCTGAGACAAAATTTTTGATAGTTTAAAAAGACACATTCACACACTTATTTAAACTTAGAGAACATTAAATTTAGTAAACCCACTACCCAATTGTATGTTCGGGGAGGTTAGAGCAAACCGTAGAACCTGAAGAAAGTTCACTCCGCAAGGAGAACATAAAAAACTCAGTGAACCTTGGAGCTGTGTGGCAGCAACATGACCCTGTTCAGTTCTGAATATTTTAAGATTATTTTCAAACTCCGTTATTCAAAATACTGACACATCAATGACTTGGACCCACTCATTAAAACGTGTTACGCCATAGAACTCTTGAATTCTTACATTTGATTTCTCAGAGGATGTTGATCACATTTCTATAATGGCAGCTCCTTCAGTTCAGTCGTGCAGGCTGTAATTCAGATCTTTAAATGATCAGACCCCTTTCTACAAACCGGATTCCAAAAAAGTTGGGACACTAAACAAATTGTGAATAAAAACTGAATGCAGTGTGTGGAGATGGCAAATGTCAATATTTTATTCAGAATAGAACATAGATGACAGATCAAAAGTTTAATCCGAGAAAATGTATCATTTTAAAGGAAAAATATGTTGATTCCAAATTTCACGTTGTCAACAAATTTAAACTTTTGTTCCGTGATTTATGTTTTATTCTGAATAAAATATTGACATTTGCCATCTCCACATCATTGCATTCAGTTTTTATTCACAATTTGTTTAGTGTCCCAACTTTTTTTGGAATCCGGTTTGTAAAATGTTAAGCTTTTATTTGTCACATATACATTACTGCACAGTGAAATTCTTCCTTGGCGTTATTGCAGAGTAGCTGGGGTCAGAGCGCAGGGTCAGCTGTGATACGGCACCCCTGGAGCAGATAGGGTTAAGAGACTCGCTCAATGGTCCCACAATGGCAACCTGGGGAGCTGGGGCTTGAACCACCGGACTTCTGATCAATAACTCAGTTATATGTTCTTTTCTAAAGAAACAACTCAGTCAGAGGGACACATGGCAGACACTTCTCACAAAAGAGCCCTGAACACCAGAAAAGGTTTCTACTATAATAATAAATTGGGTAATTACCCTTTAAAAGAGTTTGTGTTGAATGAATTACTGTTCCTGAAGCTACTATTGCTACTAGCTACTATACTGCATGGAATAGTTTCATGACACTGATTATATGTTAATCACAAATTATAGCTTCTTGTTTATTAATACAGTCATGTTCAAAAGTTAGTGCCCCCCCCTTTTTTTGTGTATCAACATAATAAAAATCATCTGCTTGTAGCGGTCTCAGTGTTAAGCAAATACAACCTCAGATAAACAATATAAAACCTTTTTATACTGTGCCATTATGTATGAAACTAAATTTCTAAACATTCAATAGCTTGCTGATCCACCTTTAGCAGCAATAACTTGAGGTAATCATTTCCTATACGACTTTATTAGTTTATCTGTATCAGTTTATCAGGAATTTTATTGGCCCATTCTTTCTTACAACATTGCTTCGTTTCATTGAGGTTTTTTGGGTATTGGCTTATGCACAGCTCTCTTAAGTGTCTCACCACAGCATTTCAATTGGGTTGAGGTCTGGACTTTGACAAGGCCATTCCAAAACTAGGGCTGCATGATATTAGGAAAATATGCGATATGCGATATTGTTGTTGAATACTGCGATAACGATATTTCTTGCGATATAACATTTCCCTAGAGAAATGCATTTTTTTATTATTATTATTGCCTATTTTTTTAATTATTTAATTAGTTGCAGTAATGGACTGTTCTCTTTGTTGCGGTCTGGGAAGCGATTCCGCTACCTAAAGGCCAACACAGAGAGACTGAGGAGGAGCTTCTTCCCTCAGGCGATAAGGTCTCTCAATCATCACAACACCACACAGGACTAATAACATCTTTTTAAGCTCACAACATTGACTGGACAATCATGGACACATTCATACACACTTGCACTAAATATTTATGCATCTGGACAATTGCACATGTCACTTTCACTAGTCACCTTTCATGCATATTTGCATAACCATTTGTCACTTTAAATTCTATATATATATATATATATATATATATATATATATATATATATATACTCCCCCCCCTATATTTCTATATTTTGCAATATTTTATTATGCCCTTATTGTACAGTTTATTTTACTAGTTAAATTTATTTCTTTAGTATTTCCTTTTATTGATATTTATTTTACGTACAAGCTTTTATTTTATTTTTAAGGTCACTGACGGTCGTGTAAGCATTTCACTGCATATTATACTGTGTATGACTGTGTATGTGACAAATAAAATTTGAATTTATTTACTTATATGTAATGATCATACTAAAATAAACAGGTAATAGATATCCGTCTGATGCAATTAAATCTAATTCAGGCTAAAAAGAAACTATATGTCAAGGAAGTTGCAAATATTTAGACTTCAAAACACTATGAATGACTTAAAACCCTCAGCAGATATTCTGACTTTACATTTACATTACATTTAGGCATTTGGCAGATGCTCTTATCCAGAGCGACTTACATTTTTATCTCATTACACATCTGAGCAGTTGAGGGTTAAGGGCCTTGCTCAAGGGCCCAACAGTGGCAACTTGGTGGTTGTGGGGTTTGAACCTGGGATCTTCCGAACCATAGTCCAATACCTTAACCACTGAGCTACCCCTGGCCCCTATAACTATAAACCTGCCAACACAATATGAATTACTTTCAAACATTTTCTTTATATTTACGTGTAACCATACACTCATCAATAGTGTCTTAAAACAAGAGCATCTTTTAAACAAAATATTCTCTTTGGCTTGCCTGTTTTTTTTTAATAAAAATAAATATTATTAAACCAAAATTAAATAAAAAAAAACTATTTGTCACACATACACACACGCACGCACACACGCACGCACACACATACAGTACACGCACGCACGCACACACACACACACACTCGCTCCGCGACCGGCACTAGGACCCGGAAGTAATGCGGGCGCGAACCCGGAAGTATAAGAGGAGTAAACAAACCTTCGCATAGAGCTTAGTCACTGTGTTCGCGCATGTCGGTGCAGATTGTTTACTTTCTGATTCGATTGTGTGTTTATAGGACGCGGGTTAAATTTGTGTGTTTCCCTTGCTCCCCTTCTGTGAGGGTCCTGTGACTAATTTGCGTGGTTATCCTGCCTCGCTGGCTTCCGCGTTTGGGTTTACCGTCCACGCTACAAAAGGCTAACGGCTAATCGCTAAGTCTTCTGATCATCCGGGGTTAGTTCGCGACAGAATGAAGTATAAAGATATAAATAATATATACAGTGGTGTGAAAAACTATTTGCCCCCTTCCTGATTTCTTATTCTTTTGCATGTTTGTGACACTTAAATGTTTCTGCTCATCAAAAACGTTAACTATTAGTCAAAGATAACATAATTGAACACAAAATGCAGTTTTTAAATAAAGGTTTACCTTATTAAGGGAGAAAAAAAACTCCAAATCTACATGGCCCTGTGTGAAAAAGTGATTGCCCCCCTTGTTAAAAAATACCTTAACTGTGGTTTATCACACCTGAGTTCAATTTCTGTAGTCACCCCCAGGCCTGATTACTGCCACACCTGTTTCAATCAAGAAATCACTTAAATAGGAGCTACCTGACAAAGAGAAGTAGACCAAAAGCACCTCAAAAGCTAGACATCATGCCAAGATCCAAAGAAATTCAGGAACAAATGAGAACAAAAGTAATTGAGATCTATCAGTCTGGTAAAGGTTATAAAGCCATTTCTAAAGCTTTGGGACTCCAGCGAACCACAGTGAGAGCCATTATCCACAAATGGCAAAAACATGGAACAGTGGTGAACCTTCCCAGGAGTGGCTGGCCGACCAAAATTACCCCAAGAGCGCAGAGACGACTCATCCGAGAGGCCACAAAAGACCCCAGGACAACATCTAAAGAACTGCAGGCATCACTTGCCTCAATTAAGGTCAGTGTTCACGACTCCACCATAAGAAAGAGACTGGGCAAAAATGGCCTGCATGGCAGATTTCCAAGGCGTAAACCACTTTTAAGCAAAAAGAACATTAAGGCTCGTCTCAATTTTGCTAAAAAACATCTCAATGATTGCCAAGACTTTTGGGAAAATACCTTGTGGACCGACGAGACAAAAGTTTAACTTTTTGGAAGGTGCGTGTCCCGTTACATCTGGCGTAAAAGTAACACAGCATTTCAGAAAAAGAACATCATACCAACAGTAAAATTTGGTGGTGGTAGTGTGATGGTCTGGGGTTGTTTTGCTGCTTCAGGACCTGGAAGGCTTGCTGTGATAGATGGAACCATGAATTCTACTGTCTACCAAAAAATCCTGAAGGAGAATGTCCGGCCATCTGTTCGTCAACTCAAGCTGAAGCGATCTTGGGTGCTGCAGCAGGACAATGACCCAAAACACACCAGCAAATCCACCTCTGAATGGCTGAAGAAAAACAAAATGAAGACTTTGAAGTGGCCTAGTCAAAGTCCTGACCTGAATCCTATTGAGATGTTGTGGCATGACCTTAAAAAGGCGGTTCATGCTAGAAAACCCTCAAATAAAGCTGAATTACAACAATTCTGCAAAGATGAGTGGGCCAAAATTCCTCCAGAGCGCTGTAAAAGACTCGTTGCAAGTTATCGCAAACGCTTGATTGCAGTTATTGCTGCTAAGGGTGGCCCAACCAGTTATTAGGTTCAGGGGGCAATTACTTTTTCACACAGGGCCATGTAGGTTTGGATTTTTTTTTCTCCCTAAATAATAAAACCCCTCATTTAAAAACTGCATTTTGTGTTTACTTGTGTTATCTTTGACTAATAGTTAAATGTGTTTGATGATCAGAAACATTTTGTGTGACAAACATGCAAAAGAATAAGAAATCATGAGGGGGGCAAATAGTTTTTCACACCACTGTATATATATATATATATACATATAAAAAGATATAAGCGGGTATAAACATAGTAAGGGCCCATCTGATTGGTCAAATTTGGACACACAAATGCTTGGCAAATAAAGTATTTATCGCAACTCTTTGTGATATGGTTATCGCGCATGCCATTATCGAGATAACGATATTTTTTCGATATATCGTGCAGCCCTATCCAAAACCTTTATTTATTGATTTATTCAGCTATTCTGATGTAGATTTAATGGTTTGCTTGGAATCATTGTTCTGCTGCATGAACCTATTTCCACCAAGCTTGAGCTGTCAGACAGATGACTTCACATTTGCCTCTAAAAATACTCCAATATATGGGGTAGTTCAATGTGTAAAGTATCCAGGTCCTGTGGTGGCATCAAATCATCACACCTCCACTGATGTCCGTGACAGTGGGTATGGGCTGTTTCTGCTGAAATGCTGTTTGGTTTTTCCCAAATCTGGCTCTGGTCATTAGGGCCAAATAACTCCACTTTGGTGTCATCTGTCCATGTGACATTATTCCAGAAGTCTTGTGGTTTGTTCAGATGTGGTTTGCGAACCTCAGTCAGGCTTCTAAGTTCTTTTTAGCCAAAAGAGGCTTTCTTTTGGCAAGCCTTCGAAAAAACGATAAGTTTTCAGTCTTCTTCTAATTGTGCTGTCATGGATTCTTACATTTAATATACTTACTGAGGCCTGTAGTGTCTGATATGTAAATGAATATTATTATTTTTATTACTCTGAGCATTGCACTTTCTGACCTTGAGGTAAATGTGCTAGGACGTCCACTCCTGGAAAGATTAGCTACTGTAATGAATAATCTTTCTCACTATAGAACGTTGAACTGCAAATTGTTTGGAAATCGTTTTATAACCCAGGCCAGATTGATTGATTTGCTTCTCTAAGACAACTGCTCATGTCTTTCACTCTTGACACTGTGTTAACACACATGCTTCAAAGCACTGAATGCTCCAGATCAGCAAACTGCCAAAACTTTTGCTTTTATAGAGGTCAGCAAACCTGCTGAAGATCAGTTAATAATTGATCTGATGATTGGCAGCACCTTACCCTCTTAAATCCTGTGGAAGCAGGAGCAAGTTTTTGTTTTCATTAGTATTGTATCTTATACTGTATGTTTTTAGCTTCTTCTCTGTACAATAAATATTGACATGGTGGGAAAAAAAGTTATTCTGTATATTGTTGTTTGTCTGAGGTTGCTACAACGATTGTGCTACAATCAGATGTTTTTACACATGCACAAAAAGGAAGAGGTACTAACTTTTCAGCATGACTGTAAATCAAATATTTATACTGTTGAAAAATGGATGTGGTATAACTAGAAAAAAATCTTCTTCTGGTGGAACAGTTTCGTGGAGACATATCACACCATCACCCACCCTCAAGTGTGATATTACTTACATAGCATAGCTAATACTATCATGACACAATGGCCCACAACATGACAGATCTAATTAGTATTATTAATTAGCCCTTAGTTTAAAAAAAAAAAAAAGGTCCAAACAGGACAGTCCAGCACCTGAGACCTTATCAGCCCAAGATTTTGTTCACAGAGAGATCACAGGAAAGCAGAGGATCCCTTAGGGCTCATTGATCGCGAGGAGTGGAGGCAGCGGCCTGTGTCATTATCGGAACGCTTTATGCCTCGGCCCTTTTCCATGCCTTCAGCCAGTGAGCACAGCATCGACTCACTTGTCCGATTAGCAACACCCTCTTCAAAAGTGCACAAGAACTCAAGAACTATTTAAAGAAAGCGTTTTAAAGTTTCGCTTCCTCTTTACTTTTGTTGTTTTGATTGGCCTGACAACTAATCGCTAATAAAGACCACTTCCACCATCTTATGTCGAGTAATTGTGCGGTAAGTGTAAGGTTGTGGTATTCGGCATTCGAAAACTGCAAACCCGAGTGACTGATGTTTTCCCCTGCTCGCTGTGCCCCATTACTTTTCATTTCAATTCGGATAATGCTATCAGAAGCACATAAGCCATAAACCTCTAATGATGAGTGAAATTTAAGCAAAGGTAAATGCAGTTTTTATAGCTGCTGTCATTATTGGCAATATTTCACTAATAGTGTTTCCTTTCAGTTGATTTGAATAAAAGGGATGCATGCAGGCCTTGTCAGGCTGTGAGATAAAATGATAGCCATTTTACCATGTAAATCAGATTTACCTTGAACCTGGGCCAGAGTAAAAGAATTAGTCATAGGATGGGGTCGTTTGATTAGATCACAGGATCCACAAAATATCACAAAGTAAAATAAATGCTAACTGAAATAAAAAAATATTTTTGACATTTTAAGGCTTAACTCTTTTATATATATTGATACTGATTTATGACCTCATTTCCTGCTCATATTTTTCCCCCATGATTCTGCAAAACAGTAGATACCCCATTAACTTGTTAATTAATATATTACTGGTGCTTGCGCGGGTGATGTATCAATGCATCTGCTATATTGGAAACTGGCTAGTAAAAATCTATAGCGAGAACAAGGTCTGCCATGATAAAATAGGCTGTAACACACTTTATGTTCAACCAAATCCTTACAAAATTTGCTTTGTTACCTACATCAAAAAAAAAAAAAAAAATCAAAGTAGTTCATATTTATTAAATGCATCATTCTGATTATTCCAATTCGAGAAAAAAATATTTGTGCACTATATACTAATTATCATATGTATAATATACACTGTATGCATTAGTACTGTTTACAAATTATAGTATGTATACTAACTATAAACAGGAATCAAGGATTTTACTGTTTAAGATAGACTGAATAGATCACATAATAAATCACAAACTAGATCCCAAGTGTTTTTCATGTTTGTTTATGTTAATAAACCACTACTTTACACCACTTCTTATTGTTTCATTAATTTTCAGTAAGCACTTTATCCCGGTCAGTAAATCCAGAGTCTAACTGTGGGGAATATACAGTATCCTGGCACCATGCACACACATTCACACATTAATTCACACCTTGGGGCAATTTTGTATAGCCAATCCACCTACTGGGATGTTTTTGGGAGGTGGAAAGAACCCAACGAAGAGATACTGAGGAAACTCACACAGACACATGGGGAAACCATATAAAACCTTATGTATCCAGTAACCTGAGCTCCGTATCGTATCTGGGGACATTGGATCTGTGAATCTAAAACACGCTTCCTGGGAACACTGGGCTTGCTTGAGATGTGGATAGACCTTGACACCAGCCCAACACATGGCCACATGACATTATGCACACATGTGCACACACATTAACACATAGGGCAAATTATCGTAGCCGTCGCACCTCTTGGCATGTCTGAGGTGGGAGGAGTTGCGTACGAACATGCATGACTGGACACAGAAATCTATGCTTTACACCCCGTCAGATCTGATTCCTAGGGGATATTTGATTAAGTTGTACTTGGCTTTGAAAAAAATAATAATAATGATAATAATAATTTATATACTGTATATTAATATGTACAATGTTTTCTGTTCTAATGGGCCAATTACACAATCTAGCTAAGTGTCTATAAGTCTGTCCTGAAAAAAAAAAGATTAGATAATAAAAGATTATAATAGATATAAAATATGCATCTGAGACTTAAATTTATTATTATATTTTTAAATTGCAGTGGTTAAGACAGGTTAAAAAATAGTTCCAACTGTGAAAACATTCTGCTCTGCCCTGTATGTTTCAGATGCTCTTTTTCCTTGAAAAAATACCCCAGTACAAATTATAATAATTAGTAATTAATTTGATTAGTGATTATAATGATCATAATGGAGCAAAGAAATTTAGGTTCAAAGTATTAAAATTTTATTATTATGATATAATTTATTATTATTATCTATAATATATGTTTAATAAATATCTTAGTGTTAGCGTGTCAGGTAATTGACAGAGTGTACACGAATGATTGATGTAACTGACATGCATTTCAGCATTAAACTGTGTATATAGAGAGAATGGGGGGAAAAAAACTAAACAAAGCCTTCGGGAAAGTTTAGGAATTACGACAGCACGTGTATGTGTGTCCAGCGTAATTTGTGTGTTTCTGCGAGCTCAGCTCTGATTCAGCATAAACCCTGTCAGAACAGAGCCTGTAGCAATGTGGTTTTTAAGACTAACTGCACTCTAACCCAGGTGTCAACCGCCAGGTCTTGCTGCAGTGCACAATTACCAGCGAGTTGTCCTAATGATGCAGTTGACCCCCGCAAACTGTTTCCTCTCCCATTAACCTGTCAATTAGGCTTCACCTCCGAGCATGTGCATGCTGTACTCAGGCGTGTGTTGAAAGGGAGGAGTCTTCTTCTGTGCACTAGTTCACCAGGGGAAACCTTGACTGTGATGGAGGTCTACTTCAACATTCCCCCCCGATCTGTCCTTTTCTTGCCCGGCTCAGAACGGTCTAACAAGCTCTGACACACAGCATTGGGCTCAGGCATAGGCCTGCGAGCAATGTGTGTGTGTGTGTGTGTGTGTGAAGGGGGGTGAGAGGATGGGTCATATCGGTGCTCATTGATAATCAGGTCTTATCCCCAGAGCAGCGGTCAAACAGTACATGGAGCATCTTTCCCTGCATGGCTAATCCGTCCTACATGGCCCGGTGCAGGTGTCAGGCGCTTATGGCCTCCTGGTAATGCATGTCAAAAAACTGGAGTCCAAGCGGTATACAAACACACATCCACGCATTCCATTTAAGTTCCACCTCAAACATACACACACACACATACACTTATCTATTTTCTCTCTGATCCTGTCTCTTGTGTGATATTTAATTGGTTTATCTATTTGCAAAAGTGCCACTGCATTTTGAACAGAGTGCACTCTTGCGTATGGTCTGATTTCTGTCTGTCAGATACCCGTCAGATGCACTATTATAATGGACCTCATTAGTATTTTGTTTTTTAATCCTTTTTTTTTTTTTTTTTGCCTTTTTATGCTCTTTTCTTTGTTTGGCTAATTGGCAAAATATCACAGCACCAGAAGCCTCGGAGCTGAATTATAATGCTGACAGGATAAATCACATATGCAGAACCTGATCTAGTCAGGTCTCTTGACAGCACGATACCTGAATTTATGTTTATAACATACTCTTTTTTTATCAGGTCATAGAGTTATAGAATATCCTCTTATCTTAATTTACCATATATAATGACATAAAATTAAATAAAATGTAATTTTAGTAAAAATTAAATACATTGTTCTTGCTTATGATGTTTTTCTGTAGTGCCATTCAAATATGTACTAATAATGCACTGGGAGAGAGAGAGAGAGAGAGAGAGAGAGAAGGTGTGATCAAGGCTGCACCCTGGATGTTCAGTAAGGAACAGGGGCTGCACTCCCAAAGGCTTGAACAAATCTGGATGTATGTTTTAAATTATTGATGCAATGTAGACTATGCATAATGCAAAATACATGGGCTGGGGAGACTGGGGCAAACACCACACAGGCCTGCAGTGCATCTTGGGCAAGACAGCCAGCAGCTTCCACCAGTTAAGTGTGTTCTACAGGCAAGAGCTGCTGCAGGGCAAAGAGTACTGCTGAGGATTCATTCCTATTATAAATCCAAGATCCATTATAAATCCATAACACCTCTAATGTTAGCTGCAAGACCAAGAAATGGTCAGTTTGAGTGATTGGAGAAGCATATGTTCCACTTCTTATGGCCTTTTGAATTACATTTTTGCCAAATGTGGAACAATGAGCAATACCCACATTTCTTTTGTTTTGTTTTTTTTTCTGTTAGTTTTTTCAGTTATATTTGATTTTAGTTAAGTTGTTATAGAACTGAGCAAAAATAATCAGCTCTCTGTGAAGAAATTCTCTAAAGTGATGATGCCTTGGAGAATTAATGAAATTAAACTTTTTATAAAATAAAAAAGTAAACAAATCAATATTTGCTGTGGCCACCAGTTGTGTAGTGTTCATTCTCTGAAGCTTCACTGTCATGCAGTTTTATTGTAACTATTTCATAGGTGGGTTGTTTCAGGAATCTTGCAGAGAACCTGCCACAGATTTTTTTCTTTCTTTCTTTCTTTTTTTTTTTCGACCCTCCCTTGCTTCCAGGGTTGCCTGCAAAATCTCTCAGCAACATTTCTAGTTCAACTACATCTCAAGAACTTCACATAAGACAAGAACCTAGACCAAAAAATGTTGGGGGATTGGAAATGGAAAATGTGTTTTTCTTTATATTTTCAGCCTTTGCGTGGGAAACAACTTCAGCATGTTGTGCATGCATTTCTGATTCACAGCATATGCAGTATGTCTATTTTCATTACCTGGAACATACAGGCATGCTCAAAAGTTTGTACCCCTTCTTTTAATTCAGTTTTCTTAAAAAAAAAAAAAAAACACAAAAAAAATTGTCTGATTATAGTGGGTCTCAGTATTGGGCAAATACAGCCTCTTGCATGTTACAACAACATGTTACTTTTTTTTACCGTGCCATTATTTATTTAACAAAAATGAAGGCAAAAATAAAAGAACATGTGGGCAATATTAAGTACCCCCCATGATTCAATAGCTTGCAATTTTAGCAGCAATAAGTTGAAGTAAATGTTTCCTGTATGAATTTATCATCCTCTCACATAATTATGGGGGAATTTTGGCTCATTATTTTTTCACAAGATTGCTCCAGTTCATTGAGGTTTTTGGGCATTCACTTATGCAGAGTTCCCATCACAGCATTTCAGTTGGGTTGAGATCTGGCCATTACAAAAACCTTGATCCTTTTCTATTTTTTCAGCCTTTCTGATGTATATTTACTAATGTGCTTCGAATTACTGACCTGTTGCATGACCCAACTTTAAGCATGGCACTGGGCATTAAAACCAGACAAACCCACTTTGTTATTATTACTTATTCCAGAGGTCTTATGGTTTATCGAGATGCAGTTTTCTGAACCTTTGTCATGCTTGCATGTTTTTAAACGGAAGTGGCTTTCTTTTGGCAACCTTTACAAACAAACCATATTTATACATCTTCATATAAAGTGTCATGGACTTTAACAATTAACACGTTCAATGACTCCTGTATAGTCTAAGATGTAGTTTTTGGGTTTTCTGTATTTCTCTGAGCATTGCTTGGTCTGACCTTAGGGTGAATGTTCTGGGACATGGGACATCCACTTCTGGGAAGATTCATTCATATCAATCACTTTGACTTTGGCTTGTTCCCTTTTACAGTGAAACCTCGGATTACGAGTAACGCGGTTTACAACTGTCCAGCAAGACGAGCAGAGATTAATACATTTTGACCTGAAAAACGAGAAAAACTGGTTTACGAGCACCGAATATCATGTATCACGCATGCGCTTCTTGTTTTGACGCCGAGCTTCACGTGATCACAACTGAGTCAATGGTTTTTCTTTCTCTTACGCTGCGGAATTGTAGGTAATCGTCTCCCCTGCTGGGTCTTAGTGTGCGTCTTTCACTGGTATAATCAACATCCGTGCACGTGTGTACTGTTTACTATAACACTGTGACCACATGTGTGTGTGTGTGTAAAACATATTTTATTTTGTGTTTGTAAGCGCGCATGTACAGCGCACATGTAGTGTTTCTTATAACACACGTGTGTGTGCACGAGTAAAGCAAAAGAATGTCTCAATACAGAGGTTATAAAATCCATCTTCTTCCTTAGCCCATCGCTATGTGTGTGCGCGCGAGTAAGTTGACACTGTGCCGTTTCACACACTCTCTCTTTATTTATTTAATTTATTTTATTTACCTTTATTTAACCAGGCAAGACGGATTAAGAACAGGTTTCTTATTTACAACTGTGGCCTGGGGTGTGTGAAGCACCCCCTCTCTGCTTCACAAACACACAAACAAGCACACACATTAGGCGATAGAGAGAGAGAGAGAGAGAGAGTGTGAACCGGCACAGTGTCAAATTACGCACTCCGTTCTCCACAAAAACTCTGCTCTGTCTCGATTCTTTTCAATGGTAAAGTGCTGGTTCATTTGTTTGTTTGTTTTACTGTACAGCAGTGATTCCATTAGTATGCGCTCACACAAGTGTCATAGTGTCCTTGTTAATTTTTCCCGACAAAGCAGTTTTTCCATTAATGTGTGTTTATGTTTGTGTGAGACTCAAATAAGCCAGCTTTACTGTGTAAGATGAGAACGGGGAGACAGGAGGGACTGAAAGTTAGAGTCTCCTCTTACGTTAGCTTCACACACACACACACACACACACACACACACACACACACACAGTGCCTGCACGCATAAACGGAAACACTTATCTGTAGGAATTTATTTTTACTTTTTTTTAAAGGTAAAGTGCAGGTTAATTTGTTTTATTTTTACTTTATGTTTATATTTTGTGTTAATTATTTTTATGTATTTATTTTTTTGGGCTGTGGAACGAATTATTTGAGTTTTCCATTATTTCTTATGGGAAAATTAAATTTGGTTTACACCGAGGTTTCACTGTATTTTGTAGTCTCTCTTTTATTTATTTATTTATTTATTTATTTATTTAAGAAAAAGTTACTAGATTTAAGCCCAATAAGCAAATAACTTAAATAAAAGATTTTGGTAATGATGGAAATTTTTTTGCAAAAGAAAAAATTGGAGAGCACAGATTTATTTAATTCAGCTTAAAAAGGCCACACACGGACATGGTTTTTCAATTCAATTCATTTATTTGTATAGAGCTTTTAACAATTGCCACTGTCACAAAGCAGCTTTACACAATCAAAAGAAGTATGAATGTGTGAATGTGTATGAATCAAAATGATAAGAATTTTTTTATTATTATCTTTTTCCATATACAACCATGTTTTAAAAAAAAATCACAGTTTAGAATAAAATGACAGCCCACAGTACCCTTGAGCCCTTGGTTTCCTGGGACCTGCTCCAGGCCCCATGATCCTACACAGAATAAGCAGTATAGAGCATGCATAGATGCATGGATGGATGGATGGTTGGATATTTAAAAGATGGTACATTGAATTTGATCTAACATTGACCATCAGGGTTAAGGCTCAATCTTATAGTTTATAGAGTCTATTCTAGTTTAATTAATTGAATGAAACAAAATCTAATTCTGAAACTAATGTAAGCATTTTCAATCCTGGTCTCAGACTTTTGTACTACACTTTAGTTAATGTCATGTTATGAAAAAGTTAAAAGATACAGCAGAACACAAAGACCAGCGAATGCAGTTCTGTGAGAATCGCCATTAGAGGCCACTGTTTTGTTTTTGTAGTTTTTGTTTTTTCAGTTTCAGTTTTTTCAGTTTCCCAGAAGGCACCTCGGTCAGGTGATGCGGGTGCTCACCTGAACCGAGGTAGCTCATTAGTTTCGTTATAAATAGCTGTTTGTTCTGGGAAACTGGGTCGAGCATTAATATTACGGATTATGTTACGTGGGCATTTGTTTTGTATTGTTTTAGTTGGCATTTGGGTTATGGAGCAGTTGAGTTAGGTTTCTATATTTTTTTATTAAATATGTATTGTTAATGTCTCCTTGTCCTGTTGTCTCCTAGCAGGATTAGCCTCTATGAGGATTAGCCTTTTGTGTGTTTCCACTCGTGTGTAAGTAAGCTCTTGGATGTTTAGTTCTTAGTCTGTATAAATACTAACCATTGCACTACTAACCGGTTTAGATCTTGGTTTGTTTAGGTACTAACCTGTTTAGCCACTAATCTGTAAAGTTCTTAGTCCGTTTCCTACCTAGTCTGCTGTGTACTTAGGCTGTTCGTCCCTTGGGTCTCTGGCTACTAGTCTGTTTAGCTAACGTCTAGTTTAGCAGCTAATGGTCATAGCAGCTAGTAGGCCTAGCCAAGTCTGTCTTGTGTGTTTAGTCCCTTGTTTCGTCCTCAAGTCTGTTTGGTGTGTCCTGTATCGTCTGGTTTGTATCCCTTGTCTGTATTGTATTAGTTTGTGTAATCCCTAGTTTGTGTGTTGAGTATTTTATGAGTTCTGTTTATAGCATGCTCCAAAGTAAAGCCAACTTATTTTGTTCATGTTATCATTAAAAGACATTGTTTAACATCCCCTCTGCGTATATGCCGTGCCACCATCAAGCCCACAGTCCAACATCTAACAGACGTGACAATTTCAGACTGTTATTTATATACTGTAAATCACTGACTACACACATGCCGACCTTAATACTGTATGTCTGCCTGAGAACTGTCTAGGCCTTAAATGAATAATTATTTACTGCGAGGGCTTGCAAATGTTCTTCAGAGTGTTAACTCCTCAAATAAAATTTTTTTTAACTTATTTTAAGAAAATAACACAGCTACTCACCACAGGCACATCAAACTTTTGTCCTCTGGAACCATTAGATTTTTATATTTTAACTTTCCACCCATGCATCCAAGTTTTTCTTTTTTTTTTTTTCTTACATATTTTCAGCCAGTTCATTGATGCTCAACTGGTTTTTATCTCAAATGTAAAAAAAAAAAATTATATTTGTATATTTTAATACAGATTTTACTTTTATTACACAATACTTTCACATGTCACAATAATTTATATTGCACACATCAGTGTGTAAAAATATAAAATGAAAAAAGTATGAACATTAAAATTTTCATACCTGGGCTTGAAAAAATCTTTAGTTAAAGAGGGGGAAAAAACATTTACATATTTTCCAAGAGGTCTTGCAGGTTGTGAGTCAACAATGGTGCATAGTGACATAAAAACAAAATTTGAGACAAAATGTAATAAAAAAAAGACAATGTCTGTGGGGGGAAAACAAGCCGTCTTGGTCAATAGATTTTAGTGTCATGCGAGTGTCCCGTTTCGGTTGGCAGAACGCATTGCAGCAGAATACAATTTTCACTTCTGGACCCTTTTGGATGTGCAAATCCCCGGGACAGTTTGGTGAAGTGGAAAGAGAAGATGGTGGGTTCTGTGGAGCTACTAAAGTGCTTTCATGCAGACAAAACTCTGACAGGAACCTTTCTCCCACCTCTACCCAGGCACCTGACCATGTGACATCTGGCCTCCTGGATTCCACACTCGCATCACTTCACTGGAATGGCTCAGAACAGCATGCATGCTAGAAATTTTAGCTACTTGTGCAACAAAGCCTCTGAGTGTCATCAAACATGCCTTCTGGACCCTGGAATTTAATCTGGAGACATAAAAAAACAGATCATCTGAGAAAAGTCAAATAATCTGCCCCTCTTGATGTACATCGTGTGTTTTTACAGTGGGAGGATATCATAAGACCTTTTCAAGAGATACCAGGGAGTTGAGAAAGTTAGAAAAACAGAAGCAGAACCTTATAACCGTGTCAGTTGCCTAAGAACACAAATCACAGGCGTGGGTGTGGGGAGAAGCTGTCCTGTTTTGTATGTGAAACCCATGCAAGGGCATTGTGGGAAAAAACAGTTGCGTGCAACGGACTGGAGGAATTACATCAAAATAAATATTCTGAGATGGCTAATCGTTTGAGGTGCACAGACTGAGACCTTTCATCCTTTGATTGTCCCTTTTGGCAGATAACTTGTTTGGCAGAAGTTGATCAGTCCAGAATGGAATCAACTCCCTAAATATTATTATTGTCACATATTCAGTAGAGTTAATAAATGCTGTGTAAAAATTGTGAGTGAGCCCACTCCCTGGATTAAGAAGCAACCCCACACATGAATGGTATCAGGATGCTTTAATGTTGGCTTGACACAGGACTGATGTTAGCACTCACCTTTTCTACCTTGGACAAGTTATTTTCCAGATGCCCCAAACAACCAGAGGGGGGATTCATCAGAGAAAATGGCTTTACCCCAGTCTTCAGCAATCCAGTCCAATCCCTGTACCTTTTGCAGAATATCAGTCTATCCCTGATGTTTTTCCTGGAGAGAAGTGGCCTTTTTTTCTGCCCTTCTTGAAATGTGTGAAGGTGAGCGCTACCATCAGTCCTGTAACATGCCAACAGTAAAGCATCCTGATACCATGGGATTGCTTGTCAGCCAAGAGAGGGGGTTTAGAGCACTAAGCCATGATTGAAGAATGGTACAAAAAACATTCTCCCCAAGAGCAACTTCTTCCAACCATCTAAGAACAGTTTGGTGATGAACAATCTCTTTTCCAGCATGATGGAGCACCTCGCCATAAGACAAAATTGATAACTAAGTGGCTCAAACTAAAAAAATAAATAAATAAATTGAGCCAGGAAACTCCCCAGATCTTAATCTCATTCAGAACTTGTTGTCAATCCTCAAGAGGCAGGGACACAAAAAAAAAAAAAAAAAACACAAATTCTGACAAACTCCAAGCATTGATTATGCAAGAAGGGCTGCCATCAGTCAGGATGTGGCTCGGAAGTTGATATATATATATATATATATATATATATATATATATATATATATATATATATATATATATATATATATATATATATATATATATATAGCATTTATACAATATTTGTGTCATTCACATTAAAACATTATTAATTATGAATAAACATAAATATGTCCACACTGAAGAAAAGAAAAAACCCTTTTTGCATTTTTGCAGTAATGCATGAGGATATCCAGCTCAATGTAATATAAAAAGAATCATTGCTATCTTTTTGTTTTTGTACAGTATGTTTCTCTGTAAAATTATTTACACAATAAAAAAAAATCATCATAAAAACACACACCAATCATAATGCAAAAAGGTGGGATTTCTTACTCTGACACAGAGGCTTGCTAACAGTGTTTTTGGTCTTTGGTCTACAAATTGTGTATTGTTTTTACAGTAAATCCAGTTTAAAAGACCAAAAGGTATATTAGTCATTAAAGGTTTTGCTACTGTAAATCTTACCTTAGATAGCATTTTTCTTCTATTTTTTATCTTTTCTTTCTATTTTTCCCCTTTAACAGTATATATTTTGTCTGTCATGTAGCTTTAAGCATGATCAGAAAAGAAATTTATTTTCAATTTCTTTATTAATTTCATAAATCTATGAATGGCATATTTTTCTGTAGAATGTAGATTTTTTTATAATGGCATGCATTACAAATAAAAAATTACAAATGTATGTAATTATTATTATTATTATTATTATTATTATTATTATTAGGATGATGTTCAGTTGATTAACTTTATTGAGCTCCATGTCAGCTAGAGAATCATTAATCATATTGTTGTGATGAATCTGAGGCATGCTTGATGTCTTCACATCCGCTTCGGAGAAAACACGCAATGTTTCCACAATATCTTTTCCCACTCATCCGTACAGTATGGGCCTTTAGTCCCCACTAAGTTCCAGTTCTGCCTGCAGATTCCTTCAGAGGCTATGACAGCCCCACTGACTTAAAGCAGATGTCCACATTATCTGTACACTCTCACTTTATGTCTCCTCTATACTTAACATAAAGGATATTTGTCTCCTGGTGTTTTTATGTGTTTGACTCTGATCACACTTGGATTTCAGCCTGTCTAATGAATGCCTAAGGCCCCTTCAAAGGCATCAGAAGGAAGTAAGTCTGCACAATAATTCTGCTGCCAAACCACTCCATTTGGAAGCTTTCCAAGAAGAGTTTTTCCCACAATGGCTGAGGCTGCAGCCAAAATACTTTTTTTTCCCATTTAACTCAGTTTGTCTAGTGTAAGGGTGATGATAATCTCCTGCCTACAGCAGATGTAGTGTAATTACTAGAGACTGCACAGGGACACTGCCCTACTTCAGCTAAAATACATACACTCCAAACAGATGTTTTGAATCATCTGCAAAAAGGCAGTGAATGGCATTTTCAATCGTTTTGGAAATCGTATCAATGACTCGGGTGTCCTTGAACTTTTCATTTTTTGCAGTAAAGCTGTTAGGTATCTTATCTGTTTGTATTTGTTTTTGTGGGGGGTTTTTTTTGGTATGGGTTTTCAGTATACTCTTTCAATTTAAATACTTCAGCAGCACGGCACACAGGCAAAAATTTTATTATCCGTTGAGTGCACTCATTCGCAAACCTCACCACAATTTCATCAAACAGCATTTTACAGCTTGGCAAAATGAACAAGTGTGGCCCTCTTTCACTTAGTAAACATGCCAATGCAAAGCTGTCTGCTTCTATTGGAAGTAATCAGTTAAATTGGAAATGAGTTCCTCTTTCGAAACACGCTCATTCCATTATGAGTGCCTTCCCCAAAAAATCAATACCACTGTAAATGCAGAAGAATGTGGCATGAATACGGTGATAGTATTCAGTGGCATAAAGTATCTCTTGGGGTAAAGAGTTAGAACAATGTTAAAAGGCAACCTAAGAACTCGGCTAAATGTGGCAATCAATATAAAGCTGTACAAACCTAGAGGGGGAAAGAGCCAGAGGACTGGGGAGAGAAAAGGGACGTGACCTAACTGTTATATGGGGCCAGAGCTCTTCATTTGATATACCAGTTTCCCTCAAGCACTCATGCAAAGTAGGGGTGATTATATGATGTTCATCAGTTGCATTACAAAGCGTCTACTGGCAAAAGTTCTCACCCTACTAAGTATGTATGAAATGTTTCTCCTTTCGGCTCAGAAAGTGGAATTTTCCAGACTACCAGCTTTGTGCAGTGGACAAGATAGTCAGTCAGTCTCCCATCCATTCATTTATTTCCTCAATTAATTGAAACACTTGTTTTTTCAGGACGTTTATTGAATATCCGCTGCTGCTATGAGGAACGCAATCTAACGTAATAAATATAATGGCCTAGTGCACAAAACCGGTATGCTGTTTGTGAACAATCAGCGAACAGCTCTATTATTTTAACTTGTTCTGATTTGTTTAATTTCTGTCTGAAATTACTTTACCATATCTAGATATCTGTGACTCTTTATAGGCACCTAAGCTGAAAGCACACCCTTTCCCATCCATGCTGTCTGGCAGGCGGCTAAGTGCTAGACGAGACAGCACTTATAGTAGGTAAATAATGAATTAAGTAACCTGTGAATCTGAAAGGTTTTATGGCTTCATAAATATTCCGACCTGCAGACTTGTGGTATGTAAACATGACACAATGAGAAAAAGAGTATATGAATGAGAAACGTGCATTAGTCTCGCTCTACAAGCATCCGAACAAGGTTAGATTGTAAGAAAACAATGTATACTGCCGGTTTAGTAATGCTAAGTGACATCCTAGATATAGGCTTGAGTTACTAATAAATAATCATTATAAGGTCAGTTTGATTTTTGGTTCTCTTACAGAAAAATCACAAACATTTTGCGTGACTTTTTTTCACATGTGAGTTTATGAGTAATGTGCGATCACAATGGAAAGTACAATACATTCCAGTGCTGAATGCGCAAAAGGAAAAAGTAATAATAAATGTGAGTAAATGAGTATGAGTAAACATACCAGAAATATTCACAGTTATGTGGTCAAATTAATATCTGACAATCCAGCAAATGTACTGTGCAAAGAAATATTGTTAAAATAAGGGAAAAAATAAGGAAAATTCATGAGTTTTTTTTTTACTTCATGCTTCTGCTGGTCTTTCGGCTGCTCCTGGGAAGGGGTCACCACAGTGCACTATCTGGACCGGACATACAAGCTTGTCACAGGTTTTACGTCGGATGCCCTTCCTGACACAACCCTCCCATTTTATCCGGGCTTGAGACCGGAACCGCATCCAGTGGCTGGGGTTTTGGGAACTGGCTGGGAAACGAACCCGGGCCTCCATCATGGCAGGTAAACCACCTACCACTGAGCCAGCAGTGCCTTTATTCATTTTTAGCACTAAAAATGTTATAAAAGAGCAGTTTGATTAAAAATAAGTAAATATAGCAAGTGAATTAACATTTAATTTAAAGTGTCACCCAGTATTCATCTATTTATTTCAAGTCTAAACAGAAAATTGGAAAATCTGCTTAAACATCTTAAGTCACACGTATTTCTTGGTAATACTTTTCATTAGAAGAACATAATAAAGCTGGAGTTCCTCAAAAATAAAAAGACTAGGAGATTTCCGAGTACGAGTTGGAGAGCCATTCAAACATGTCTTTCCTACTAGAAAGTTAATTGTCTCCCCTCTCCACGATTGACCCCTACTGCCTACTAACCAGCTGGCCTGCACTCACAGTGCACTTAAAATGTTATGCCTAAGGACACTTATTCAATCACGATGCGCTCTCGCGTAGGGCAATGGAGTTCATTATTTTGTTTACCTTATGGGTTATTTTAAATTGTTTTAGGCACAGTGACAGACAACCTTCATAAATGCCTTATGGATTCGTTCATTATGCAAATTTCAATAAATCATTTGAATCATTGAAAACTAATAGTCTTCAACATATATTTAAAACGAGATAGTTGCACAATTGATAGGGAAACATTGAAGGTCCATGCTCAGGCACGGTTAATCATCACTCTGGAGTCCAACAGAGACTGAACCATGCTCAGCCAAGCCCACCAACCCGACCGTGCCAGGGCATGATACACTAAACTGAGCATGCTATGGATCTCATAGTGTGAGTACGTCCCAGGAGAGCAAAATTCCCCAAGCTCTGTGGATGGGAGGGATGGCTTTACTCACTTTGCATGTGTAACTTCACTCCATGTGCACTTACTGTATGTGGTTAAGGGTAGATAGTCCTTTCCTCTGTGATGTAACATAAGCAGCAGATGGTAAAGATACTGGACAATACATGAACAAAAAGATGCTTAACCTAAAGGTGTTAATTTACATCTCAATCATGTGATTATTTTTCATCGTGGAGTTCATGCGAGGCATTTTGAATTGTTTTTGAGATAGTTTATGATGTGGATGAATATATACTGTCAGCTGATACAGTAAAAAGCACCTTAATATTCTTGCCTAATGAAAAAATCTTTAAAATGGTTTAGTACATCATAATATACAAAATGCTACATAATTCCTGCATTCAATAAATGGGTACCGTCAGAAGCAACATGGAAACCTGATCATTTCCTTAGTCCTTATCATATTATAAAAGGACCGGAGGGAATATGGTTCCTTTTTGTGCTTGATAAGGTCTCAGTCTATTAGACTTTTGGTTTGGGGTAAAACATCCTGGGTTATGACCCTATTGGATTTGCCTCCCTCAGGTGCGTATTGATGCAATTTTGAATAAGAGGTGATCTGTCTAGGGGCTTCTCGTGTCGTTATTAAAGCCAAAGCCTGCGCCTCACTTGGCTTTTAATGATGTTTTTGCCTTTGGTAAAACTCTAGGGGATGAGGAAACAAGACAGCGGATCTGTCAAACAAATGCCCCCTAGAAGGAATAAATGCTTATGCATTTATATCTATCCTCACTGTATTAGCATTCGAGAGGGAGCAATGGGAAAATTAGCCCTACCAAATGGTGATGGCCGACATTTCAATATAGTAGGATTAGGTTTTCATCTTTATTGTTTCATTTATCAGTGCCTGTTGGTTTCATTGCCTTGAGGACAGTGGCAAATTTATTTTCATACCAGCCACGCAATGTGAGACATGCGATGCAAAATGTATAAGGAATCCTGTGGAATGTGAGAGCGATGTTAAAAAGTGATGCACTTTATACACTCGTGGAAATAACACATCGGCTATGCATTGCATAAACCTGAAAACTGCTCCAAATTAAACAAATGTCTCCCCTGACCTAGACATGTGTATGTTTTTCTAGTTTGCCTCCATGCATCTACTATCTTAGCAGCAAGCATGCTGTTTCCCTTGTACTTGGTATTCAAGGATTTGCCCCGGTATTGATTTCGTTTCAGATTTCCTTGCTCTCCTAGCTATTTCTGAAAGGATGAGATGTATCTAAGTATTCTCCAGGTCACGTCCCTTGATCCACAGCCATCTTAAGACCCTCACTGCTGCTTCTTTGATGTTCACGATGGTGTTCCTGGTGTACAGCCTTATGATGCCAAAAAGCCTGAGAGTCTCGAAGCTTGCGTCAATGGGCACACATTGTGCACCAATCCCTGCCTCTGGGATTCACCCATCAGATTTCATACTTGGCCTTGGTCTTCTCATCCAGTTTCCCCAGAATACCAGTGGTGTTGTTTCCCATTAGGATCATACCTGGCCCTGAGTGTGGAAGTTTAGAACTTAAACAAAATTCAATCTTAATATGAGTTACAATGTACCCTGGTATCCAAAAGTCTGAGACTACATTTAAACAGAAAGTTTTAACATTTTGAAAATTATAAAGCAAATAATACAAATACTTAAAAATATATATATTTAAGCTTCTGTGCCATTTCTGTGCCAAATTAATATTTAAAAGTAACTGAATTTATTCTATCACGCATCTCATGTGTTTTGCTCAAATGGCACGTCTATGAATTTAAACTAAAATGGATCATAAGGTTTTACCTAAACTTGTGGAGGTCATGCCAGCTTGAGTGTTACAAATACTAAGAAGCTCTTAAATTCATGTAAATATTTTAAAGCTTCTATTGTTTACTTAAGTTGTTCTCAATAATAGAATTTGCGGTAGTGCTCTCAGACCTCTCAGACCTTTGGACCTCACCGGTGTGATTGAATTCTTATTTTAATCATCCCTGCATTCCATAAGTATTTATCCCTTTCCATTGAACAGTTGCAACTTTGTGAATTGAAACTGAAATGTTCGTCATTTAGGTAGAACCAACTTTGGCCGCAATAACTTCCTCAAACCTTCTGGAATATGTCTCGATCAGCTTTGCACATCTGTTTGTTGATATTTTTACCTTCTCGTCTTGGCTTCATCCTCAAGTTCTGTCAGATTGGATGGAGATCATCGGTGAATAGCGATGTTCAAGTCTTGTAACAGATTCTCATTAGACTGCGCTCTGGGCTTTGACTGGATCATCCGAACGTTTTCATATCTTCGCTTCAGTTTTAAGCTTTAACACTAGAAAAAAGTTCATCAGAACTCGATTTTGTTTTTCGTACAGAAGGTGGAAGAGGTATTCCCTGCTCCAATCTGTAGATGTGGAAGATGCGATTAATATTCCAGATATGCATAACCTGCCCTTATTAAGCCTGCAATGAAGATATAAATGTGTTATGTGATTTTGATGCCGAAACTATATAAATGCAAATTTAGCTCGGGCTTGCCGGGTTTCTCGCGGGCCCCCAAACGGCGCTACACAAACTCTTTTAGTGAGGCTGCCTGTCGTATGACGATACATAAACAATTTCACTGACCAAATTGATTCCCTCTTATTTCTTTCCCTTTTCTTTTCTAATCATTTCATTTGTGCTGTACTCAGGCCACTAGAGAATTACTCAAATGATTCTGTCAGGTGGATTCTGACTGGCCCTGGATCGCAGAGACAGATGCAGAAATGAGCCCTATTTTTTCCCCCCACGTGTTGGGCGAGGTTGCTGGGAGATGAATTGTAAAGGGAAATTACTACAGAAAATGTGATCTTACATTATCAGCAGATTTCATTGGTGTTGAAGCCTGTTTTTCTATTTGTGCGATGCACATTCACTATCTGTACCAGTGAAACAAGAGGCCATGGAATTGTATACTATTGTGCTCTTTGATAGAGAAGAATCACAGTTTTTCTCATTTTTGCCCCAAGACAATGCAACAACGAGGACTTCCTTTCACTGTCCATTGTTTTTCATGTGGTACGTAGCTCAGGCTGAAACAGTGAATGAAATGTGGCATCTGATTTTAAAGGGATGAAAACGGCCTGCTTTTTCCTGCATCTGTCTGAAACTGCTGTAGTGTCTCCTTCGATGGCGCGTGTTTTTAATGGGCCCTGACGCCCATTATCCACAAGTCTCAGGTGTGATTGCTGTTAATTTCGTTTAACACACTAGCTCTGTTTATTCTGCTCCTGTAGCTGGAAAATTGATTTCCCTGCTTTGCGTTGTTCATTATTCAGCAGGCAACGAGCCTAAATAATGCAGAAATAAGACATGAAACACTTGTGAGTTTTAATTAGCTTTTGCTTTTCTCATTTCCTCATGCAAAGTGGCAAAAGAGCACGAAGCATGAAGGAGAATGGAGGGAGCTGGGTACAACATGCTCGAACTGATAGATAGATATCAATACACAATTGAAACATTTACATTTTGTAAATGGATCAGATAGGGGATTCAGAACTGTTGTCGTCTCTTGTGTTCGGGATTGAAGCTTAAAATGTCATGTTGTGATCTCAATGTATTATTATTATTATTATTATTATTATTGTCTTTGACAGTCAAAGTCTGTCCATGCTATATATGAATACTTTG
The DNA here is from genome assembly GCA_030522415.1 of Channallabes apus. Taxonomy (NCBI): domain Eukaryota; kingdom Metazoa; phylum Chordata; class Actinopteri; order Siluriformes; family Clariidae; genus Channallabes; species Channallabes apus. The sequence continues at coordinate 26,244,184 of CM060119.1, read as the reverse complement.
GCTGGTCATTCATATAATAAGTGCTGAATACCAGAAAAAGTACAACTAGCGTTTAATTCAATATTAATATGTACACTACCGCTCGAAAGTTTAGGATCACTTGCAATTTCTTTGTTTTTGTTTAGTGATTTATTATTTTTGATTCTACAACTATACTGGGGATTTCATAACATTTCATAATACATATCATGTTATGAAATAAAACATGGAATTAGGTAATTATGTAATTACCATACCAGGAAGAGGTCAGCCGTTCTGGAATCATTTTTGCAAGAACAGTATTGTGTCAAGTGCATTTGCAAAACCCGTCAAGCACCCTGATGAAGCAGGCTCTCATGAAGACCTTCTCCGGAAAGCAAGACCAAAACGTACTTCTGCTGCAGTTCATTTAGAGTTACCAGCCTCAGCAACACAGATTAGAGCCGTTGTGAAGGCTTTACAGATCATGAGTAGCAGACATGTCAATATATCAACTGTTCAAAGGAGATTATTGCATATTTTGGACATTTGCATATTTTCAGCATTTCTATACAATTTAAAAAGAAATAAAAATCAGGAACGCCCATGGAGTTAGAAAGTGATGTGCTGTCTGTAGCTTTGCAATCAGGGGTTCTGTGGTTTGCTGGTTTCCTTCTGCCTCCCAAAACAACATTCCATTTCGCAAAATTCCCTCCAGGTATAAACGAGTGAGTATGTACAGTATGTGTGTGTTTGCTGGCACTGCAGATAAATTAATTAATGAATAAATCTGGAGATGTAACAGATGACAATAGGCATGGATACATCACAGCTGTTGTTGTGTTCATGTTCCTGAGGAGATTATATGACAAAATCTGTACAGTCTATATTCAGGGTTGTTTGTGTATGTATTCTATACTGATACTTTACATATACTGTAGCTGTATATCCACAGAGCACATCGTTATCTGTTTAAAGTGTTCTGCTTGGTGTTTGTATCATCATGCGTATGCATTAAATATAGGCAATGTTCAGACAGAACAGGTTGATGATTTCATCCTGTTCCTGTTAAATTGCCATGCTCAGCATTAAGGTAGGACTCCCCTGGAAGAAATAATCTGTCTGCTGCATGCATGGTGAGCCCCTGTATTTTTAAAGTGCCAAGTGCCCAAGGGCGTTTTTATTTGGGGATGCAATTTTCACTTTCAATATCCACCAACTGTCAGTGCTTAAAGGATCAAAGATTTGTGAGTGATCATGCAGCCATTTAAATGTATGGATATCACTGGATGAATTGTGATGCATCATTTTTCTTTCACGCGACACACCATAATCATGGAACATCTCCATTAAATACAATATGTCATGTTTTTCTGTCACTTGTTTCTTGTCAACTGTATATTTATAGAAGCACCGTTATACAGGATATATTGAGATGTGCACCGTTTTTTAAAAGCTCCAAGCACAGTCGCAGTATCCCTCCATGCTGCTAATGGACCTCATCTTCATTTCCCAGGCTTGTACAATCTCAAAGAACGAGACTGCTCTCTCAAATTAGCCTGTGCAATTTGAGCCAGTTCCAAAGCTCTGGAAATATAGTCATTGTGGCCTACCAAACCAAATGTATGACTGGATTTGATAGCCTGTGGAAATCAAATCAGTAATGCTCGTTAATAATACATTGAAGTCATTTAGAGGTATCAGGTTGTTGTTGTTGTTGTTTTTTTCCAGGGTGGCTTCAGGAAGCTGTGAAATCCTGTTAACTTCTAACATTTTTGGTGTGTGAGAGCAGAAGACTCTGTCGTACACATAATTGGGAACATGTTTCCATCTCTCCTTTCTCCAAAATCTGATCTCCGAAACAGCTGCACCTGATAAACCTCCAACTCTACTACAAATAATATAAATAAAAAATAGCCCTGAGAAATTGAGCTTAAATACGGGTTATAGTTACTTGTAAATGTAATATGTAGTGTTGATTTAAGGTGGCTTTATCATCTAAACTAAACATTCTATATTTATTTCTGTTCAAATTATATATGAGTTCAAGATTCAATGCAGAAGCAAGTTAGGAAACCATATAAATACCTTAGTGTTTGCTGCTCCCTGCTGGCTAAAGGAGAACATTGCAGTCATGTTTTCTGATTTTAGCCTAAAGAGCCATTTAAAATAAAATAAAAAAACATTTATGAGTGCAATAAACATGGTTATATCAGATGTATTTTTCACAAATATTATCAGCAAATCATCATTCAGTATGAATGCAGGATAGATAGATAGATAGATAGATAGATAGATAGATAGATAGATAGATAGATAGATAGATAGATAGATAGATAGATAGATAGATAGATAGATAGGCTATGGCCAATTAAAATCCACATTTGTAAACTATATATGGTTAGCACTGTAGCCTTGCACCTCCAGGGTCCGGGTTCGATTCCCGGCCAGGTTCAATTCCCGTCTCTGTGTGCATGGAGCTTGCATGATCTCCCCAGGCTTGGTGAGTTTCCTCTCACAGTCCAAAGACATGTAGATTAGGCTGATTGGCACTCCCAAATTGCTCGTAGTGTGCCAATGAGTGTGTGTGTGCCCTGCAATGGATTGGCACCTTGTTCAGAGTTTACCCCTGCCTCGTGCCCTAAGCCTCCTGGGATAGGCTCCAGGCCCCCCGCGACCCTGAATACAGGATAAAGCCGTGTAGAAGATGAGTGTGTGAGTGAGATGTTCTATAGGCTACTATAGGCATTAACAAAATCACATAATGCACCTGTGAACAAAAAAAACCCTCATGGCAGTAATGAGTTTGCATGTAATTGCCCATTAGAGAAAGTAAACCATCTCTGTGGCTTCTCGTTCTTTTGGTGAGAGGATGAATTGTTGATTGAAGATGAAGGTTTACAAAGTCTTACGAAAGGTCTCCTCCAGGGTCTGGGTTTGATTACTGCCTTTTTTTGCCATTTGGCATCTGAACAGCACCACATTAAATCTGAAATGAAACACTCAAGATGTGAGCAAAGTCAAGATATTCAGCTTTAATTTAAGTTATACATAAGTAACCATTAAGGAATTATATATTCTGAATTTCATACACACATCATCATTTTACACACGATTTACACACATCATCCTTTTCACCATAAATAATGGAACAAATGACAAGCACCCAGCAAACACTGGTCCGACGGCGACGTGGTGTCCCCGGCCAAAATTAATAGGACGGCATTAATTGGCAAAAAATATAATTTCCTGAAAATGCTTTCAAAGATATTTACATAGATACACTCTGACTTTTAGTTACAGTAAGTGTTGTTCAATAAATACCCTTCAAACTAAAATCTGGACAATTGATGACCGTTTATGACAGCTGTTGTGAATCAGATAATGTCAAACACGTCCGTTCAACTTTCATTTTGGAACAATTTTTCAACATTGACGGGACGTGTCAGAGGGACGGTCATCAGATGTCCAAAGGATGCTGTGCTGTTACATGGCTACATGTGCCATGTTCCGTCATTACTCCATGATTAATCAATCACATAAAAGTCCTGGAGGTTGTTCGGGGTATTGCACTTGCATTTGGTAGCTGTTCACACAAACGAATCTAAAAAGCTATCTATGCAAGTGATGTTGGCCATCATTAGGCTTAAAATAACAAAGTGAGACCCATGAGACAGATAGCAAAAACACAGACATACATATTGGAGCATTCTTAAAAAGAATTAGTTAACTGGCAAACTCAGCAGCAGCAAAAGTCCTGAAAGGTCACGGAAGACATCATTTCTGTCTATGGTGAAGAATATTTACAACAAGCGAATTCTAGCCAAGCACATGAAATCAACTAGTCAAGAACACTCTTGTAGAGGTAGACGTGTCAAAGACTAAAGTCAAGAGACAGCTTTATAAAGTAAATACAGACACTTCACAACAAGGTGCGCAAGACTGGTAACGCAGAACAGAAAGGCCAGATTACACTTCGTCAGATTCTTTGGACTGATGAAGTGAGGATGAATTTTTACCAGAATGATACGAAGAGAAAAGTATGGAGAAAGAAAGGAACAGCCCATGATAGAAAGCATATCACATCATCTATCAAACATGGTGGAGGCAGTATTATGGCATAAACATGTACTGTATGGCTGCTAATGGAACCGAGTCACTGGTGTTTATTGATGACCTGACTGCTGATAAAGGTAACAGAATTAATTCTGAACTTTAGTTTATAGGGCTACACTCTCTGCTCAGATTAAGCCAAATGATGTAAAACTGAAAACACAGCATAGCACATATGACAGATAGATAATGACCCACAACATTGATAGCTATCCAAGGCAAAGAAATGGGATGTTCTTTACTCGTTTTTGTGAAAATGTCATTTCTGACACCATAGACACACTTTTGTCAAACACCTAGAATTAAAGCTGAAAGTCTCAGGCTCTATCATGTCTTAAATGTTTCATTGTCCACAATCAACAAATATGTGTAAAACTTTGTAAGTCTTTGTCGTCAATTAGTAAGTCTACTTCAATCAACAAGATGTTGTAAGTCTTTGTCTTCAATCAATCAATTTGCAATTAAGTCTTCGTATTCAGTAACCAATTTTTTTTTTTAATATATATTTGTTCCAAAATTTACGGTCTGGACTTTGTCTTCAATCAACAAGGCCTTTTAAGTTGTCACCTTCAAACAGCAAGATTTTGTCTTTAATTACCACGGCCCGTATTTACTAAGTACTTGTACAGTAGGAATCGTGTTCAAAGTTCATTTAGGACTGAAAACCTTCCTACCTCAGAGTAGGACATAAAAGTTAGTTATGAAGCATCCTACTTTTGAGTAGGGCTGCACCAAGGAAAGCATGTAACATCACTTTTTTTTTTTTACTTAACTGTTCTCAATATTATTGTCTATTCTACAATAACAGAATGTTCTATGTCCTCCTCTCCTGTGAACTATATACCCCAAGGCTCATTTTTAGGATCATTGTTATTTTCACTATACATTCTCCCCATTGTCTCCATGTTTGAGAAATAATTTTTTATCACTTGTTACCTGGACAACACACAATTTTACCTTCCTGTTACACCTGCTAAGATGCTGTGCACCAGACAGCCTATTAAACTGCCTTGAAGATATCAAATGCTCGATGGCAGAGAACTATTTTTGCACTTAAACGAAAACAAAACTAAAGTAATTACATTTGGTCCCCTAGCTCTGTTTCTAGCCTAGTTCATTTACTTGGTTCCCTTCATATTTGGACAGAGGTGGAAAGAGTAATAAAATTTTGTACTCAAGTACAAGTACTGTTACTTCAGTGAAATTTTACTTAAGTACAAGTAAAGTTACCCTTATAAAAATCTACTCAAAGAAAAGTAAAAAGTAGCTCATTAAAAAATTTACTCAGAGTAAAAGTTACCGAGTTACTTTTTTATTTAAATTTTTTTAACAGTGGGGTGATTCTTTTGCTGAATTGTTTTGCCCTTGGGTGTTTCCATGTTCACTCTTATATTAACAGATTATTGTTTGTGTTTAAATGTTTGCTGTGGGTGTCGATTGTATACTGATCTGGCTCTGCTTTTTTTTTTTTTTTTGTTAAATATCAAAAAAAAAAAAAAACACACACACAGCGGGGGTGGGATGAGGCATTCTAGCATAGTTCAAAAAAGATGAGCAGATATAAATCTCAAACTAGTTGTTTTTAACTGAAGGAACACCTTTGCATAATAAAGCTGTTGTCTTTCTTGTGCTTAAAAATCAAAGCGGTCACTTAAATATGGTGTTACGTCCCAGTCTAGGGCCATAGAGCAAAAGAATGGTTCAGGGTTCTATTTTAAACTGTATGGAAATGGTGGCATATGGCAGAAAGAACTAGATCCAAACATTAACTGATGAAATAATGAGGTTTGTATATACACACACACACACACACACACCAGGAGGAGGATCAGATTCGGGATGGACCCAGGCCACAATAACAAACAAAATGGTATTTATATTTAGTAGCTAGATTACCTGCAAAAAGAAACAACAACAAAAAAAACCCAGAAACAAAAATACAGGTACCTTCCCGGACTCCCTAAACCAAAAACAGTGAAATTATCTACAAATATATACAAAGACCAACCAAACCAAAGGGACAAAGCAATAATCAAAGTCAAGGGGAGGCAAAACGTCAAAACCGGAATATACAACCAAATATCAAAACGCCAAAAATCACTTCCTCTTTCCCGCGTCTCTCTCCGGTTTATAGATGGTCGCGCTAGTCGATGACGTCACTCAGGGCGGAAGCGACCGTGTGGAAGGTCAGGAAGATGCTGATGTCAGAAAACCTGGAGTGGAGTCTGGAGCGGCGCGCGACCAGGACATGATACACACACGCTGCGCAACGGAGCATTTATAAAGCATAATATTTTTATTGTTTTAGCATTTTCATTCATTTATTTTTTACTCAGTAGCGAATATGATTTAAAATGTAGCGAATTACAATACTTCAAACAAAACGTACTTAAGTAAAAGTAAAATTATAGATTTTTAAAACTACTTTAAAAAGTAGAAATACACAAAAAAGCTACTCAATTACAGTAACGCGAGTAAATGTAATTCGTTACTTTCCACCTCTGTATTTGGATAATAAAATGAAAAATCTTAGTGTGTTTCTGGATACTTCCTTAAATTTTAATAAGCAAGTCAGATTTCGATCAACTCAGGTTGATAGCAAAGTTCAAGCCTATTTTATCTCAAAAGGACCTGAAAACAGATGTCCATGCTTGATCACTTTCTAGATTAACTACTGTAGCTCCCTAAACATGGGGGTTGTAATTTTCTACTCTAAATAGATTTCAGGTGGCCCAGAATGCAGCAGCCAGATTCAAACTAGGAGAAAGATAAGGCACGATATCACCCCTGTCTTGGCTCAACTGAACTGGTTACCCAGTAAATATCGAATCGGTTTTAAAACGTAACTTTTTGTTTTTAAAGCCCTTAATGATCTGGCCCTCTTCAGTGACTTGCTAACCCAACATTTATATACAGTGGTGTGAAAAACTATTTGCCCCCCTCCTGATTTCTTATTCTTTTGCATGTTTGTCACACAAAATGTTTCTGATCATCAAACACATTTAACTATTAGTCAAAGATGACACAAGTAAACACAAAATGCAGTTTTTAAATGAGGGGTTTTATTATTTAGGGAGAAAAAAAATCCAAACCTACATGGCCCTGTGTGAAAAAGTAATTGCCCCCTGAACCTAATAACTGGTTGGGCCACCCTTAGCAGCAATAACTGCAATCAAGCGTTTGTGATAACTTGCAACGAGTCTTTTACAGCGCTCTGGAGGAATTTTGGCCCACTCATCTTTGCAGAATTGTTGCAATTCAGCTTTATTTGAGGGTTTTCTAGCATGAACCGCCTTTTTAAGGTCATGCCACAACATCTCAATAGGATTCAGGTCGGGACTTTGACTAGGCCACTCCAAAGTCTTCATTTAGTTTTTCTTCAGCCATTCAGAGGTGGATTTGCTGGTGTGTTTTGGGTCATTGTCCTGCTGCAGCACCCAAGATCGCTTCAGCTTGAGTTGATGAACAGATGGCCGGACATTCTCCTTCAGGATTTTTTGGTAGACAGTAGAATTCATGGTTCCATCTATCACAGCAAGCCTTCCAGGTCCTGAAGCAGCAAAACAACCCCAGACCATCAAACTACCACCACCATATTTTACTGATGGTATGATGTTCTTTTTCTGAAATGCTGTGTTACTTTTACGCCAGATTTAACGGGACACGCACCTTCCAAAACGTTCAACTTTTGTCTCGTCGGTCCACAAGGTATTTTCCCAAAAGCCTTGGCAATCATTGAGATGTTTTTTTAGCAAAATTGAGACGAGCCTTAATGTTCTTTTTGCTTAAAAGTGGTTTGCGCCTTGGAAATCTGCCATGCAGGCTGTTTTTGCCCAGTCTCCTTCTTATGGTGGAGTCGTGAACACTGACCTTAATTGAGGCAAGTGAGGCCTGCAGTTCTTTAGATGTTGTCCTGGGATCTTTTGTGTCCTCTCAGATGAGTTGTCTCTGCGCTCTTGGGGTAATTTTGGTCGGTCGGCCACTCCTGGGAAGGTTCACCACCGTTCCATGTTTTTGCCATTTGTGGATAATGGCTCTCACTGTGGTTCGCTGGAGTCCCAAAGCTTTAGAAATGGCTTTTTAACCTTTACCAGACTGATAGATCTCAATTACTTTTGTTCCTGAATTTCTTTGGATCTTGGCATGATGTCTAGCTTTTGAGGTGCTTTTTGTCTACTTCTCTGTGTCAGGTAGCTCCTATTTAAGTGATTTCTTGATTGAAACAGGTGTGGCAGTAATCAGGCCTGGGGGTGACTACAGAAATTGAACTCAGGTGTGATAAACCACAGTTAAGTTATTTTTTAACAAGGGGGGCAATCACTTTTTCACACAGGGCCATGTAGATTTGGAGTTTTTTTTCTCCCTTAATAACGTAAACCTTCATTTAAAAACTGCATTTTGTGTTCAATTATGTTATCTTTGACTAATAGTTAACGGTTTTTGATGAGCAGAAACATTTAAGTGTGACAAACATACAAAAAGAATAAGAAATCAGGAAGGGGGCAAATAGTTTTTCACACCACTGTATAACAGCTCTCTTTAAGACCTGAGGTGACATGGCTCTTGCTGTTGCTGCACCTAGCTATTGAAATAGCCTCCTGGATCACATTAAGTCTGCTCCAATTAATGACAGCTCTAAATCAAAGCTGAAGGCACATCTTTTCACATTTGCTTTTAATTCACTCTGAGATTGCCAACGATTTCCTGTCCAGTCCACTTTGATCTTTGTTCTTTCAAATTAACTTTTAATTTTTAACATCTTATATTTAATCTTTTTTGTGTTTGTTTATTTATTTATCTATCTATGCCTTTACTGGCATTTACTTTTATAGTACTATATTCTTAGTCTTTGTTTCTTATCGTATTTTTTTTTTTTTTATCCTAATGCATTTGTACTTTAAGATTATGTACAGTTATGTGCATAGTATGTTACAGTGTGTGTAAGTATTCTACCGGAAAACACTGCTGGTGTTTTAAATGTGCTATTGAAATTGAAAAAAAAGTGTCTTGACAACTGGCTGGTCCAGTATCACAATGATGGATCTACAGTATCACTAGAAAAGGTTGAAGACCAGTTAACCACTGACATACTACTCAAAATAAACACACGGCTAAGACTTAAGACTTAAAATTACTGTAAGTTCCTGATTTTAACAGTTAAGCCTAAACAGGTGTAAATAATGTATTAGGAAAAGTAAGTTACACACTGTAAAAAATAAATCCTGAAAATAGTTGTTGGAAAAAAGAAATATATGTTGGGCTAATATAATGCTGGTGTCAAAAAAGAAAAATATGTTTTCTCAATGATTGTATAAATTTCATTACTCAACTACGAAAGTTTCATCAAGGCAACGAGTATAACTGTGTTCATGAAACATTTAACTGCACACAAACAATTTCATGTTGGACGAACAAGAGGGACCTCTGCGCATGCGCAAAAGCGTTCTTCCAGAATTTTCGAACTTCCCGCTATTTCCTCCCGAAATGGTGAGTACTTCATGGAAACTAACTGTCCTGCAAAATAATCAGCAATTTTAGCTTTATAACATATATATTATCCAGCAGCAAGCTTTAGAACATTATATTTTCGAGTGTTTATTTATATAATTTGGAGTGTTACAGTAGTTATCTGGCAATGCACTCGTTTCAGCTCCTAACGCATTTTTTTTTTCAGATGGTATGTACATTGACATTAATGTAAATCTATGAAACCGCTAAAGTTTACTTACGTTACATACATTTTTATTCATTTTAATGACTGATAATTTCAAAGGCTATTTGAAAAAGACGGCGCGTTAGTGCGCCACTGAGGGAGCTTAATGTTCTCACTCCTTCATCATTCATTAACCTTATAGTGTCTGAAAACGGTTATAATGGCTAAACGGACATTTTTTTGTATAGGATTTTTAATGGTTTTGAACTACAAACGGTTACTTAATTAGTTATTCATATATTTTTCTTTTTGTATTTCAGGTATTAGGGAGAATATCTGGGAAACAGTGCTTACTGCATCTGCAAACAATCTTGGAGCTTGGCAAAATTATTTCACAACATTTATTTATTTTTATTTATCTTAAACCATTTCTGAGTTAAAGCAAATATTTTATTATTTTCAAATAAGCCACTGCACGTTTTTACTGAGAAATATCAGTATGTTTTGTTCTACAAGGCAGAAGTCTATTTATCCAGTATACTGTTTTGACTGAGTGTGATATTAGTAAGCTTTGTAACATGAATGTTAAGGGCACAGTTTCATTCTTGCATTTTGGAATGTTATTTGCATATTTTGTTATAACAATGCAGCAGTTGTTTATTTGTTGAAATAGAGTAGCTGGATTGCACTTAATCAATGTTGATAGTCTTTAACAGGTGTTTAAAGTTTACATTAAAAAAATATTCAAATTTAGAAGAATGTGTCATGTTATTTGAAATGTGGCTACAGTGAATAACCTACTCAAGTAAACTTTAAGATGTTAATTTTATAATTATGCAAGCATAATTTCCAATTCAAAATATACCTTTCAGTCAACTTGGAACATTTAATTGACACAACATTATATTTCAATTTGAGACTGCTTGTTGGCCTAACTAGGCATGTTTATTCAGCATAGAACATTTAGTTGACAGAATGTTTTATTTCAATTTGTGTGTACATTTAGAGGTAATCAGCACAGCAAAAACAAAATAGTTTATACAACTTAAATTGAGCCAACTAAAAATTTTAGATGCAACAGGTCACTCGAAATTTTTTAGTTGGAGTAGCAAGAATTTTTTTACAGTGCAGTAGCTGTAATAATAATAATAATAATAATAATAATAATAATAATAATAATAAAATATTTGAGAAGAGAACAAATGAGAAGATTGATGTTATATAAATTAATATTGTACTTTGGCCCAATGTACAGTTGTATTTGAGACAACAGGAAACATTGTGTTTTTATAACATTTTAGAGTAATAAACTTAATAAACTAAATAAAATCAAGTTGAGCCCGAAATTTATCTTCCCAGAGATGCAATCACATAATTTTATAAAATTATGTGATCCCCCACATCCCCCAGCTCCCCACCCACTAGAGTTGCTTATGCTCATCTAGGAGAGTTATATTGGTTAATGTATTTGTATAAAACACAGAATTAAGTAAATACCCGGTTTATTTAAAACATCACTCCAAACATGAATTCACCTCCTGAAAATGACAAAGTAAAACCCTTGAAAATATCAAACCTTGTCTTCAAAAGATTCCTCATGGTTTCTTTAACAGAGCTCTGTTGTGGAGGATTGAGGTCAGAGGTGTGATGGTTGGCCTTTTGGAGCTACTGGAGGAAAGTGAACATGGTGTTGGTAGTCCTTGAGGGTCTGGGTGACAATAGCAGCTTTAGGCGTAATGTTTAGTCAGGTCTGTGCTCTGAACTTTGAATTCCAAAAGGACTGGAGGACACCTATGAAGCCAGCCAAATGATTATTATTGGACTTGGAGAGACATGTTCCCCTTAGATTCATATTGAGAAACATATTCTTATTACCAAGTTTTGTTTTGTTTCTTTTGTGTCTGACATATTGGGGGAAAAGTCTTCAAAAGTAAAATCTTTGCTTGTTTTTAAAAATGGTTATGATATTGTTGTAATATAAAATAAACAGTAAGAGATAAGCATCTGATTTAAAATCCAGGTATTTTATTAACCTCTAAGCAAAATAGAACGTGTATATGTTTTATACAGGTCACTATTTTAACTTTGATTAGTTTTGGAAGAATAAAGTTTATAAAGTACACTGTAAACCCTAATGCTCATTAAGTAATTAAACATATTGAGTACTGTTAACTTAAATAACTACAATTAGTTCACATTAATAGACCTTTTATGAGTATTTAGAACTTTTTGGTTTTTATGAGTTCGTAGAAATGACACTTTTCAAGTTAGCTGAACAAATTTGATATTTTAAGTATCTGTAACTGTCACCTTAAAGTTCCACCAATGTAAAATCTTTCAAACTAGCGATTTTTTATCTGACGTCATCAGGGCAATAGGCACTGGTGGCTAAGTGGTAGGTGTTTTGCCTGCCATGCAAAAGGCCTGGGTTTGATTCCCAACAACTGGATGAAGTGCCTGTCCCAAGCCCAGATAAAATGGGAGTGTTGTGTCAGGAAGGACATCTGGTGTAAAACCTGTGCCAAGCTTGTGTGCGGACTGGATTATCTGCTGTAGTGACCCATTGCTGGGAGCATTGCTGAGTACAAAAAACTCATACTGTAGTTCCATTTACTTAAAACTGGAAACATCATTACAACATTGTTTATGTCTTAATTGTTGGTGTATCGTTAGGCCAATTTATTTTTAATAGAAAACCAATCACTTAAACCAACTACATCAATGGGCTACAATGGGAGACAACACTTTTTTGAATAGATGAAAAGTTGGGCGAAGTCAGCCTTAGAGCAATATAATAAATTGAGCCCACAACCAATACTACTTGAGCTAATTTAAATATTTGAATTTAAAGTTGAGTGAACTTAAGGTTTTGAACTGAGTACACTTTGTGTCAAATAATCAGCAGTGTAAAATATTTATCATAAAATTTCTCCAAAAGTTGAGTAAACTTTTTAAAAAGCTGTGCAACTTGTTGCTAAACATTTTTACGTTGAGACGGTTTATTTTGGTTTTTACAGTGTACTTGCAGCAACAGCAAAAACTTTGTAACTTATATAACTTCTTCTACCAAGCGAACTGTAATGGACTCCAACTATAAATCTCAGTAGAAATGTGGATTGGCTAATTTGCTAAAGATCCAGGGTCTGTTTTCTGTGACATGTGATGCAAGAGTACAGTGAACACTTGGATTGCAAGTAACTTGGTCTCCGAGCATTTTTGCAAGATGAGCAAAATTTTTTAATAAATTTGATCTTGTTAAACGAGTGTGGTATTGATATACAAGTACTGTAGTATGTATACGCTTTGCCTGCCGAGTGTCACATGATCACAATTGAGCCAGTGGTTGTTCTCTCTCGCGCATTGTGGGATCACGCGTGCGTCACTCGCATATTCAACATCCGTGCAGGCATGTACTGTTTACTATAATGTTGTGACCATGTGTGTGCGTGTAAAGCATAATTTTTAATTTTGTGTGCAAGTGTAGTGACTGTTCTTTACAGTTAGTAGTGACTGCAACAACTGCCCTTGTGAAGAAAAAGGTTAAAAAGTACGACTGTAGCAGTGAATCTGTTTAGAGGAGTCATTCCGTGTGTGTATGTGTGTGTGTGTGAAAGTTGTCCTACACATGTCCTACACAGCCTTCCTTATGGAGCGATATTGCGGACAATATTCAAATGCAATTGCAATTGCGTTTCCCATATGTGGACGCACAAAGTGTGCCATAATTCAAATGCAAACTTTGCATTACCGTTTGCTGTTTCGCCTTCGCGAGCGCACACTGACTGCCAAATTTCAAATGAAAAAACAAAGTCCATTTGTATTTCCCAGGTCTTACACGTCATGAACCGGTCATATTTAAATAGCAAAATCAATCACCACGTTTGCTTTTTCACTTTCTCTGCGCCGCGCGTCAAGCCGGCCAAAATTCAAACGCAATCGCTAATCCATTTGCAATTGCATTTCCAACACGTTACACAGAAACCTGTCAATCAGCGTCAGGGGCGGGTCTATACTGTGGGGCGGGATTGTATGGGGAGTGACGTCACTCGCACTCGCCGACCAAGAGGGGGATATTTGAGCACTGGAGGTGAACCGAGATTATCTCATTTGTTTATCAAGAAATAAACACACAAAAATGACTAATCGCATATTTTCTTGTTCCGGAGTGGACAGAGAAGTTTTTACAAGTAAAAATATTTTTAGATCTTCTCCTGTTACAGCCTGCTGGAGCTAAATCTTTCAGAAACGCTGCGTACCGGTGTTATGCGCTAAATGACCCCCTGCCACTGATTGCCCCCCCCCCCAACATAACCTCTATCAAATATTATATTACAAAATAAATTAATAGGTTTATGATTTACAAATTGCACCAAACGAATTTGATTATAAAATAATCTATATTAAAAAAAACACATGTAGTATAGGGGGGAAATATATTAATTATATATTATTTTCATATACAACCCCTGGCAAAAATTCTGGAATCACCCCTCTCAGAAGATGTTCATTCAAATGTTTAATTGTGTAGAAAAAAAAACAAGCACATACATGCCACAAAACTATTTTCACTCAACAATTCAAACTTCTGGCTGTATGAAACACTTAAAAAAAAAAAAACAAAGAAAGATAACTATAGTCAACGACAACTGTTTTAACAACTCAAACAGAGGAAAAAAATATGGAATCACCAAATAAAAACACTACTTGTACTTTGTTGCACCACCTCTGGCTTTTATAACAGCTTGAATTCTCTGAGGCCTGGATTTAACTAATGTCAAACTGTATACTTCATCCGTCTGTCTCCAGCTTTGTCTTATTGCAGTTGCCAGATCAGCTTTGCAGGTTGGAGCTTGTCGTGGACCATTTTCTTTCATTTCCACCACAGATTATCAATTGGATTAAGGTCTGGACTATTTGCAGGCCATGCCATTGACATTATATGTATTTCCTGTAGGAATGTTTTCACAGATTTTGCCCTATGGCACGATGCATTATCATCCTGAAAAATTATGCTACCATCACCAAACATCCTTTCAATTGATGGAATAAGAAAAGTGTCCAAAATCTCAACATAAACTTGTGCATTTATAGAAGATGTAATGACTGTCATGTCTCCCATACCTTTACCTGACATACAACCCCATATCAATAATGATTGTGGAAATTTGCATGTTTTCTTCAGGCAGTTGTCTTTATAAATTTCATTGGAGCGGCACCAAACAAAAGTTCCAGCATCATCACCCTGCGCAATGCAGATTCGTGATTCATCACTGAATCTAACTCTCATCCAGTCATCCGCAGTCCAAGATTGTCTTTCTTTAGCCCACTGAAACATTGTTTTTTTTTCTGTTTAGATGTTAATGATGGTTTTCTTTTGGCTTTTCTTTATGTAAATCCCATTTCTTTTAGGCGATTTCTTACTGTCCGCTCACAGACATTGACTCCACTTTCTGCCCATTTGTTCATTTGTTTTGTTGTGCATTTTCTGTCTTCAAGGCATATTGCTTTAAGTTTTCTGTCTTGGCGCTTTGATGTCTTTCTTGGTCTACCAGTACGCTTCCCTTTTACAACCTTTCCATTTGATTTGTACTTGGTCCAGATTTTAGACACAGCTGACTGGGAACAACCAACATCTTTTGCAACATTCCATGAAGATTTACCTTCTTCAAGAAGTTTGATAATTCTCTCCTTTGTTTCAACTGACATCTCTCGTGTTGGAGCTATGAGTTATGTCAATCATCTTGGTTCAACACATCCCTAATGTGTGCAAGCACTCTTTTTTAACTGTAGACTAATTAGCAGTTGTAGAAATGCAAAGTGCATGGTGATTCCATATTTTTTTCCTCAGATTTGTGTGATTCCATATTTTTTTCCTCTGTTTGAGCTGTTAAAACAATTGTCGTTGACTATAGTTATCTTTCTTTGTTTTTTTAAAAAAGTGTTTTATACAGCCAGAAGTTTGGATTGTTGAGTGAAAATAGTTTTGTGGCATGTATGTGCTTGTTTTTTTTCTACACAATTAAACATTTGAATGAACATCTTCTGAGAGGGGTGATTCCAGAATTTTTGCCAGGGGTTGTACATGTATATTTTTATAGTTCTTATTTATAATAAAAATCGCTTCGTGTAATTTTTCATCATAAGCAATATTTGTTTAGTGTAAACATTTTTGTATTACATGACAAACCCCTGCAAAATAAATGTGCCACAAAATAAACATTATATGAGAATTTGTATTGTGTCTTAATTTCCATGTCACGTGCTTAGGGTTAATTATAATAGTAATAATATATTTGATAATACTCATATATTATATTTGATAATAATATGAATTTTTTATTGTGATGTCTTCATATATATATATATATGACAGAGATTTTGTGGGGGTGCAATCAGTGGCAGGGAGGCTTTTTAGCGCATAACACCGGTACGCAGCGTTTCTGAAAGATTTAGCTCCAGCAGGCTGTAACAGGAGAAGATCTAAAAATATTTTTATTTGTAAAAACTTCTCTGTCCACTCCGGAGCAAGAAAATATGCGATTTGTCATTTTTGTGTGTTTATTTCTTGATAAACAAATGAGATAATCTCGGTTCACCTCCAGTGCTCAAATATCCCCCTCTTGGTCGGCGAGTGCGAGTGACGTCACTCCCCATACAATCCCGCCCCACAGTATAGACCCGCCCCTGACGCTGATTGACAGGTTTCTGTGTAACGTGTTGGAAATGCAATTGCAAATGGATTAGCGATTGCGTTTGAATTTTGGCCGGCTTGACGCGCGGCGCAGAGAAAGTGAAAAAGCAAACGTGGTGATTGATTTTGCTGTTTAAATATGACAGGTTCATGACGTGTAAGACCTGGGAAATACAAATGCAAATGGACTTTGTTTTTTCATTTGAAATTTGGCAGTCAGTGTGCGCTTGCAAAGGCGAAACAGCAAACGGTAATGCAAAGTTTGCAATTGCATTTGAATTATGGCACACTTTGTGCGTCCACATATGGGAAACGCAACTGCATTTGAATATTGTCCGCGATATCGCTCCATACTTCCTGCTTCTGCTTCTTCCCTTGTCTAACATCAGTTCTTTTCAAAGCGCAGTTGTTGTTGTTTTTTTTACTTACAGACCTACAGTGTTAAACTATGACGCTAAAACTTTAAACATTTAGGGATTTTTACAATAGTTGATTGTACATTGTACAAAGACCTAAATTATTATTTAAATACAATAATTATTGTACTAATATGAATACTACTAATAATAATTGTTTGTTTTTATATATCTACTGTAAACTACACAATATTTAGTTTTTATGGCTTATAAAATGCACCATAGAATAAAATGTACTATTAAAGAAACTGCATTATTGAAATCAGCAGTGATCAAAGTGTCTCTGGAGGAACAGGAGCTCTCTGATCTTTTGAATATTCCGTATATATTGGATTTTGAAAATATTTTATATTTTCTATACACTGTTATTGTTGTTATTGAGAGAAGGAGATAAAGAAGACATAAGATGTAAATATACACCCCTCATTTTATAATAAAATGCTGTGTCACCTACAGATGTGTATATGAAACACTTATCATGAGACTCATTGAAAAAAAAAGGCTTTGGTTTACTTGGAAATACAAACCGGATTCCAAAAAAGTTGGGACACTAAACAAATTGTGAATAAAAACTGAATGCAATGATGTGGAGATGGCAAATGTCAATATTTTATTCAGAATAGAACATAAATCACGGAACAAAAGTTTAAACTGAGAAAATGTATCATTTTAAGGGAAAAATATGGTGAATCAAAATGTCATGGTGTCAACAAATCCCAAAAAAGTTGGGACAAGGCCATTTTCACCACTGTGTGGCATCTCCCCTTCTTCTTACAACACTCAACAGACGTCTGGGAACCGAGGAGACCAGTTTCTCAAGTTTAGAAATAGGAATGCTCTAATCCAGGCCTCTAACTGTTCAATCGTCTTGGGCCTTCTTTGTTGCACCTTCCTCTTTATGATGCGCCAAATGTTCTCTATAGGGGAAAGATCTGGACTGCAGACTGGCCATTTCAGTATCCGGATCCTTCTCCTACGCAGCCATGATGTTGTGATTGATGCAGATTGTGGTCTGGCATTATGTTGTTGAAAAATGCAGGGTCTTCCCTGAAAGAGATGACTAGATGTTCTAGAACCTGAATATATTTTTCTGCATTGATGGTGCCTTTCCAGACATGCAAGCTGCCCATGCCACACACACTCATGCAACCCCATACCATCAGAGATGCAGGCTTCTGAACTGAGCGTTGATAACAACTTGGGTTGTCCTTGTCCTCTTTGGTCCAGATGACATGGCGTCCCACATTTCTAACAAGAACTTCGAATCGTGACTCGTCTGACCACAGAACAGTCTTCCATTTTGCCACACTCCATTTTAAATGATCCCTGGCCCAATGAAAACACCTGTGCTTGTGGATCTTGCTTAGAAATGGCTTCTTCTTTGCACTGTAGAGTTTCAGCTGGCAACGGCGGATGGCACGGTGGATTGTGTTCACTGACAATGGTTTCTGGAAGTATTCCTGAGCCCATTCTGTGATTTCCTTTACAGTAGCATTCCTGTTTGTGGTGCAGTGTCGTTTAAGGGCCCGGAGATCACGGGCATTCAGTATGGTTTTACGGCCTTGACCCTTACGCACAGAGATTGTTCCAGATTCTCTGAATCTTCGGATGATATTATGCACAGATGATGATGATGATAACTGCAAAGTCTTTGCAATTTTTCGCTGGGTAACACCTTTCTGATATTGCTCCACTATCTTTCTGTGCAACATTGTGGGAATTGGTGATCCTCTACGCATCTTGGCTTCTGAGAGACACTGCCACTCTGAGAAGCTCTTTTTATACCCAATCATGTTGCCAATTAACCTAATTACTGTTAATTGGTCTTCCAGCACTTCGTTATGCTCAAATTTACTTTTTCCAGCCTCTTATTGCTACTTGTCCCAACTTTTTTGGGATTTGTTGACACCGTGAAATTTGGAATCAACATATTTTTCCTTTAAAATGATACATTTTCTCGGATTAAACTTTTAATCTGTCATCTATGTTCTATTCTGAATAAAATATTGACATTTGCCATCTCCACATCATTGCATTCAGTTTTTATTCACAATTTGTTTAGTGTCCCAACTTTTTTGGAATCCGGTTTGTATAAAGAATCGACTGTGAAGCATTGGAAAAGGTCATGTGGTTTGATGAGTCCAGATTTACCCTGTTCCAGAGTGATGGGCGCATCAGCGTAAGAAGAGAGGAAGAGAAAGTGAAACACCCATCATGCCTAGTGTCTACCATATAAGCCTGCGGGGACAACGTTATGACCTGTGGTTGCTTTTGTTGATCAGATCTACGTTCAACAACATTATGTGCCCCAAAAAAATTAGGTTAGCAAACTACCCGAATATACTGAATAATTCATATTTCAAGATGATATTGCTAGGATGCATTGAGCTTGAATTGTCAAAGAATGGGTCAGGGACCATGAACCATAATTTTCACACATGAATTGGACAGCACAGAGTCCAGACCTTAACCTTCATTGAAAATCCTTGGGATGTGCTGGAGAAGGTTTTACACAGCGATCTGATTCTCCCATCATTAGTACAACAAGATGTTGGAGAGAAATTAATGTGACTGTCGAAGGAAATTAATGTTAAATAAATGTTGTGACATTTCCTAAGCTTATCAAAAGGTGCAACGGCAAATGCCTGGCCGGGCAGTGTGTCTGTGTGTGCATGTATAAAACGAGTTCTTTTTATATAAAAGTGAATTTATACAAAAAGAGTATATACTGTATACAGTACTGTGTAAAAGTCTTAGGCACCATATTATATGCTGTACCAATTTAGCTATATATGTTTATCATGTCTGCATACTTACTGTATGTACAAAATCATTCAATATTTCCATATATAACTTAAACATGTATAAATAAATAACATTACAGGAGAATATATGCATGGCTGTAAAGAAATAAAATATAGTACAAGACAGACCAGTTTTCAGATGGAAACAAAAAACCTAATGTACGCTCCTGGGATTTGCATAAAAATAGAAAGGAGCGAGTGTGACAAAGTTAACAGAAGAACTCATAATCTCCAGCAAGCTCAGTAAAACCTAACAATTATTTTCTTATAAAACTGTACAAATCTGTGTCTAAAACCCCTGATTTATAAGGCTTCCCACAAGGTTTAGGAGTGTGTTTATAGATATTTGTGAGGTCAGACCCTGATGTTGGATGAGAAGGCCTGGCTCGCAGTCTCATGACTTCAGGACTTCATGGCCAGTCAAGTTCTTCCACACCAAACTCGCTCATCCATGTCTTTATGTTCTTGCTTTGTGCATTGGTGCGCAATCATGTTGGTACTGGTGTGGGGTTGTCTTTAAGGAATTTCCAGTGAAAGAAACTCTGAATGCTTCAGCATACCAAGAAATTTTGGATAATTTCATGCTTTATGCATAACTTTGTGGTGTGAAAGAACTTGAATGGCCTGCACAGAGTCATATGCCCTTTGGACCTGTCTGATTCATACTGGTGCCCCACTTCTAGTTGGAGATCTCGTCACATGGATGCCCCGTGTGACTCTTTGGGATGAGTCCGGTGTCTGGGGACAGTTTCACTCTACCATGAAGACGATTCTGGCCTCGACTGATGTTAACAGCTGTTTCTCTGAAGACTTGACTTGGCTGCAGTTGCACGATAGTTCAGGACTAGAATTTCCTACGAGTCTACCTGAACCTCCAATAACTACCTGGACTCAAAATTAACATCAACTGTTATGCTGAACAGCCTGCCACGTAACACAGTATAAATGCAGATCAATTCCTGCTTTCTGTTTCACCCAAATGAGGATGGGTTCCCTGTTGAGTCTGGTTCCTCTCAAGGTTTCTTCCTATTACCATCTCAGGGAGCTTTTTCTTGCCACTGTCGCCCTCTGCTTGATCATCAGGAACTATCTGACCATTTTGATTCATACACATTCATATTCTATACAAACGTAAAATAATTATTTTGGTCGTGTAAAGCTGCTTTGCGACAATGATAATTGTTAAAACTGCTATACAAATAATATTGCATTGAATTTAATTGAATATATATATATATATATATATATATACATACACACACTTCCGTTCAAACGTTTTAGATCACTTTCTAACTCCATGATCGTTCCTGATTTTTATTTCTACATTGTAAAGGAAGGTGTCCAAAAATGCATTAATCTCCTTTGAACAGTTGATATTGCGATGTTTCTGCTACTTCTGTTCTGTAAAGACTTCATAACGCCTCGAATCTGAGGTGCTGTTAATTGGTAATTTTTCAGGCTGATAACTCTAAATGAACTTCTCGTCTGCAGCAGAGGTAGGTTTTGGTCTCGTCCTCCTGGGACGGCCTTCATGAGAGCCAGTTTCATTATGGTGCTTGACGGGTTTTGCAAATGCACTTGACAATACTGTTCTTGCAAGAACTCTTACAGAAAGGCCGACCTCTATGTCTTAAAATAACAACTAACTGTTGTTTTTGTTGTTGTTACGTAATTACCTAATTCCATATGTGTTATTTTATAATTTTGAAATCCCCAGTATTGTTGTAGAATGTAAATAAATCACTAAACAAAAACAAAGAAATTTGCAAGTGATCTAAAACTTTTGAACGGTGTCACATCTGTGCCACCACGGTCCGGGGAAATACGATCTGGGTCTCCGGACTATTGAGCCGCACCTTGCCTCCCCCTAGTGTGTCAATGTGGTATGTCTTCCCCTCATCACAGTAATGATGTGCACCTGTCTCACTCCCTTGTGTGTCACTATAAATGCCAGTCAGATCCGGACGCCTGTGTCCGTGCACTGTTGTCTACACGTCATGTTTTGTTCCGTCTCCTCACCTCTCTGTGTGTGCGTGTCTCCTCCTCAGGACTGAGCCGAGTCTGCAGGGTCAGGGTAAGGCCTGTCACAACAGGTATTTTGAATTAAAGACTATGAGGATTCATGCGGCGTGAGCGCCATTGTTTCGAGTGATGTCTATGTGTGTGTTTTGAAAAGAAGAGAACTGTGCTTCTGCGAACTGTGCCCGCCTGCAGACCCAGCCTGAGGAGGCTATTAGAGGAGCTTCCCCCGTTTGGTTTATTGTGTTTTGTGTTTCTTCGTGTTTGTTTTGAGTTTTGTTTATCATTTTCATTTTCAAAAGAAAAGAGACTGTTTCGATTGAAAAGGACAAGAAAATAAACGTGCACTTGAGTTTCGAACTTAAACCTGTATCTTGCGTCCTCAATGAATAATCACCTCGAGAATATGACAGATGCACGGACCTTCATGGACGCAGCAGGTGTACCCCTGCCGGATGAGGACACACGCCTCCACGAACACATCAAAGCGCAGCAGCAGAGGTTTAGCGATCTGGCGCGAGCCGTTCATGACCTGGCAGGCAGCGTGTCACAGCTCGCGACAGCGACGCTCCCTCCGGCTGCTCACCCAGCGAACGCGACACCACCAAGGCCACGCCCAACTCCACCTGAAAGGTATGGAGGCGACCCAGAGGGGTGCCGGAAATTTCTACTAGCATGTGAACTGTATCTCGAAGATTTCCCGGGTATGAATGACTCCCAAAAGGTGAGTTTTGTTACACAGCACCTGACGGGAAGAGCAATGGATTGGGCGGCAGCGTTGTGGAGCGCCGGAGGAGTAACGATCACCCGGTATCGGCGGTTCGTCGAAGCCCTCCGCGCGGTGTTCGACCACCCAGACCAGGGCCGATCAGGAGAACAACAGCTGCTGAGGGTGAGTCAACGAAACACCACGGTGGCTGACTATGCGGTGCGCTTTCAGGTGCTGGCGGCGGAAAGCGGGTGGTGTGAGAAGAGCCTGTTGGCTCGCTTCCGAGACGGATTAAATGCGGATATCCAGCTTGAGCTCGCGTGTAGAGACACTGAACTTTCGTTGGAGGACACTATCGCTCTAGCGATCAAACTGGATCAGCATCTCCGCGGCCAGCGGCGTCGACCTCCACCCCGCACCGCGCAGCGCGCAGCACCACGCCGCCGCTCCAGCCCCCCTCAGCAGCCTACCCCCGAGCGCGAAGGCACCTGGACCGCCGAGCCGATGGACATCGCCACGACACGCCTAACGGCATCGGAGAGATCGCGCAGAATGTCAGCTGGACTGTGCTTGTATTGTGGAGGCGACAAACACCTCGTGAAGGACTGCCCACTGCGGAAAGTAACGCCTCGCACCCCCCCACGCACACACGCACCTTTCTGTATACCTGCCAGTATTTCGTTTCGTAATCGTTCTGTGTCTGTCTCTCCCCTAATAGATTCCGGATCGGCTGGCAACCTCATCTCTGCCTCTCTCCTTTCCACACTGCAAGCTCCCGTGTCGAAGCTTCCATCCCCGATATCAGTTAAAGCTCTGGATGGTCACACGCTTAATCAATCGCCGCTTACAGGCATATCACTCCCATTACGGTTAACTTTCCCCGGCCATTCTGAGGAAATAAATTTCTTTGTGCTTCCTCAGGTGGACCAGTCCGTCGTGCTGGGTCTCCCGTGGCTCAGTTTTCACAATCCCAATTTTGATTGGGCTCATGCACGCATCCGATCATGGTCCAAACGATGCGCTAAAACATGTAAACCGCCTGCGTTAGCGGTCCAAGTTACCACTATTGAAAGCCCGAGTGATAAGGTGTCCCAAAGTGTGCCCACCGAGTACGCAGCATTTCAAGATGTGTTTAGCGTTAGGGCAGCTGCGAGACTTCCTCCCCACCGTCCGTGGGATTGTGCTATTGAGCTCGTGCCTGGGAAAGCACCGCCTTACTCGCGTGTTTATCCACTGTCCCTGGAGGAAACCAGGGCGATGGAGGAATACGTAGAGGAGGCTCTCAGACAGGGGTTCATTAGCAGGTCCACGTCTCCCGCTTCGGCAGGGTTCTTTTTTATTGAGAAAAAAGGCGGGGGCTTAAGACCCTGTGTAGATTACAGGGGGCTCAACGCTATCACAGTAAAGTACAAGCACCCACTGCCACTGGTGCCAGCCGCTATCGACCAACTCCGAGGGGCCTCCATATTCACCAAACTCGACCTCCGCAGCGCTTATAACCTCGTTCGTGTGCGTAAAGGGGACGAGTGGAAGACCGCGTTTAGCACCTCATCGGGGCATTACCAATATAATGTCATGTCGTATGGGCTGGTAAACGCGCCTGCGGTGTTTCAGGGGTTTATGAACGACGTGTTCCGGGATATGTTTAACCGTTGTGTGATAGTATATTTAGATGACATTCTAATATACTCAAGGTCGTATTCTGAGCATGTCGAGCATGTAACCGCCGTCCTTCGTCGCCTGCGTGCACACGGGCTCTATGCGAAGGCGGAGAAGTGCGAATTCCATCAACGGGAGGTGGCATTTCTCGGCTATCGTATAGGGCCACTGGGGGTCGAGATGGAGAAAACCAAGGTGGAGGCGGTAACACAATGGCCGGTACCAAAATCAGTAAAGGCGCTACAGAGTTTCCTCGGGTTCGCCAACTTTTATAGACGTTTCATTCGGAACTTTAGTTCGGTGGCAGCGCCCCTCACCTCACTCCTCAGGGGGAAACCAACGAAACTGAAAGCACTCACTGCCGAGGCTGAGAGTGCTTTCCGAAAACTGAAGGCGGCGTTCACCACCGCGCCTGTCTTACGGCTTCCAGACCCCGAGAAGCCATTCATTGTAGAAGTTGACGCATCCGAGGTGGGGCTCGGGGCGGTGCTGTCCCAACGTCATGGTCAACCCGAGAAACTCCATCCCTGCGCGTTTTTCTCTCGAAAACTGACACCTGCCGAACAAAACTATGATATCGGTAATCGAGAACTGCTCGCAGTCAAAGCGGCGTTAGAAGAGTGGAGACACTGGCTGGAGGGAGCTAAACACCCCTTTGTGGTTCTGACCGATCACCGTAACCTCGAGTACATCCAACAGGCCAAAAGATTAAACACGCGTCAAGCCCGTTGGGCGCTGTTCTTTACTCGCTTTCATTTTCATATCACATATCGCCCCGGTTCCAAAAACCTAAAAGCAGATGCGTTGTCGCGGTACTATCCAGCACCCATCCCTACCGAAAAGCCAGAGCCCATTATACCAGCATCACTCGTGGTTGCACCGGTCACGTGGGACCTCGACGAGGAGATCGCCCGGTGGGGGCGTGACAATCATGTACCTCCCGGGTGCCCCCCGGATCGAGTCTACGTGCCGGAGCCGCTGCGAGACCAAATCACAATACAGGCTCACACAAATCTGTCCTCAGGACATCCGGGGGTGGCACGCACGCTCAGCGCACTCGCACAGAAATACTGGTGGCCGAGAATGAAAGCGACCGTAAAGACAGTGGTTTCGTCTTGCGCCGTTTGTGCTACAACCAAAACACCACGTAGCCTCCCCGTTGGGAAATTAATGCCCCTACCGACGCCGAACAGACCGTGGTCACACATCGCTGTAGACTTCGTCACGGATTTGCCGGTGTCGAAAGGGTACACGACGGTTCTGGTCGTGGTCGATCGGTTCTCGAAGGGGTGTCACTTCATCCCATTTGGTTCGCTCCCGTCAGCCATTCAGGTGGCCGAGGCCCTTTTTGAACACGTGTTCCGTTACTACGGCATCCCCGAAGATATTCTTTCCGATCGTGGTCCCCAATTTATCGCCAGGGTCTGGAAAGCGTTCTTCCAGAAGTTGGGGACCACCGTTAGCCTAACGTCGGGCTACCACCCCGAGTCTAATGGGCAGGCAGAGCGGACTGTTCAGGAACTTGGGAGATATCTTCGAGCATACTGTAGTAGCCGACAGCATGACTGGGTCGACTGGCTGCTTTGGGCTGAGTACGCACAGAACTCGCTCATCCACTCTGCTACAGGTCTGACGCCGTTCCAATGTATCCTCGGGTATCAACCCCCGCTCTGTCCCTGGGACGCCACTCCCACCGAAGTTCCCATGGTGGATCAGTGGTTCCGAAGAGCGGAGAGAGTATGGGAAGATGCACATGTGCAGATTTCCAGAGCAGTCTCGCGTTTCAAAAAGTTTGCCGATAGACGTAGGAAGGAAGGTCCTCCGCTCCAGGTAGGCGATCGGGTATGGCTCTCGACACGTGACCTTAAACTCAACCTCCCCTGTCGCAAACTGTCCCCCAAGTTTATCGGTCCCTTTCCCATACTCTCACAAGTTAACACAGTTTCATACAAGCTCAAACTCCCCACACATATGCACATTAACCCTGTTTTCCACGTTTCCCTCCTAAGGCCGGTGGTTCGGGGACCCCTAGACGAGGGCACAGCAGAGCCGTCGCTCCCTGGGGCCGTGGAGATCGAGGGTACCCCGGCGTTCAAGGTAACCCGACTACTAGATTCACGGAGGAGAAAAGGGTCACTCCAGTATCTGGTGGAGTGGGAGGGCTACGGTCCGGAGGAAAGGAGCTGGGTCCCGGCCAAAGACATCCTGACGCCGGAACTCATCACTACTTTCCATCAGGAGAGGCCGGATCGCCCTGCTCCCCGACCTCCGGGCCGCCCCGCTCGACGGCCAGCCCAACCAGGCCGCGAGTCCCGACTCCCTCCGGTAAGACGTCGGGGGCGCCCTCGCCTCCTTCAGGAGGACGATCCTGAGGGGGGGGGTACTGTCACATCTGTGCCACCACGGTCCGGGGAAATACGATCTGGGTCTCCGGACTATTGAGCCGCACCTTGCCTCCCCCTAGTGTGTCAATGTGGTATGTCTTCCCCTCATCACAGTAATGATGTGCACCTGTCTCACTCCCTTGTGTGTCACTATAAATGCCAGTCAGATCCGGACGCCTGTGTCCGTGCACTGTTGTCTACACGTCATGTTTTGTTCCGTCTCCTCACCTCTCTGTGTGTGCGTGTCTCCTCCTCAGGACTGAGCCGAGTCTGCAGGGTCAGGGTAAGGCCTGTCACAACAGGTATTTTGAATTAAAGACTATGAGGATTCATGCGGCGTGAGCGCCATTGTTTCGAGTGATGTCTATGTGTGTGTTTTGAAAAGAAGAGAACTGTGCTTCTGCGAACTGTGCCCGCCTGCAGACCCAGCCTGAGGAGGCTATTAGAGGAGCTTCCCCCGTTTGGTTTATTGTGTTTTGTGTTTCTTCGTGTTTGTTTTGAGTTTTGTTTATCATTTTCATTTTCAAAAGAAAAGAGACTGTTTCGATTGAAAAGGACAAGAAAATAAACGTGCACTTGAGTTTCGAACTTAAACCTGTATCTTGCGTCCTCAATGAATAATCACCTCGAGAATATGACAAACGGTAGTGTACAATTTTATATATATATATATATATATATATATATATATATATATATATATATATATATATATATATATATATATAATTCAAAAAGATCTAACCGATTTCATGACTAATTGTTGGTTCAGTTCTCAAGCATCGTTATGGAATGAGTCAGTTCCTATTTGAAAAAGGAGTTATCAAAGTTTTGAATGGCTACAACCTTAAACATCGAATAACAGCAGTGATCAGCACTGTGTATTGTGATATGCTGATATGCACCTTATCGCATTGATGTTGCCCGTGCTCCAGGTGATGGTCACACTGAGTTAAAAAGTTAAAATGGTTTGGTAAAGTTTCATTTTAAAAGATACAGCAGATTCAGTATACATACTGAGTACACCTGAGTACTGATTGTCCCTAAGGTTCAGTTCAGGGTTTGACATTAACTTTTTTTGCTCACTGGCCGATGTGGCAAGTGGATTTCCGGAGTCACTCGCCATTCAGCCTTTTTACTAGCCACAATGTTGTTACCAGAAAATCGCAGTTTTTTCTTCACCATGATATGTTAATGTTTGTTATATCTAGATTTACTTAGAAATGACAGCATACACTGTATCACTATAGTAGTAGTCAAGTATTCAGTACTGTTAAGATAGCTCCCAATATAAAAACATGCAAACATGAACAGTATATTCTGCTTACTGAACTAAAATTCAAGCCTCTTAACTCATGAAATTGAAAAATAATAGATTCAGTACAACTGAACTCATTCTGATATTAAAAATACAGCAACTCAGAACATTTATCATTTTAGTGTTATTACAGTATGTGTACTATTACCAGATATTATTATTCATTATGTATTATTATATCAGAATTCACAACATCTTGTTGTGTTGACTCTTTATAGTGTAAGGTAATTCAATCAATTGATGAATTTTCTATCATTCAACATGAAATCTAAATAGATTTTAATAGTGATTACTGTTTTATATATATAATCAGTAAATAACCTATACGAAAGGGGCAAACATTCTCATCCTGTTGAGAAGCAATAGCCCTTTAAGGAAATGATACACACACACACCAAACAGGAAGTAAAAGTGTGTGTGTGTGTGTGTGTGTGTGCGCGCGCAATGCATGTGTGAACATGTGTAGAGAGAGGTATTAAATGTCATCATTACATTCATGCGCGTTTTATGCACGTAATATTACATTGCAATGCTTTTATTATATCGGATGACTTTAGAAAAAAGTACAACAAATATATATTGTCATACCAAAGAATAAACGACCCGCCAAAGTGGCTAGTGAGACTAAAGTTATTACCCGCCACAGCAGACTTTTACCCGCATTTGGCGGGTGGGCGGGTGCCAATATCAAACCCTGGTTCAGTTATGTGCCTTTTTGTTTTTTCTATTATGCAGTTTATTTGATTTTCTATTATATGCAATTGTTTTTATTTTTACTTCACCTATTTTATTTCATTTCACACAAGATTCACCCTTGATCTCACTACTCCCAATGAGAAAGCACCGTTTCGGGTATTGTATTTTTAAGACTGTAACATTAATATTCATCTTAAGAGGCAACCCTCAGTCCTGGGCTCTTAGTCAGGATCCGTAATTAAGTGGAGCTGGACTGTGATTGCAGCACTGCTGCCTCTCTCAGCGGTGGCACAGGATTGGTGGAAAACCCCAGGTTTCGCTGGCAGACATCCCTCCTCTTCCCTCCTCCTCCATCTTTCCATCCTCCCTCCCTCTTCTCTCTCTCTCCGTTGTCACAGCACCCTGACTGCCACCTCCCCAGCCCAGGCGACAACGGTGAAGATAAACACACACACACACACGCTGCTGCTGCTGCATTCTCACTTATGTTCTTTCTGGCAGGTGGGCTACATTTAAACGCGCAGGTGTTTCTTGGCGCCAGCAGCTTGACGAGATCACGTGTAATTGCGCGCGCGATCTTCCCCAAATAAGCGCTTCGAGTGCGCGATCGCGTCCCGCTTAAATCACTGCAGTGATGAACTGACGATGTCTACTTCACGCCTGTGCTGGATCTGAGGATGTGCGGGATCCAGGGGAGCCATATGGGATTGTTTCCAGGCCCGCTGGAGGATGAAACGCCGGGTCTGAATGTGTCCGTGTAGGACGCGCGGATTATCAGCGCAACGCATTTCTCTCTGATTCAGCCTCCGCGTGATGCGCTCGTATTTCTGTCTCGTCCGACTTTGTTTAGGTTTAGCACAAACCCATGCGGTAGCCATAGTAATGGTGAGCCTGGACTGATGCTGGATGGGCGCACTCTGCTGGAAATGGAGAGCTTTAACCCATTTTAGTCTCGTTTTTTTAAAAGCAGATTTTCTTTTAAGGACTTACTTTGGATGCACCACGTTATACATGTCATTAAATGTTATGCAGATGCAATGAGGCTTCCTCTATTCCTCTATATCTGCAATCTGTAGCACCCATTTCTGCTAGAGGAGAAGGTTCTGGAGGTTCAACAATGCCGAGCTCTCGCCTCGGTGCTGGCTTCGTGGACTACTGGGTGGATGGCTCACGTCGAGATGTTTCCCTCGAGGACTTCTACACCGTGGGCCCAGAACTGGGGAGGCAAGTATACTACTAGTCTATAGGTCAAAAAATCCTGGTCCATCTTTTCATTTTACAGTACTGTATATCACCCTTATATCCTCCCCACCCATGCACAAACCTCCAGTTAATGTGGTGATGGTGTCGTCTGAGTATGAAGACAAAAAAGGGGGGAAAAAACTTTCTGTAAATGTTGATGCCAGGGTGTGTGTGCTCCTTTAACGCTGGGTTTCTGCCATGTTCTTAGTAAAGATGTCTTACTCTAGTATAACAGCTGTAATTGGGTCATGTGATTGCATCATTATCTCAGCTTGTAGACATTTATGATTCCAAATTGTAGTTGTTTTTTTTCTGAATGTTGCATCGGTTTGTGATTCAAGAGGAGACAGGATATGGTTCCCCGGCGCTATCAAAGCCGGATGTTGTAGCATGTCGTATTACAAATTACATTATACTGGTATTAACGGCAGTCTCTGGTTCAAGAAGACAACCAGAAATAGATGTGTGGATTAACAGGAGGAAGGGGGGAAATTAGGTGGTGGCCCAGCTCGGTGCATTCACCGAGTTGGACCTCTGACCTCAGACACCTGACACACAGACACACACATACTGTACAGTATGCCCTCATGATGGTGGAGCCGATGCTTTGTTCTCAGTGCCTAATGACATTTAAGTTAGGCTTTCCTGAAGCCTGAGGTGTCGATGTGTTTAATCACAAGTCAGCAGATGGAGTCTTGCTCAGACCCCCTGTGTGTTGTGATCTCAAGCAGTCATCCACTGACGATTAAGCGTTAAAAATTTCACAGAACCAAAGAAAGCCCTCCAGCACCTGCACTCTCATAGCAGTTGATGTGTGAATTCCAGCTTCGTTTTGGGTAAAGAAGGAACACTACTTGATGTGTTAAGACACTGGATGAAACATGGGTTAGGTTTTAACATCTAAAGGCATTTATTACAGCATTAATGCTTGATCTAGGATCATTTAATATATTATTCATTCATTCATTCATATTAATTATTTGAATATAGGACATACTAGTGTTGGCACAGAAGCACAGTGCTCCTGAGCTTGGGGTTCTGCCTGAGTGAGTTTCCTTTATGGTCCCTGGTTTTCTGCAAAACATAGATTTGATTCATAAAATGGTGTCTTATGAATAAAAACATTGAAATGCTGTTTCTTGTTAAAACAAAAAAATCTTCTGACAGAGTTTTAGAACTTAGAAGTAGCGCCAGTTTGGAAGAAGGACGCTCACAGCTTGAGCAGGATTGGGCAAGACAGCTGTGTGGTGACTCAAATCAAAGCTCTTACTTGGTGGCATGATCACATACAATACCCCACTGATTCCTCATTAGTTGCATGTTTGCACTACCCCAGTTTCCAAGATTATGAATTGCATCTTCATCTTGGATCCAGCACTGAGCATCATTTATTTACCACTGGTGACTTGAATGATTTTTTTCCCCTTCGGTTGTATGATTTTTTTTTTCCTCTCTAGAGGGGCCACATCAGTTGTGTATCGCTGTGAAGAGAAGCAAACAGAGAAGCCCTATGCAGCCAAGGTCCTGAAAAAGACTGTAAGTCAGCTTGATGTTTAAGTAGTTAGCCATTAGCTATAAACTCAAGAAGAGTGTTCGATACAATTTAGCACTGTCATATCATTGCAGATTGACAAGAAAATTGTGAGAACAGAAATTGGGGTTCTACTGCGTCTTTCCCACCCAAACATTGTAAGGACTTGGGTATTTTTAGAGACAACAGAAAGATTTTTTTTGTCTATACTGTATGTATTAAAATTTTGCATGGTTTTATTTAGGTATACATGCTTTTCCAAACAAATATTAGATTATTTTCAACATACAACATAATTTGCAGCATTATTTATTTTTTTCCCACATGGCTTACAGATTCGCCTGAAAGAGATCTTCGAGACAGAAACAGAGATCTCTCTAATCCTAGAGCTCGTCACCGGTGGGGAACTCTTTGACAGGTGTGCTGACTGAAGGTCTATTTCTGTCCTTATTAAAACAATAAAGGTAACAAGATATGCTTTTGACAAGGGATTAGTGATTTCAAAGCACAGAGGAAAAGAGCAAAGGTCTTTCTACTAACATTAACAGTTGAGATAATTTTTACTGACAGGGTGAATTTAGTTTTCTGTCTAATTGTGATGAAGCAAAGATTTTCTATTCCTGCAGAGGTAAAACGAAAAACGTACTTACAACGATATACAGTATTAATAAAGGTCATTAATTTGTTAGATTTCAAAAGGTGACTTTTTGACCAATCAATATACATACTATATTGCCAGATTTATTCAGAACTGGTGTGGGTTTGTTTTTCAGGAGTTAGGCTCGGCCCCTAACTCTTAATGCTTCAGCTTACCAAGACATTTTGGACAATTTCATGCTCCCAACATTGTGGGAACACTTTGGGGATGACCCCTTTCTGTTTTAACATGACTTCTCACCAGTGCACAAAACAAGGTCCATAAAGACATGGATGAACGAGTTTGGGGTGAAAGAACTTGACTGCCCCTTCCAGAAGCGCATTTATGAAGTCAGACACTGATGTTGAATGAGAATGGCTTGCAGTAGACTGAGCCAAAATAGTATCCATATATCAGGAAAGGATAATATAATATATATTATATTTTCTATAATAATAATATTCTCATATTATTATGATAATATTATCATATATATCAACAAATAGCAATACATTTAGTATTTAAATATTTCTACAAGTTTTTGTATAATTTTTTTCCACAATCATTAATAAATATCATTAATAAATATATATACTCAGCAAAAAAAGAAACGTCCTCTGACTTTCAACTGTTTTTACTTTCAGTAAACTTAATGTGTAAATATTTGTATGAACATTAAAAGAGTCAACACCATAAGACATGAACTAAAAATGTTTCACAATGTGTCCCTGAATGAAGGGAGGCTCAAAATGAAAAGTACCAGTCAGTATCTGGTGGCCACCAGCTGCTTGAAGTACTGCAGTGCATCTCCTCCTCATGGACTGGACCAGATTTGTCAGTTCTTGCTGTGAGATGGAGGGATTGTGTGTTCCTGGTGTGACTCGGGCAGTTGTTGTGGCCATCCTGTACCTGTCACGCAGGTGTGATATTCGGATGTACCCATCCTGTGCAGGTGTTGTTACACGTGGTCTTCCACTGCGAGGATGATCAGCTGTCCTTCCTGTCTCCCTGTAGCGCCGTCTTAGGCGTCTCACAGTGCGGACATGGCGATTTATTGGCCTATAGCCACATCAGCAGTCCTCATGCCTCCCTGCAGCATGCCTAATGCACGTTCACGCAGATGAGCAGGGACCCTGGGCATCTTTCTTTGGGTGTTTTTCACAGTCGGTAGACAAGTCTCTTTAGTGTCCTGCATTTTTAGAACTGTGACCTTAAATGCCTACTTTCTGTAAGCAGTTAAGGTCTAAATGACCATTCCACAGGTGCATGTTAATTAATTGATTATGGTTAATTGAACATGCATGGAAAACATTGTTTAAACCCTTTACAATGAAGATCTGTAAAGTTATTTGGATTTGTATAACATTATTGTTGAAATACACAGTCCTGAAAACGGGGCGTTTCTTTTTTGCTGAGTGTATATATATAAAATACATCCAAAGTAAGTTTTTAATTTTATCGCTGCAGCACTGAAAAACAGACAAAGAATTTATATTTATTCATGAATTATTTCATTTAATAGTTTTTCCTCAGCAAATTGAGTCTAAGTGGATGAATGGTTTCCTCTTGAGCATTCTTGTCTTTTTCAATGAAAGCCCAAAGAACAGGCCAAAGTTCAACAAAATATAAAAAAAAAAAAACCTGAGTAGTGAATGCCACATTAGCTTCTCCTGGCTGCACAGTGAGCCTTATTTATCTGCTGTGATGTAACTGTTCATGACTCCCAGCTTTTTGCGAAAAAAATTAAATACAAAATTGTCTTGTATGCTTTAAATTAGTAGTGTAAAGCAATGCAGTTGTCTGTGTCTCAAATTGGATTTAAACCCAATGTAGCATGGTCGAAACACTGGAAAACACTGGGGAGGAAACTCCTGAAGTAGAAATGTCAGCTTCATTTGTGAATTTTGGCTTTGCAGATTTCTGAAACTTAGCAAAATGTCACTCAGGTTCATAAATAGCTTCACCGTGAAATGTACATGTCTGCAATATTTAAAATGTAATTTATTTCCCAAAATATAGATAATCTACAGTAGCAGCCTAATTTAAACAACTGCGAAGTTACTGGAATGAGAACTGTATGTTCAGGCTCATATACACAGTCTTTCTTTGTCCTCAGATCTTCATATGTGATCCCACACTCACACTCGCAAAAAGGTCACACACATTCGTTGGTTACATCCATCACACCATCTTGAGAACCTTTCTAACAAGCATTCAAAAAGTGTGTTTTTCAAATAAAAATTTTATTTGTCACATACACAGTAATACACAGTATGATATGCAGTGAAATGCTTAAACATCCAACCACTCATGAAATCAAGATTATCAATAAGAACTAAATTATGGAATAGAATAAGAATAAAATATATATATTTTTAAAACATAGCTGTAGAAAACATGGAAGAACAAAATATAAAAGATAACTATTTTTAAAAACTTAGCTATACAAAATAAAGGCAATATGGCTGTACAAATGTGGAAAATATGGAAACTGGTGTGTGAATTGATATAGAATTTAAATAGAAATGTCCAGGGAGTGTACAAATATGCATGAATGTGAAGACTTTTACTTGTGTTTGTTTAAAATACATTATCTGTGCTTGAGTTTGTTTATAGTTCTATTTAAAATTGTATATTAAAAATCTGCAAACAGTACTCCTGGTTAGATTTTAATAAATTTTGTATATAATCACATTTATTTTGGCTTATGGCTGAATAATTCATGACATCATGCAGGATGAATGTATGAAATCTTTGGGGGGGGGGTTTGTTAGTTTTTTTAAACTCATTAATGTTTTTTTATTTATTGTCAGGATTGTGGAGAGGGGTTACTACAGTGAGCGAGACGCTGCTCATGTAATCAAGCAGATCCTGGAGGCAGTGGCGGTAAGGCCTAGGATTACTAAAAACTTTTTTTCATATTTTTAGTTGTAATTTTTAGATTCACATATTTTAAAGGTAATTGCCATTGCATCACTTTGGAGAGTTTAAAAAACTGCAAACTGAAATAATTAAATATTATACAGAAGTCAGATATAAGTAATATTTTAAGACATGTTTATGATAATTAGTTATGCATTATTACTGAGCAGTTATGAATATCTGGGCAAAAAGGAGACGAAAGAATCATCCATCCCTCCACGTCAGCCATTTTACACATCTCAGCTGTACATCTTACAGCCTGCTAAACACACAGATGGTATCAGAAGTAAACTTTTTTCCCCTGTGGAATGCCTTGAGAGATGAACACACTCATAGGCATGTCGAGGCTTGCTCTGACGGAAATCTGATGAACAGTAATTGGATCATATTAAGGCTTTCGTATCAGACAGACAATCCACTGACACATGATGTGCAAGTTGATTATAGACTTTATAAATGCAATTTCCAGATCCATCTGTTCAGGTGTCTTTGTCGTGACAGTTGTTTGGATAAATCCTACAATTACATGAATAAATGATTGAGGCAAAATAATACGATTGAGACAAAATAAAAGTAGGACAAGTTTGCAAGTGTTGATTCCATGATATTTATATGATATATTTATGATGTAGTAAAAAGAAAATCAGGAGTAAATATTGGTACAAATGTTCTATTTTTTTATTTAATACGGTAATTTATATTTTATGTTTTACATTTTTCATCTTAAAATGGATTAAAAAGATTTTTTCCTTATCATCTACACACAAACTCCACAACACCATAGTAAAAACAGGTGTTTTTTTTTTTTTTTTATTACATTTACTTTTATTTATTTACTTATTTGATAAGTATTTATACCCATGACTTAGTACTTCGTTAAAGCACTTTTGGCAGCAATAACAGCCTCGAGTCTGCTTGTGAATGATTCTACAAACTTGGCACACATTTCCTTTGGAAGGTTCTTCCGTTAATCTTGGCAAAAACATTCAAGCGCAATCAGGGTCAGTGCACAGCAATTTTGAGGTCTCTCCAGAGATGCTTTATTGGGTTGAGGTCCAGACTCCAGGATGTTCACATAGTTGTTTTGAAGCCACTCCTGTATTTTCCTGGCAGTATGCCTTGTCTTGTTGAAATGTAAACCTTCATTCCAACCTGAGATCCTGAGCACTCTGGAGAATATTTTCACTCAGGATATTCTATACTGACTAGCCTTCCAGTCCCAATCACTGAATAATCTCCCCACAGCATGATGCTGCCAACACCGTGTTTGAATTTAGGAATGGTTTTAATGAGGTGATATGCAGTGCTGGATATCTTTATTCCAAATAGTTCAATCTTTGTGTGATCACACCAGAATTTAGTTTTTCACAGTCTTTCTGGGGCTTTTTGGCAAACTCCCAGGGATCTGTCATTTATTAAGGAATGGCTGGTCACTCTACCATAAAGGCTTGAATGTTGGAGTGCTGCAGTGATGGCTGTTCTTCTGTAAGGCTTTCCCATCTCCACAAGGGAACTCGGGATCTCATTTATAGTGACACTCTTTTTTTTGATTACCTCTCTGACCAAGGCTCTTCTATCCTGATTATTCATTATGGCTGGGCAACCAGGTCTAGGAATCAGTTGGTTGTTCCAAATCTTTTCATGTGAGAATGATGGAAGCTACTGTGCTCTTGGACAGATTCATACTGCAGACATGTTCTTGTATTCATCCCCAGATCTGTGTCTTGACACATTCTTGTCTCACAGGTCTACAGATAATTTCCTCAAGCTCATGTCTTTGTTTTCACTCTGACATTTACAGTGACACCTTATAAAGTCACATATACCATTTACAGTGACTCCTATTAAGACAGGTGTGTGCCTTTCCTAAATATGTATAATGAAATCAGTTAGGAATGGATGAATCAAGTTGTAGAAGCATCTCAAGGACAACTAATGGGACCAGGATGCACCAGGGCTCAACTGCAAGTGTTATAATTAAAATAAATGCTCTGAATACAGTACTTATGTAAATGGGACATTTCAGTCTTTTTATATATAAATTAACAAAACGCAACAATCATGTGTTTTACTGTGTATTGTGTGTAGAATGATGAAGGGGAAAAAAATCTAATTTAGGATGAAAAATCATAAAATAAGGAAAACTTATAAAGGTTTGCAAACTTTCAGCTGCCACTGTACATTAGAGATGGGGGGGGGGGAAATCGTTTTCATTATGAATCACGATTCTTTTCTGTGGCAATTTATATATCGCCACACTGACTCCAGAATCGACAGAAATTTAAAAATGGATATTTTTCCATTTATAATAGAGATGAACCGTGTGATTGGTCAAAATTACCAGATATGACTGCTTTTCAGTTTGATTGGCCTTGATCAGTGATTTCCAAATCACCTTCAGAAATACCCATATACTGAACCAAACACAGAAGCTTTAGAGAGATGCAAAAGAAACAAATTTTTTATGGCGTTACGTTATCAAAAAAATCATATGTTTGTTTCTCCAAACTCAAACCCACTCATTATACGGGTTTACACCTGTTTCAAAACATCATGAGTGCTATTTAGTCGAAAATCACGTGTTAGAAGCCACTATAGACGTTAGAAGTTCTTGCATCCACTTAACTTGCAGCTCACCGTTAAGTTGAGTTTTGAGACTTTGGAGGTGTTTGTGGCGGTAAAATGTCACAGTTTCTTTATAATCCAACAGGTGCCACACACGCTTGAACAAGTTACACATTTTCACTCCATGTGGTAGGAGTGAATTATTTGCTAAGTTTATAAACGTAACGAGCTCGCCCTATCATTCGGAGATCGCGAGTTCAATTCCCGAGTGATGTTGTAACCTCTCACAGCCGGTGGTCTAGAGAGAGCTGATTGGCTGAGCTCTCTCACAGGGGAGGGATAAGAGGTACTTAGTGCTCCCACATTAATCACGGCTCTACAGCCAATCAGGGGCGTCTGTGGGCTCACACAAGTGGAAGGAGCGGATAGCGCTGTCCTCCGAGTGTGTTACTCCGCCCCCAACGGTGCGTGACCGAGCAGTTCAAAAAGATGCGATCGGCTGGTGTCGCATGGTTCGGAGGAAAGTGGTAGTAGTAGCCTAAATGTGGGAGCCCCCTAGTGACGGGGAGGAATTGGACACGACTAAATTAGGGAGAAAATGGGGGAAATAAGAATAATTATGGTGGAGGACAGTGATATGTGCTGCTCAATAACAATGAGGCTCTTTTGTTTATTAAAATTTTATGCTAAATAAATTCTTTTAAACTTGTGTATTTAAAGTTAGTTTGTATTGTTTAAATGCTGCCTTTGGCTTCTTAATGAGAAAACTGATGTTATAAGGAACTGGTTAAATTTAATTAATCATGGAACGTTTTTAAAAATCAAGGGAAAATGTAGTAATATTGAATCGAAATATTAATAAAATTGTGATATTTATAGAATTGCAATTTTCATCGGCAACTGCAATCACATTATTGTATTGTGAAAAATATTGTTTCTAGAGGTGGCAGGTGCTTCCCATCCCTACTGTGTATAATCAGACAAAAAGTTTTATAATGTGAACCAACTACGGCTGTTCATTATTCTTTATATTAAAACTCACCTTTATACTTCCATTTAGTAATGAATATAACCTGCCTTGGGTTAGGATTAACAAATTACACCCCTTAAGATTTTGTTTGACTGTCTTTTAGCTTTGGCTACATTGCACTGCGATGGCCATTTCATGTCTGAAAATGATTCCTCATGCTCTCAGACCTGCTCTTTAACAAATTGAATTTGCCCGAGCAATGGGGGATGAAAAAACATTGATTGGATAACCTGGTAATTTAGTACAGTACATTCAGGTCATCAGCTGACTTCCTCTTTTTGACACATAACATTGCTGAGCCTAGACTGAACCAACCCCTGATCATAATACTGCCTACAGAGGCTTGTTCAGTGGGTATTGCTATTACTTTTCCCCAGCTATATTAATCATAGCTGTGATTTCTATTGTTGATTTTTATTATCGTGCAGCTCACAAAGCATTTAAGTGATCTCCATACATGGGCCACATTTCGGGGGTTTCTTAACCAAATTCCAAAAGTCCTTGCTTGTTTTCTAACAATAAGGCCACTAATTTGACTTTTTGGCCAGGCAGTGCATAACAATCTATCTATGGTGCTTAACTTCAGTCCTGGAGGATCACAGTTTTGGACATTATCATGATTTCTTGCGCTAGTAACGTGCAAGAACAAAAGAAAGGTGACCTGTGCCAGACTCATACACTTTAGACCTAAAGCGAGAACAAACTCAGTGTACAGCTCAATATTTTCTCTAATACCATACAAAGCGTACTAACAGGAATATTATTTTCTTTGCCATGCTTCCGTATGCATTTCTGATATGTTCTCACATGGAGGAGTAATATTAATTAATGCTGTTTGTTCCATCTGAGACTAGAGAGATTTTACTGTTATGAAATGTAAAACTGGTGCAGAATGTGAGAGTTGTGTTTTCATTCGGTATTGAGCGGTGTAGTGAGCAGATATGCATGCACCCTGCAAAATTTACAGTAATCCTCTCAGAGAAAAAAAAAATACATTGCCATTTCCCCCATCCATTGTAATCTTCTGAGCGGGATGAAACTGGGCTGCCTGATATGTGACAGCTTGGGAGCATGGAGCATGTCAGAGACAGAGAAAGAGCACAATGGTGGCCATATGCATGCTTTATGTATTTTGCAGAAAGCATTTCTCAGTACTGTAATCTTTATCAGATTGGAGCCTAGATGCTATATGTATGCTCTCTGTTGTTGTGAAAGCTTGTAACTGCTTGTTTTGTCCATGATTTAATGTATACTATATAGAAAGATACTACACGTAGCCTGTTATCTGATGTAGATTGTGGATGAGTGTAAGAGCATTCTTAAATGACACATGCACTCTGTGAAGTAGATTCATTTCATCTGCCATCATGAAGAAGAAGTGTCGTATCTCACTGACTCAGATTTAACCTTCTCACTCAGGGTGCTATGAAGGCACGATGATCCTCTACCAAGTCAAATTAACACCTTGTCATTTTCTGAAACCTCCTTCGAAGCTACAGGATGAGTTGCTCTATACTGTATGTTGTTACATATACAGTAGTACATATAGGCCTACGAATGACAAGTGTCGGGTTCCGGGTTTGCTAAATTGTGTGAAATTATTTCACCTAGGATGATTTCCGCCAGTATTTTAAGACTGCGTTAACGAGACGACATCTGTTCTTTGCCTTCACACACTAACATAATTAACGCAGCTCATGGCGTAGAATGAGTCATACCAGCACTTTATCTTAAGGCTCCTAGACACCCGTGTGTCATTACGTGGATTTATATGAGTGGTAGGAAAACTATGAGGAAGAGAAATGTTTCTAAAGGACTGGTCGAGGCACATCCTTCAACTTTTCCAACAGTAACGGAGGTGCCGGAGGTGT
Source organism: Channallabes apus (assembly GCA_030522415.1). Taxonomy (NCBI): domain Eukaryota; kingdom Metazoa; phylum Chordata; class Actinopteri; order Siluriformes; family Clariidae; genus Channallabes; species Channallabes apus. Next base: position 26,203,966 of record CM060119.1, on the reverse strand, counting down.
CCAACAAATATCATGAGCACTGTGCATGCCAGGTTTTTTTGGTTCAACCTGAACCTGGACATCAATGAGCCAGGGCTGCTTTGCTGGATTATACACGCATGCTCACGGTAGAACGCGCGCCGTCAATGTGCCGTGTAATCAGCATTAAGCGACTAATGAGTGAAATTGAAACAGCAAATCACCGATTAGTGCAACGCTGCCAAATTATATAGAGAGCTCGGATACTGAGCAGTTCAGCGTGGCCTGAAATGTGAAGGGGGGGGGGGAAAGCCCATCTGCTGCAGCTCTTTCAGAGAACGGCAGGCATTTTCCATTTCAATTAATCTGGCCAGCCCATGGCCTGATTAAATTAAATCCCATAGGTTCCACTAGAATTCTCCTTGCTCTCAGGCTATTCAGTGATTCAGAACTTCCGAAATAATGAAGCATTTTTCCACAATGGTGCTCATTAGTTTGCCGACGATTAGCTTTTTATTATTATTGCAGGCGGTGAGGTGCTTGTTCTTTAGAGAATGACCAGATTTGTTTGGTTTCAATTAATGAAAGTTTAAAAGGCTCCATATTATACCTGCACCCTAATAATTACAACTTACTCATGCAGTCGGATTACACAATTCATCATCATTTTCTCTAAGTAATCATATTTAGTTCTTTGTTATGAATGGAAAATCAAATAAGGTGGGAAGAAAATCCGAAGACAGGGTAGTGTGATGTGACTCTCACATAGCCTGTATGCAGGGTCACGGGGGGGCCTGCAGTCTATCCCAGGAGACTTGGGGCACAAGGTGGGGTACCTGAACAGGGTGCCAATCCATTGCAAGCACACACACACACTCACAATTTGGGAACGTCCAAAGTTTTCTTCCCAACTTATTTGATTTTCCATTCATAACAAAGAATTAAATATGATTACTTGGAGAAAATTATGATGAATTGTGTGATCCGACTACATGAATACGTTGTAATTAATAGGGTGCAGGTATAATATGGAGCCTTTTAAACTTTCATTAATTGAAACCAAACAAATCTGGCTCATTCATAGCTGTTACAATGTAAAACATTTCTTTATGTATTAAAGAACAACATATTGTTTAACCGGCGGCGCGGTGGTGTAGTGGTTAGCACTGTCGCCTTGCACCTCCAGGGTCTGGGTTCGATTCCCCGGCCAGGCTCGATTCCCGTCTCTGTGTGCATGGAGTTTGCATGTTCTCCCCGTGCTTGGTGGGTTTCCTCCGGGTACTCCGGTTTCCTCCCACAGTCCAAAGATATGCAGGTTAGGCTAATTGGCGTTCCTAAATTGCCCGTAGTGTGTGATTGGGTGTGTGTATGTGTGTGTGCCCTGCGATGGATTGGCACCCTGTCCAGGGTGTACCCCGCCTAGTGCCCGAAGTCTCCTGGGATAGGCTCCAGGTCCCCCGCGACCCTGAACACAGGATTAAGCGGTATAGAAGATGAATGAATGAATATTGTTTAACCCATTTATAGTTTCTGTGGAACATCTTCTAAAACCATCAGCCTTTTCGTGTGCGTAAAAAAGATTAATCATGACATGTCAAGTTGATCTTTATTGTCATTAGAATCATATAGTCTTTTGATTGTGTAAAGCTGCTTTGCGACAATAACAATTGTTAAAAGCGCTATACAAATAAAATTGAAGTGAATATAGGATGTGTGGTGCACATGCAGATAAATTAATGTTTCTTCTGCACCCAAGGTGAAAGATACATATATGACATACACGGTCCTGACAGGAAATAAATAAAGTGCCACAGGAAAAGGAGTCATCCAGGGGGGAGCGGTGGGGGAAGGGGGTGTATGTGTGTACACAGAGGGGCTGCGGAGGCTAAATACTCATGAATCACATGCAAAAAACATTTAACATGACCGTAAGACATTGGAACTATAAGGTTGAAAGCTGTGAGTTTAGTATAAAGTAAAAAGTGTCAGTGAAGTAATGGTTGTGATAATCACACGGTGCTTACATTGGAGATATCATCCGACACTGTTAAATAAACATCGCCTCACAGAAACCCATCAATTCAACATTTAGACATTTTCATTCCATTTGAAAATGTTTTCCAAATGAATTCTATTACACACAGCAAATACACACAGATTATCAAATTGTACTTAACACTAGTTAAACTGGGTTACAATGTTCTGTCTGCACATGAATACCAGCCTTTACTTGAGCTATTGCTTGAAATGTGATCTAAATTATATTTCAATGTATCATTTAAGGCTCAATGTTTTTTTTTTTTGTCTGTCTGTCCTGTTTGCAGTACCTTCATGAAAATGGCGTTGTTCACAGGGACCTCAAACCAGAAAACTTGTTATATGCTGATTTGTCAATAGATGCTCCCCTCAAGATAGGTAACCAAATAAAACTCCTAATCTGTTTTCTTACAGCATGTCTTTCAGAAAAGGATAATACTGTACTATCTAACAAATAGTAATAATTAACTGTAAATTGATCCATATGTTAAAATGTGTCTACTGATAATGCAACACCGTGTATGAGAAGATCCATTTTTCACTGGCATGTTATCATCTGCAACTTGTCCACAGCTGACTTTGGTCTGTCCAAGATAATAGACGAGCAAGTGACGATGAAGACGGTGTGTGGCACTCCTGGGTACTGCGGTGAGTTCCTGCGAATAGCTTTAATAAAATAAAATAAATGCTATCATTTAGCACTATGGTGGTGTAGTGGTTAGCACTGTCGCCTTGCACCTCCAGGGTCTGAGTTCGATTCCCGGCCAGGTTCAATTCCCGTATGTGTGCATGGAGTTTGCATGTTCTCCCCGTGTTTGGTGGGTTTCCTCCGGGTACTTTGGTTTCCTCCCACAGTCCAAACACATGCAGATTAGGCTAATTGGTGTTCCCAAATTGCCCATAGTGCGTGTATGTGTGTGTGCCCTGCAATGCATTGGAACCCTGTCCAGGGTGTACCCTGCCTCGTGCTCTAAGTATCCTGGAATAGGCTCCAGGCCCCCGCGACCTTGAATACAGGATAAAGCGGTATAGAAGATGAGTGAGTGAGGTAGGAGTAGAAGTATACTTAATAAAATGGTCATGTGGTCTGTACATTTAAAATGATCAGTATAACATGCTCTTTAAATTACATTCCAGGCAGTATAGAAGTGCTGGTGGTGGTGGTGAAGGTGATATTTAAAACTGGATACTTAATGATTTACTAGAAATAGAAGGAAATTATATCCCCATGCCCAGAGAGTAGCTAGCTGACTACACACACGCACACACTGCCTGGCAAAAAATGTCATCATCCTGGATTTAACTAAGAAAATAGTTAAGAACCTTTTATTTGATAGTTACTGCTGTGATTATTATTATTATGGCTCAGCCTCATATTATTTAACCCTAAATAATGCAGCAAGTATCTTCTCACTTCTTAAACAACCATGTCAGAAGGCATATCCTGTGGTCATGGCAAAGTTGTAACTCTGTTTCATAAGGGCCAAATTACTACCGTGCTTCAAGAAAAGAAAACAATTCAGGAGATTGCTGTAACTATTAAAATTGGGATTGAAAACCGATTTATTAAAACCTGGATGGATAGTGATGAACCATCACCTTCGAGGAAGAAATGTGGTCGGAAAAATATCCTAAATGACCATGATGGGAGATCACTTACACAATTAGTGGAATTGAAACAATGTCGAATAGTAAAATTAAGAGCATTTTCACACTGAAGAGAACTCAGGGGATTGGGCCTAAACAGCTGTGTAGCCATAGGAAACCCCACTTATCTGTGAGTCTAATCTGAAAAAAAAAAGCTTGAGTTTGCTGGGGAGCATAAAGAATGCACTGTGGAGCATTGGAAAAAAGGTCTGATGAGTTCGGATTTACTCTGTTCCAGAGAGATCAGGGTAAGAAGAGAGGCAGACGAAGTGAAGCACTGATCATGCCTAGTGCTTACTGTACAAGCCTGTAATGCGACTATGGACTGAAATAAATGTTGTGAGTTTGGATAAGTGTATGGAAACTATTCCAAGCCTATTTGAAGCAAACGGTGGTCCAACAAAATATTAGACTTTTATTTATTTATTTTTATAGTACTGTCTAATAGTATACTGATTGATATCTGATTGCTTTTCCATATTTCTATGTTTGACATAACAAAATTAAAACTCTGAAAAATATCAGTCATCCAAAATGGCACCCACTGTTCGAAAACAGATTGGGCAGTAGGTGTATTTCCTGTTTGTCCTCTCATTTTCCATCAGCTCCTGAAATTCTCAGAGGCAACGCTTATGGCCCAGAGGTAGACATGTGGTCCGTGGGAGTGATCCTGTATATACTGTGAGTAAACAACTAAACAAGCACTGTGAACAAACACATTACATCATATCCACCTGCAGTGCAGCCTTTGGCATGAAGTGACATTCACACTAAATCTGTCATGTTTCTTTCCCTTCTGCTCCCCCAGGCTGTGTGGGTTTGAACCGTTTTTTGATCCGAGAGGAGACCAGTATATGTACAGCCGCATCCTTAACTGTGACTATGAGTTTGTCTCCCCCTGGTGGGATGAGGTCTCCCTCAATGCAAAGGATCTGGTGAGGTTCAACCTATATACTGTACAGTATATACCGTATGATGTATTTCATGTTATACTACAGATCTTAACAGTTGGCGATCTAGAAAGACAGCATTGCTCTTTGCTTTTTTCCTCATACAGGTCAGTAAGCTTATAGTCCTGGACCCTCATAAGCGTCTGAGCGTACAACAAGCACTAGAGCATCCGTGGGTGCTTGGCAAAGCAGCACGCTTCTCTCACATGGACACCACGCAGAGGAAACTGCAGGAGTTTAATGCTCGTCGCAAACTGAAGGTTAGATACACCTCTGTGTAAATTACAGCAAATTAAAGCAAATAGGTGCCCAATTATGAAACTTTATGATTTGCATAAGTGGACAGAGGTAGCCTCACAGTTCTGGTTCGGTTGTTGTACTGACTCTCTGTACAGTCGAAAGACCTTACCCCTCCACTGCTCAGCTATGAATTTAGATTGGATTCTGTTTCACTTGGTCACATCTACCAAATGAATAAAAGAAAAGCCTCGGTTTGATACCATTGATAGATTGTCTACAGCAGGGCCCCAATGACCACTTTAAATGTTAAATAAATCACTGTATATTTTTTATTTATGTTTCACTCAGTGAAGAAAGCCCAACCAGGTTTGCAAGGTTCGTTCAACATTCCCAATCTAACTACATCCCAAAATCTGAAACTGGAAAAATAAGACACATTTGTCTTTTCGTCTTCAACCTTTGCTGAGATAGCACCATGTGAACATGCATGTCTGATATACACACATTATCCGCTCTATAATTCCACTTTCCCAGTCTTAATCTCTTGGGTACATCATAGACATTATGGATTGACTTGGGCTGTGTGTTTGTTTGCTGAAATTCTATTAGATTTTATTAAAGTTACTTGATATAAAACAAAATCTTGGCTGAGAATTTTTTTTTAATTCGATTAATCTGGCAGCCCCATTAATCATCACTTGACCAGTTATTAGGCAGTTGGCAATAGACAATCAGCGTGCATCTGTCAAATACCAACAGATTTATAAATCTGTGGTTATTTAAAAAAATATATATTTAGTATTTCTGAGGATTTTAAATATACAGAATTTTAGAAATGTTTTATACGCCTACTTGCTTTCAAGTTATTGAGTTTTGGATTCAATTTATTCAATTCAAGGACCCACTGTACGTACTATAGGATTGTCATAATAAATATATCTTTCATAATTGTATATTTATTATAAAAGGTCTATTTATTATGGCTATATATATATGTGTGTGTGTAACCATTATGAAAGATGTGTATATATATATATATATATATATATATATATATATATATATATATATATAATGTGTATGTATATACCTTTCATAATGGGCATGGACCCAGTTATAATCAATATGACCTCATCTAAACTGTATTACAATGTTAATGCCAGATGTCTGGTTATATATGTTATAATATTACAGGTTATTCTGGGTCTTATAGTCTTTCATAGTTTCTAAAAAAAAATATTATTTTTTTGGTTAAAAAACCTTATTGTTGCTGGAATTGTCAAGGCTATCAAATTTTGCAATTACACCAATGCTTTCCCCATGCACATTTTGAGATGATTACACACCCAAGGGTGCCTTGAGAATCCTGTTAATCGTATTAATTTAGTGTAATTTGTCTCACCACTGGTGCGTAGTACATCAAGTCCATTATTACAAAAATCCATTGACTTTCAACTGTGCAGTCTGAGTCTGGTTTTAAACACCAGTCTACCTAAAAAGAACTACAAGCTTTGGTTGAATATTGAAACAATTTACACAAAATCCTTTGTTTCCTAAGGCTGCCATGAAAGCTGTGGTTGCGACAAGCCGCATGCATGAGGGCTCAAGGCGCCGCACTGACAGCTGTGAGATCCCCAACTCTGACAAGAATTCACGGCAATGCAGCATGGCAAAAGGCGTGCCCATGGACACCCAGACCGAAACCACGCTTGATGAAGAAGGCACGGACAAGACTGAAAAGAAAGATGCATCACATGACAAAAATTCCCCCATTCAATCCCCCCTGAGCCCCAAAACCTCCACTCTGACCATGGCAACCATGCCAACCAGGCCACCGCTAAAGGCAGAGGGACTGAGACAGCCCTCAGTCATGGCCATGGCTCCGGTGGTCCGGCCCAGGGTGCCAAAGAAAAGCTGCTCGGTGGATCCAGGGGTTAAACATGAGCCCTCGCCTGTCCTCGCAAGCCCACCCAGCCCGAAAAGCATGAGTAATGGATTTGTTGAGACGGGAAACAGCACAGCAGAGTGTCAATGAGTGTGGGATCACGAATAAACTGTCATCCTGTACAAGCTATCATCTCACTACTCAGTCAAGCTGAGGAAGCCTTTCAGATGAGTAGTTATGTGTCTTGAAAATAAGTCCAGCTTACTTGATGTACTACAACTAGATATTTGAAATCAACTGGATCATCTGTCATTAGATGATCATCTGTCATTAAAGACACAGCCGGTGTTGAATGGCATTATTATGAGGATGGCACATTTGTGGATATATCATACTGTAGAGAAAAGGAACAATATAACAGACCGGCCTGAAAATGGATGTTTGTAATGTTTCTTTTCTCTTTCCTGTTTATACATTTTAACACTGATCTTTCAATTCTCCAAAAAAAAATGAACTCTTTCTGAAAACGTCAACTTTCAAATTTCCCCTAATGCTATGTTACTGATAGAGTTAAGATGCTGCAATGAGCTTGTTTGCTTTGCATGCCCAGTACATTTCATGTCCAGTACATGAAAGTGAATTTCTTATCTTGGAATTTATTTCTGCATTTTTTTTATAGGTTGTGTTAGAGAATGTGGAAGTTTATATTATATATACAGTACTCTTTTAAAGTAGACATATACATTTAAAATTATCCTTATACTAATTTGCCTAGTGCGCTCGGTGTCAAGAATATCACCCATTCCGATATTATATTCAGCTAAAGCCTGAGTATTTCTTTTCCTGATTTTCCTCTAAAGGAAATATTATATTGAATGGAAGTGAGGACATTCTTTAAAAAAAAACTTTCTGCCTGACCTATTTACTCATAACCACGTACAAGGGTGAAATTCTACAGAATGTAAATAACACTGCTACATAATATTGTAAGAGTGTAGTTGTGTACATTATGTTAAGCCTTTAGCTCCACTCATGTTGCCACTGTGTTTAGATTCTGTTGTATTTTATTGACATAAAGCGTCACATTGCTCTCTTTTCAGATGTAAAGTACATACATCAAACCACACTTTCTACCTCTTTCTGTGCAGAGGCTTATGACCTCCCAAATACTTGTCTGGAAAAAGATAAAAAGTCTTCATATTAAGCAAGGACAGGGGTTATTGGTATAGATCTTATTGGTATAGTGGGAGATGGACACCTGGCATGTGTTGCAGGAAATTGAGCTGCTTCTGTGGAAATGCACTGACTGGAAAAAAAAAAAACACTATTATGTCATGATTATATAACCATTCCAACAATACCACACTATTATGTTGTGGAAATGGAGCTTTGTACATATTGCTGACATGCACGCCAAAATTGTCATCACTGAAATACATCTATATGATTATGTGTGATAATTTACGATTAATATACATCACTTAGATATTCTGACTTCAGTAAAGAGCCTACAAGCCAATGTAGATGCCAATTGTGTCGGATTGGGAATCATGTTTCCATGACTAATAAATTGAGTTAATATCTTTCATGTTTTTGTGTGGAATGTGGAATTTACTCATCACTCACTCATCTTCTATCTTTATCCTGTATTCAGGGTCGCAGAGACCTGGAGATTATCCCAGGAGGCTTAGGGCACGAGGCAGGGTACACCCTGGACAGGGTGCCAATCCATCGCAGGGCACACACACATACACAGTCACACACTAAGGGCAATTTGGGAATGCCAATTGGCCTAATCTTTTGGAGGAAACCCACCAAGCACGGGGAGAAAATGCAAACACCATGCACACAGAGACGGGAATCAAGCCTGGCCGGGAATTGAACCCGGACCCTGGAGGTGCAAGGCGACAGTGTTAACCACTATTATAAATTTGGAATTTATTATATTTATTATATAATCCACAGGGGATTGCAGAGCCATTCTTTTTAGTTTCTGTTTCATGGTTAATTTTTTCTCAGTGTTGATCATTTACAATCAAAAACCTAAAATTATGTTTTAATTGAAGTAACATAATAATAATAATAATAATAATAAATACAAGTAGCTTTTCTTTTCTCTGGTATTCCAGCGGTACAGTGGCTTACTCTTGTCTGTGTGTGCAGGGATTGCATTTTCTCCTTCTACTTTGTGGGTTCCCTTCAGGTGCTTCTACCATCCAAACATGATATGGAGCCAAACAACTGTTATGGAGCATAAACTTCCTTAATGTGCCATTAAGGAACACCATGCACCAGTTCTCTGTTCTTTGACAACCACACCATCCAGGAAACTCGGACAACAACACCATCCAGGAAGGAGCCTACACTCATCTTTAAGTGCTATCAGGTGAGATCCACTCAGAGGACGATTAACATCACCAAAGCAGCAGGACCAGACAGAGTGTCGGGCCACACACTGAAGACCTGTGCTGACCAACTAACAAGGGTGTTCAACAATATCTTCAACCTGCCCATGTAGCAAGCTATACTTCCCACATGTCTTAAATCTACTACCAGTGTCACCCAGTTGTCCTGACAAAAATTATTATGAAATGCTTGTCCTGTCTCACATCAAACCCAACATTTCCACTGGTCTGGACAGCCACCAGTATGTACCATGACAGCAAATCAACAGAGGACGCAATCTCGATTGCACTTCACACAAGCCTGTCTCGTCTGGAGCACCCCAACACCAATTAAAATTCAGAATTCAAATTTTATGTGCAGATATAGAAAACTTTAGTTGAGAAATGTACAATATGTACACGGTTGCTATTAAAATGGAAGTGTATGAGATGTTAAGTTATACATGATAAGTTGCAATTGAGTGCAGTTAGTCCTCATTTGTGTGCCAGACTTGAGCAGAACAAAGTCCCAGAGGTGTGTAACATGTACTCCATGTGCAAATGTGGTGTTGTGTGAGAGAACAGATCAGATTGTTTAGTTTGTTGTGTTCAAGTTGAGATCCTGTATAGCCATATTAGTCGTATAGCCAACACATAAGTTATGTTTTTTGTTGCCTTTACGTCAGCATTCAATACAATAGTACCCCATAAACTGGTAAACAAGCTCAGCAACCTAGGATTAACCCGCACATGCTCATGGATTTTGGACTTCCTCACTAACAGACCTCAAAATGTCAGGCTGCACATCATCCACTCTCACCATTTTGTGTTCTCAGTCCAGTCTTTTTCACCCTATTCACACATGACTGAACACACATCCACTTCTAACACTATAGTGAAGTTTGCTGATGACACCATGATAATGGGACTGATCTCAGGAAATTATGAGACTCTACAGAAAGGAGGTTCAACATCTGGTCAAGTGGTGTTCGGATAGTGACTTGGTTCTAAACACCACTAAAACAAAGGAGATCATTGTTACAGGACAACCAGAAAAACACCCCCACACACACACACATACTACATACATATAATACATCAATACATACATACAGTACATATAAATCGTGAAGAGGTTGAATGTGTTAATGACATCAAATTCCTGGGTCTGTACATCACAAAGGATTTAACATGGACTATTAACACTTCCTCCTTGTTGGAGAAATCTCAGCAAAGGGTTTTTCTTCCAGTGAAAGCTCCAGAAAGCCAAAGTACCCTCTAATTAATTTCCAAAAAAATAAAAAATTATTAAAGCATAGAAGTGTAAAAATATGGTGTGTATATGATTGGTTGTTATATTTATATTTTTAGTCGGCATTATCTTTTTGATAATGATCAAATTATCTTTATCTTTATATTATAATGAATGAAGTCAGCTGACTACCTGAACGTACTGAATGATCAGGTTTTCCCATAAATGGATGGTTTTCTTCCCTGTTGCAAGGGGTCATATTACAGGAATTGTGAAATGATCGGTCTGTGAGCATCAGGAAACATTTTCACCCATTTTATGGCCATACTGTAACTGAAAGCCTTTGTATTCTGATAATGAAGATTTTACAGAGCTGTTTAACTCTCAAATCATCCAAAAAATTCATGCAACTCTGTCCTAAATGAATGTTAAAAGTCATGATGTTGCATAAATGAAGGTAAAAAACCCACTCGAAAATTATATAAACTAGATAACATTCCTTCTGAAGTAGGGGAGCCATGGCGAACCACTTTCCCTAGCAAAACACCAAAAGCAGCTAATTTCTAGTCTATGCAATTACAAAGATATGAGTCTGTATACTGCCTGTGATATCAGGGTGTGTGTGCGTGTGTGTGTGTGTGTGTGCTTGCAGTCACTCCCTCATAAGCATAGATAATGTATCCAGCATAAACTTCAAAGCCAACTGCACTTCTTTGATACTTTTACTCATATCAAAGGAACTGTAGATGGTAGAGCTTTCAAGATGCTTTCAAGTTGTCTGATATCATTTTCACTGATTGATATCATATTCACTGATCTCAGGGCCATTTTTGAAGGGGGCAATTATTTTTAATCATCCTAAAATCCTAAAGATGTTAAGTTTATCACCTTTGTTATCCCAAAGAGTTACAGTCTCTAAACATTATGGGACCCTTCTTCTTCTACTTTGAGTTTTTTGGCAGCTGACAGCTTATAGGTGCAATACCACCTACTAGACTGGAGTGTGGCAAATCAGATTGTCAGGAATAAATATATATAATAGATTCTATGTTTTGTTTAGATACGTAATTAGGCTACTACAGTATACAGTATATTTTCCAGGTCATTTCCCTGGTATATTTTCTAATGTCATTTCTAGGTCAGCTTCGTGCATGGTTTCTCTCTGATCCTGTCTTTCCTTTTCTTATTCATTGCAGTTTATCAATATATGTGTTACTACTCAGTGGTTGGTTTCTCACCTACCATGAGGAAATCCCGGCCAGAATAAAATGGGAGGGTTGTATCAGAAAAGGCATCGGCCTTAAAATCTGTGCCAAGTTCTGTGCAGATCGGCTACTCATCAAACTCATCAAAAAGACTAACTCAATACTAGGCACTCACCTGGAGTGTTTGGAGTTGGTAGTGGAGAGAAGGGCGCTACACAAACTGTTAACCATAATGGAGAACACCTTACATGCCCTCCACAACCTCCTAGCTAAACAGAAGAGCATTTTGGGTTTGAGTCCCAGCACTGACAGACTTCCCCTGCTGAGCCCTTGAGCTAGGCCCTTAACACTATCTGCTCCGGGGTGCTGTATCATGGCTGACCCTGTGCTCTGACCCAGCTTCCTTTTTAACAATGGACATTGTTGCAAAGTAGCTTTACAGAATCAAAGGAAAATTAATTGAATCTTAATCTTACTCTTAAAATATAAACAGTGTATTATTATTATTATTCATTCATTCATTCATTCATTTTCTATACCGCTTAATCCTGTGTTCAGGTTCGCGGGGGACCTGGAGCCTATCCCAGGAGACTTCGGGTACTAGGCGGGGTACACCCTGGACAGAGTGCCAATCCATCGCAGGGCACACACACATACACACACTCACACACCCAATCACACACTACGGGCAATTTGTGAACGCCAATTAGCCTAACCTGCATATCTTTGGACTGTGGGAGGAAACCGGAGTACCCGGAGGAAACCCACCAAGCACGGGGAGAACATGCAAACTCCATGCACACAGAGACGGGAATCGAGCCTGGCCGGGGAATCGAACCCAGACCCTGGAGGTGCAAGGCGACACTACACCACCACGCCGCCTATTATTATTATTATTATTTACCTTTTTCTTACTGTAATTCTTGCTTATCGCTTACTTGTATAATTTGTGAACTGGGTGTTGTCACATTCTCCAGTTGGGTCTTCCATTGTTTTACTAAGATGGTAGTTCAGTCCTGTGTACCCCATTCTTAACCTTGCTGTAACGAATGTAGAAATATTTCAATACAATAAAAATATTGCATTAGAGAATAAAGTTTAACTAAAGATAGAATTTTCCCTTTAAATTTAGACTGGAAATTGACAAATTTACAAAAGGCCCAAAATAAAATTTAATTTAAATACAAGTGTAAACTGTGAGGTAAAAAAAATTTAAGCATAGAAGTGTAAAAATATGGTTGGTGTGTGTGTGTGTGTGTGTGTGTGACAGTAGAAATATGACTGGTTGTTATATTTATAGTTTGTGTCACATACTCCCCCCCCCCCCCCTTTTTTTATTTGCTCTTAAATTTTCTGCTCTACTTTTTTATTAGAATTTCTATTTGAACATTTTCATCAGTTTGCCTGTTTCTTTTTTACCCTTTAGTCCTATTAGTATTAATAGGAAAGTGTTCCATATACCCTTATGGTATCATTCGGATATAATTTGTAAGATGTCTCTGTCCCTGGACCCTTACTGTAGCGGAATGCTAACATCCGGTCATGTGACCGTAGTCCAAAAGGAAGTCATTAGGTTTGGGCCTGAGTGTAGAGCTCTTCTTCACCCCCACGTCTGCTCCAGACGACTTCTGTTCAACGCATTGTTCGGTGCGCTGCAGTATAAATTTGTCATACCGAGTGTCCGGTACATAGTGTTGGGAGAATAAGGTATGGGGATTTATCCTTATTATTTATTTATCAAGCCTATTTTCTACTCGAGCGAAAACGTTTGTGTTTTTTTAAAATAATAATTCGTCACGGCGCGCGGGGATGTGCGCGAGGCCCGGCTTGTGTGCGCGTGCTGCTAGCTGAAGCTAACTCAGCGTTCTGTTTTATTCGTACGATATAAGATTTTTAGACATTAGTGAATGAAAGCTACTGTCATTGATCTGTATATTTTTCTTAATTCTGTGTGATTATTAGCGCTATGTAAATGACGCCTATTTTATTTATTTTCTCTTTTTTTTGCGAGGTAGCTCTTCGGATTCGGTGGTTGCTAGCTAAAGTGGCTTGCTAGCTTATTACTGACTAGCCCTCTAAAGACTGCAATACACAAGGCGTTATAATTCTTTATTATTTAGCTGAAGAAGGGAGCGGGTTCTATTTATTTGTCGAATAACTAAGAACAGCCTAACGAGGGTTTAGTCGCAATAAAATAGTGCTACCTTTTCCTCTAACAAACTTAAGATATTATAAGTAGTAGGCTAACGGTTATTTACATGTTCACGTGTACATGACATTTTATTAAGTTTGGCCTTGAATTAATTTGAGAAAGAAAGCGACATTTGGACATCGTAAGTGTCTAGAATTCATGCTTATTTGTTTTGAGATATGTTGCAGAGTTGTTCTCGTTTACCCCCAAAGCTAGTCAAACGTATAGAACACCTGTAACTGATTTCGCGTTGTATATTTACTCGATAGTTTGTACTTTGCACTGATTTATTTCCCTGATTGTTCTCTTGTTTAGTATTTGCTTCGGCTTGCTGTACACATGGCTGTTAGAAGGGGACACATAAGATACCTGAAGGTGAGTAACGTATAAAAAACAACTAATACTACAGTGTGCGTACATTTTATTTCTACACTGGCAGTTATCTAAATATAAATCTTGCCTATATCTAAATCTCAAGTAGTGTTGTAATTAGGTGCTTTTGTTTAATTCATTAAGGGAACAGCTGAAAGACAAAAGTCATTCTTTGAAGTAAGCAGGGAGTATTTAAAAAAAACATGGTTATACAAACTGGTGAACGATAAATTTTTACAAATTGATGTTTGTGACAAACTCGCCAAGAATTTGCGATCATCTCAAGGGCTTACAGTGTGGAGAAGGTAAATCATATGAACGAATGTGTTTGAGTTGCTTTGGTTAGTCTCTCCTTGATTTTCTCTACGTTCAGTAGACATTAAACTATTAAAAAGAGGCATAGGAGAAGACTGAAATGTAATGCTGTCTGGTGGACCCATTACTGTTGTCTCGCCACAACGTGTAGCTACATTTCTGGAAACGGCTACTTCAGGCTACGCCATAGGGTTCACAGCTATGAAGTGCCTACAGTGGCTTGCAAAAGTATTCGGCCCCCTTGAACTTTTCCACATTTTGTCACATTGTAGGCACAAACATGAATCAATTTTATTGGAATTCCACGTGAAAGACCAATACAAAGTGGTGTACGTGAGAAGTGGAACAAAAATCATGGGGCGGAGGTTCACCTTCCAGCAGGACAACGACCCTAAACATAAAGCCAGGGCAACAATGGAATGGTTTCAAACAAAACATATCCATGTGTTAGAATGGCCCAGTCAAAGTCCAGATCTAAATCCAATCGAGAATCTATGTCAAGATCTGGAAACTGCTGTTCACAAACGCTGTCCATCTAATCTGACTGAGCTGGAGCTGTTTTGCAAAGAATGGGCAAGGATTTCAGTCTCTAGATGTGCAAAGCTGGTAAAGACATACCCTTAAAGACTGGCAGCTGTAATTGCAGCACAAGGTGGTTCTACAAAGTATTTACTCAGGGGGATTAATAATTACGCACACCCCACATTTCAGCTATTTATTTGTAAAAAAAAAAAATTAAAAAAAAAAGTTTGGAATCATGTATGATTTTCATTCCACTTCTCACGTGTACACCACTTTGTATTGGTCTTTCACGTGGAATTCCAATAAAATTGATTCATGTTTGTGGCTGTAATGTGACAATGTGGAAAAGTTCAAGGGGGCCGAATACTTTTGCAAACCACTGTATGTGAGATCTATGCCATAGACTTGACTTGGAATCATAAATCAGCTTTTTGTCTTATGATGTGGCATGAGAGGCCTTTTTGATAATTCTCTTAATTTGTTTGTCTCCTGTAGGTTTGTGAGGTGCAGAACCCAGGTAATGATAGAGAACTGCAGCAACTTAGCAAGGGTGCCAGCATGAAGGTAAGCACACTGATGAGATTTTAGAAACTGTTAATCATTTAAAAACAAGACTACTGTGACAGCAATTCTTAACAAAATGATACATTTAATTGATCTAGGGCTGCAACAACTAATCGATAAAATCGATAATTATCGATAATGAAATTCGTTGTCAACGAATGCCATTATCGATTAGTTGGGCTGCTCACGTTATTGAGGCGCGCGACCACAAGATGCACAGACACACACAGATACACAGTCGCTCGCGCAATGGAGGTTACAGAAGCGTTTGCAGGAAAAAGCGCGCGCCCCAAGTCCTCCAAGGTATGGGAGCAATTTACATTAAACACCCCTTATCGGGCGTTAAAATCGAGCGTTTTCTGCCGGTCGTAGTGTCCGGTGAGCGCGGATGAAGCGCCGAGGGTTTTCTACACATAGGAGTCAGTGAGAGAGTTCACACGGGCTTCGGTGACATCACCAAAGCCCGTGTGAACACACTCACCGGCTGCGAGGTTATACAGGGTAAAAAACCGTTGCATGCAGCTTTTTCTTTCCGTTCAAATACCAACGAACGCGAGGAAAACACTTCTAGTTCGTTTTCTTCACGTTCATTTTACACTTCGGAGGACCGGATATATCCCATCATCCTACACGCTATACAGAGGGAAAGACAGGAAAAAGGGCAAAATAAACAGAGTGAACGCAGTAGCGGCGAGTTTTTTTTTTTTTTTTTTTTTTTTTTTTTCCTCTCTCTCTCCCCACGTCGCCGTATTACGAGAATGTCTAGTATTTATTTTATTATTTTTTTTATTGAGACAAAAAAAAGGATAAAATACACGAGAGGATCGAAATAATGTATAAACCGTGAAAAGGATGTAGTAGACACTTCAATTAAATATATCATAATCTAGAAGTCTTATTATTATTATTTAGTTGAATTAATTTATGAGAATTTAAAATTTAAGTCATTCTTAACAACTGAATGTATTTTTGTTTTGAACTGTATATAAATATATATTATATATACAGTAAACTTGCCATCTGCAATTATTGTTAAACACAAAAATGTTGATTTACATAAAATAAGGTTTAAATGTCAAAATTAAAGATAATTAAACTATGTGGCTATTGCATTTTTTAAAGTTTACTTTTATACATAAATAATACCCTGATTTATGGTTTTATATAGTTAAGCAAAACATCAAATTAAAGCGTCTAGCTTTTATCCGATTTAATCGATATACATATAATGTATGTATGCATGTATACAGATGGCAAGTTGACAGTGTTTTTTTTATATATATATATATATATATATATATATATATATATATATATATATATATATATAAAAAAAACAGTCAACTTGCCATCTGCAATTATAGTTAAAAACAAAATAAATGTTGGTATGGTTTTATATATAATTATAAACAAAACATCAAATTAAAGAAGCGCTTAGCTTTATCCGATTAATCGATTAATCGAAACAATAATCGGCCAACTAATCGATTATCAAAATAACCGTTAGTTGCAGCCCTAAATTGATCCTTTTAAGCATTAGGCATTGCTTCTCTCCTGTCCCTTTATTGTGTAGACTCAAAGCACACTGCGGTCACACGGTTTATGTCATTGGTCACGGTGCATGAGGGGGAAAACATGTGTCCTATGTAATATTTGCCCAACCATGAATTGAACTGACCTGTGTTTTGACTCCAGCTGTTGTGATGTGAATCCTAATGCATTTTCAATGGCCAGTATGTATATGCAATCTGACTGAATGATTTACTCTTATTTGTCGAGCAGGACGCCTATAGCCTCCCTAATGGATTTGAGAGCCCGCTGGGAGATGAGCCGAAAGACGCCAAAACAAACCTGATAGTCAATTACCTGCCACAGAACATGTCGCAGGACGAGCTGCGCAGTCTGTTCAGCAGCATCGGTGAAGTCGAGTCTGCTAAACTTATTCGGGACAAAATGGGAGGTAAGTCTTCTGAAGATTTAGGCATAACCTTACCAGTGAGTGTGTTCTTATATTTCATGTTGTAAGTGACTTGTTTTAAATGCACTTGCAATTTGTATCTTTATATTTTTTTACATTTTAAAGCAAACATTTTAATCTTTTGCTTTAATTTGGGAGTCTTGAAATGTTTAATGTAAAATTGTATACCTGTTTTTTGGGTATCTTGTATGCATTTTGTTGTATATATGGCATGGTTTGAATCCCCTCAGTACTTTTTATTTTATTTATCTCTGTCTGTATGGCAAACCATAAATGAGGTAAAATTGTGTAATTTAAGCGTTTTATTTTGAGTTTGTAATTCATGTGAAATTTTGTTTTTAATTTGAAAATGTAAAATTAGTTGTTTAAACTATCAAAGCTGTTCAATATTTTCCTTGTGTGATGCTTTTGATTTTTTTTAAATATCTAAAATGTAATATTTTTATTTGAGGTTTAATAGTTGTATTCATTTTTTATAATTTTTTTTATCCAAGATGACACTGCACTGTAACCTTTGATTTTTTTCCTTTCTGAAGACTGATTTCGTCTGCAGGATGTGGACAATCGTTTGTTGTTTTTATTTTGTTTTTCCTTTTTTTTTCCTCTAGGCCACAGTTTAGGGTACGGATTTGTTAACTATATTAACCCTAGTGATGCAGAAAGGGCAATCAGTACTCTCAATGGGCTGAGACTACAGTCTAAAACTATCAAGGTAACGTGCAAAGAGCTGTTCTTGTATCCATGTGTAAACTGATAGATATGACCTGTTGTTCCAGTAGTTTGCTAGGCAGCAGAGGAAAAATCCCAATACTACCTAGTGTGTTTCTGAATCAGAAATGCACTTTTTTTTCTAGAGGTATGAGAATTTTAGTTTTCTTCTTTCATTTAATTTTTTTATTATTTTTTTTCATTCCCTGCCTTTTTTAAAGTTATCAGTCTTTGACCCCTATGATTTCGAACAATTGGCGTTCCTTATTGATCTGGCATGGTTTTATTTTCGGTACAGAATTATACTGAATTTTTTACTTTTGTTTTTTAATGTTAAGGCTGATGTTTTGCCTCCAACACTTGAATGTGTCATGTTTTGTATTTATTTAATTATTTTATTTATATATATTTAAATATAATAGATTTTGTTTAGGTAAGGGGGGCAGGATTGGTCATTTACTTGAGTATAACATTGTGCCGAACAAAAGCCCAGCAAAGCAATCCCTGTTGAATTTGTTTATTTTCCATATTTTCTTTTATGGGATTGTTTGGTTTGGGTAAAATTGTCCCTTTTTTTCAAATTGAACCCTTTTTGGGTTTTTTATTTTATTTTTAGATTTAGCCTGTAAAACTGTCATCCATGGAAAAATGTCTGTTTTTTGTTTGTTTTTTTTCCCCTTAATCTTTTGTACAAACTAATGTTTTTTATTTATTGGGATGTTTGTTGCCTCTGACCTTTTGCTTTGTTGCCTTTTTTTTTTCTTTTTTTCTTTTTTTTTGATTTAAAAAGTCTGTAGTGCTTTTTGAAGAGTTTAGGTGTTAAATACTTTCTCTCCCTTCATTAGGTCTCTTATGCCAGGCCAAGCTCTGACACAATAAAAGATGCCAATCTTTACATTAGTGGTTTGCCCAAGACCATGACGCAGAAAGATGTGGAAGACTTGTTTACACAGTATGGACGCATTATAAACTCAAGGGTGCTGGTTGATCAGGCTTCAGGTAAGGGAGCAATTTTTGTTTAACAATTTTCTTACATTACACCCTTTTAATGTTTTAGATTTATAATTTATACCATTCTCAGGCTTGTCACGTGGAGTCGCTTTCATTCGGTTTGACAAGAGAATTGAAGCAGAAGATGCCATTAAAGCTCTCAATGGTCAGAAGCCCCCTGGAGCATCTGAACCCATCACTGTAAAGTTTGCAGCAAATCCCAACCAGGCAAAGAACTCCCAATTGCTGTCCCAGTTTTACCACACACAGTCTCGGCGCTTTGGAGGCCCTGTTCATCACCAGTCCCAGAGGTTCAGGTCAGTGCTGAAATAGATTATACAACCCCTGGCAAAAATTATGGAATCACCCCTCTCAGAAGATGTTCATTCAAATGTTTAATTGTGTAGAAAAAAAAAAGCACATACCTGCCACAAAACTATTTTCACTCAACAATCCAAACTTCTGGCTGTATAAAACACTTAAAAAAAACAAAGAAAGATAACTATAGTCAACGACAACTGTTTTCACAACTCAAACAGAGGAAAAAATATGGAATCACCAAATAAATACTTGTACTTTGTTGCACCATCTCTGGCTTTTATAACAGCTTGAATTCTCTGAGGCCTGGATTTAACTAATGTCAAACAGTATACTTCATCAGTCTGTCTCCAGCTTTGTCTTATTGCAGTTGCCAGATCAGCTTTGCAGGTTGGAGCCTTGTCGTGGACCATTTTCTTTAATTTCCACCACAGATTTTAAATTGGATTAAGGTCCGGACTATTTGCAGGCCATGCCATTGACATTATATGTATTTCCTGTAGGAATGTTTTCACAGATTTTGCCCTATTTCGTGCCGATGCATTATCATCCTGAAAAATTATGCTACCATCACCAAACATCCTTTCAATTGATGGAATAAGAAAAGTGTCCAAAATCTCAACATAAACTTGTGCATTTATAGAAGATGTAATGACTGTCATGTCTCCCATACCTTTACCTGACATACAACCCCATATCAATAATGATTGTGGAAATTTGCATGTTTTCTTCAGGCAGTTGTCTTTATAAATTTCATTGGAGCGGCACCAAACAAAAGTTCCAGCATCACCCTGCCCAATGCAGATTCGTGATTCATCACTGAATCTAACTCTCATCCAGTCATCCGCAGTCCAAGATTGTCTTTCTTTAGCCCACTGAAACCTTGTTTTTTTTGTTTTTTTTTTTCTGTTTAGATATTAATGATGGTTTTCTTTTGGCTTTTCTGTATATAAATCCCATTTCTTTTAGGCGATTTCTTACTGTCCGCTCACAGACATTGACTCCACTTTCTGCCGTTTTGTTGTGCATTTTCTGTCTTCAAGGCATATTGCTTTAAGTTTTCTGTCTTGGCGCTTTGATGTCTTTCTTGGTCTACCAGTACGCTTCCCTTTTACAACCTTTCCATTTGATTTGTACTTGGTCCAGATTTTAGACACAGCTGACTGGGAACAACCAACATCTTTTGCAACATTCCATGAAGATTTAATTTCTTCAAGAAGTTTGATAATTCTCTCCTTTGTTTCAACTGACATCTCTCGTGTTGGAGCTATGAGTTATGTCAATCATCTTGGTTCAACACATCCCTGATGTGTGCAAGCACTCTTTTTAACTGTAGACTAATTAGCAGTTGTAATCAGATACAGGTATTTGTTTTAGAAATGCAAAGAGCATGGTGATTCCATATTTTTTTTCCTCTGTTTGAGTTGTCAAAACGGTTGTCATTGACTAGTTATCTTTTTTTGTTTTTTTAAGTGTTTTATACAGCCAGAAGTTTGGATCGTTGAGTGAAAATAGTTTTGTGGCATGTGCTTTTTTTTTTTTTTTTTTTTTTTTTTTTCTACACAATTAAACATTTGAATGAACATCTTCTGAGAGGGGTGATTTCATAATTTTTGCCAGGGGTTGTATGTGCTGCCAAAATGATGACTTATCCTGGCTGCTCATACAGTTTACGTTAGGTTACGTTAAGTCATGTTTGCTAATGGATGTAGTCACTGAATGGACACTAATTTCAATACAATTTTTAGTTTTGTGGCTACATAGACTAACAACTAATACCTTTTAAAGCTACACACCTTCCTTTCAGAGTCATGTTTTTATAGATCACCCCTCCCCCCTCTCTTTTCAGGTTCTCACCGATGAGTGTGGACCACATGAGTAGTGTTTCCAGCATGAATGTATCTGGGAGCTCAACCTCTGGCTGGTGCATTTTCATTTACAACCTGGGTCAAGATTGTGATGAAGGCTTGCTGTGGCAGATGTTCGGTCCATTCGGCGCGGTCACTAACGTCAAAGTCATCCGTGACTTCAACACCAACAAGTGCAGAGGCTTTGGCTTCGTCACAATGACCAATTATGAAGAGGCAGCCATGGCCATTGCCAGCCTGAACGGATATCGTCTGGGAGACAAGGTCTTGCAGGTCTCCTTCAAAACCAGCAAGTCTCACAAATAAAAAGGACAAAGTATTACTTTTGGGTTCAAAGAACTTGCACACTTTTTGGTCCTTTGCCTCCTATTTCCATGATTGTCTAAATAAATAGTGTAACTTTGTTGAAATAATTAGGTTAGTAGTCGTACTGTATTAACCTGGGATTAAACTAATTGGCTCAGTCAAATGGGCTACATGGTCTAACAACTGCACCTTCAAATGTTTAAATAGTTTTGGCAGTGTTTATTACCATATCGTTTAATCAAAATGATACCATGCAGCATCAAACCCTGAGTAGATGTTACATAACATAGTAGTTATATTGCAGTTGGTGTTGTATCGCCCATCACTGTAACATTTCCTGTTAACGTTTATTTTTCGTGGTTGGTTATTTGCTTGGGTCAGCTAGACAATTCTGTTTGATTAAACCAGATGATTGGTACATCTCGGTAGCTTCATAATTAGTTTTTTTTTTTTTTCCTTCTGAATATAAACATAAAGCTACCACGTTCTTGGCTCGATTTTTGCTTTTGCTCATTCCATCTAATTTGAAACAGTGCAGACCTTTTTGTAAATATTCATTTAACTACCCGTGTATCCCACAAGTAATCTGTCTGAAGTGATTTAAGTTTGAAGGACCAAAGAAGCTGGAGAGTATGCCTTATTTTGATGATTTATGCAAATATATTTGAAGCCTTTTTGCTGTATTAGTAATTCCAGTTAATCAGTTTGTTTTGCACCCAGTTTTTTTTTTTTTTTTCCTCTTTAAATTACATTTGTTATTTTAAACAAACTTTTCTGGATTTACCATTTTTAGGCAACTTTTAGTGTTGGGCAACTCTTACGAAGTGGAATTGGTCACCATTTCATTTAGAATGTATGACAGCACTGTTGTCCCTCAAGCCTCATGTACATGAGGTCCCAGGGGGAAGCTGTTCTTCTATTTAATCATTTTTTGTACGTGTTTTGTAATGTCATGTAGTCTGCTTACATAAACTGTACATAATCTTTTGCCATGCTTGGTGTTCTTGGATTCAGCTTGGTATAACTTAATCTAACTAAGAACTCAATCACACATGGAATATAAAATTTTTTATTGACATGTATTTTTTTGTTTTAATGAACGCACTGAGGTTTATGCTCACAATAGACAGTCAGTCATGTCTATCTGGTGTAGGTGTTTATCCTTTTTTCATCTGCATGTTCATTTGATCTTCCTTAGCTGCAGCTTTGCAGCATATGTTTCACATTGTCATCAAAAATATGCTACAAAGCTTTTTGTGGTATGGATACTTTATGTATTTACAAATAAACACCATTGTTGTAAATTACCTAAATTCTACGGATTTTTACAGTATTTGGGTAACGACATTGAATGGTTAAAGTGTCATTAATATCCATACTGCATTTAGAGTCTTATGGCTAAGTCTGTCTTGTTACTTGCTTTCCATTTGATTAAATCTGCAGCTCATGCTTGTTGCTACCTGTCTATCCAAGTAATTTTATTACAAAAAATTTATCCTAAATTTAATTGCTATACATTTACTTAAAATTAGAATTCTAAAAATCTCAATGTTTACAGACAAAATGAGTTACCAGTCCAAAAGGGAAATAAATGGTTTAATACACTCCCATCTAAGTTGTAGTTGGCCAAATGTGATTAGACATGTGATTGTCAGAGACAATCTTTTTCCCTCTCTTTTTAAACTAGGTATCAGCCAATTGACAATGTAAAAATGTGTAAAACCAGTCTAATAATCTTCAGAGCCACATTTCAGTTATAGGACATATCGGTTTCCATAACTCATCTTTGTGTGTTATCAGGTATGAGCTGAATCCTGCTTGGTTGGTAAGATTAATGACCTCTAGTGTACAAGAGTTTTCGGCAAGTTATTGTATTCCTAGTACATACCCAGCCTAGATACATTCACAATTCACTTTCCAAGAAACATCTGTACATTTATAGATTTATCAAATCAGTCATGTGGCAGCAGCACAATGCATAAAATCATGCAGACATGGTAGGGTAGTTAAATACTGGGGAAAAAACTGATTTTGTGTTTTCAAATCTTTTCCTGCCTAGTTTCATTGAACCCATGCAAACTATGGCCACACATTTCAGAGTGAAACCCAACAAGGTCATCTGATGTTGTATGTCTCCGACTTATGAACATTTGAGTTGTGTATTTCTGCAGATCTGAACCTGCCACGAATCTACTAACATTTGAAGATGTGAACAAATCATGTACATGTAGCTCATGTATTGTACAAAAAATTGACACCTTAGTGCACCAATATTCACTCACTCATTGTCTATATCGCTTTATTCTGTATTCAGGGTCGCGGGGGGCCTGGAGCCTATACCAGGAGACTTGGGGCACAAGGCGGGGTACACCCTGGACAGGGTGCCAATTCATCTCTGGGCACAAACACGCATACACCCGTTCACAAACTATGGGCAATTTGGGAACGGCAATTAGCCTAATCATCAGGTCTTTGGACTGTGGTAGGAAACCGGAGTACCCGGAGGAAAATTTTTTTTTAATTTAAATCCAAACTGTGACTTCTTTTTTCTTTCTCTTCCTTTCTACCTGAACAGTCTTTGAAAAAGTCTTTGAAGTGAACATTAACTAATGTTCCTGTGTTGTTCAGGGTTAGGAACCTGTGTAAAATAGCTAGTAAGTGTACACGCAACGGGAATGTCACCTACCCAACTTTAATGGGCACAAACCCTACAATAACCACATATCATAACTGAAACAAAACAATCTGCTTTAATTGAGGTATACATACTTTGGGTGGATGTAATATTTATACTAGATTTTTAATGAGACAACTATGTACAATGTAAAGACACTTCAATTTCTGTGCAAATCGTAACCTTGTAATTACTACAGGAACATTCCTTAGCAGATATACAGTATAGGTAAGAAAATCTTACAACATAGAAAAAATACTTTTGTCACAAAATATAGTCAGCTCTCTCTTTTAAGGCAATACATTTAATGCATCACTCGTATAAAGTCTAAGCATTTATGCAGCTGGGCCTTTTGTTACTTGGATGCAACATTCTTCATTCAATCATCTTCACTCAGAACATTTGGTCTTTGTGGCCAATGAACTACCAGCAAAGTCAGAAATGTCTCAATAATGTGGTGACTATAAGGCACTTCCGAGGTTAAACTTGACAGACGTTGTAGTAGACAGTGGGTCGCTCAATAACCATGTCTCCAACCACCTCATACATGCAGTCTTTCCCAGCAAGCAGCGGCACTTCAGTCAAATGAACATTTTGCATGTTTTGGCCATGATCTTTATTCTGGCATGATCCACTGGTTGATCCCTGGAGAATGTAAATGTGGGTTTGATACACAACATTATTTTGGTATCAGAATAAAAATGAAATGTCAAAATGTGTTTGGATGCACTAGACTGCAGTGTGGTTCATCATACACTGGTGTCAGAAGCAAAGTTTTTCCGACACAAATGGGCGACGATTCCAGCAGCCAGGGAGTCTCCTAATACGTTAATCATTGTTCGAAATCGATCCCTTTGAACGAAAAAAGTACAAACAGATAACACACACAAATATTGTAGTCTAGAACGCGTGCATGTGCAGTGCGTGTTTTGTATTGTATTGGCTAATTTCTGCATAAGGAATAAAACAGCTGTTATAGGAAAATAATCATCTACACCTCTGAGTCACAGACTTAGGGCATGAGACAGGGTACACCCCGAATCCATCACAGGGCACACACATACACACTCTCATTCTCACACTTTTTACTGGAAAAAACTTGGGAACACCAATTCGCCTAACCTGCATGTCTTTGGACTGTGGGAGAAAGAACCCAGAGGAACCCCAACAAGCACAGGAAGAACATGCAAACTCCACACACACACAGACCCCCCGAGATGGGAATCGAACCCGGATCTTGGAGGTGCAAGGCGACAGTGCTAACCACTAAGCCAATGTGCCATTAAAAAATTGTGTTTTTTTTTTTGTTTTGTTTTTTGGTGCACCATTATGGAAACACTTACTGTTATCATCCTCATTCACTCACTCATCTTCTATACCGCTTTATCCTGTATTCAGGGTCGCGGGGACCTGGAGCCTATCCCAGGAGGCTTAGGGCACGAGGCGGGGTACAGCCTGGACAGGGTGCCAATCCATTGCAGGGCACACATACACACATTCACACACTACGGGCAATTTGGAAACGCCAATTAGCCTAATCTGCATATCTTTGGAGTACTCGGAGGAAACCCACCAAGCACGGGGAGAACATGCACACAGTGACAGGAACCGAGCCTGGCTAGGGATCGAACCCGGACCCTGGAGGTTCAAGCGACAGTGCTAACCATTACACCAAAGGAGATTATTTTCCTTAAAACAGAAACTTGAAAAACTGGTTATTCTTTGTTCGGAGTGAATATAGAACTTGCCTGTGGGTTTTTTTTTTACAATTAAAATTTTTAACAAGTATTTGAAAAATGACATCATGCTCAGTATTCATTTATCGATGAATGTCTATGAAACAAGTCAACCCTTCAGCAAGTTTTACATTATCTTTTTAAAAAATGTTTGCCTGCCATACAATTCACTGTGTTACTATGGGGAAATAATGAGTTTTAGAATAATGACTTCAATGAATCAACACCCTCCGGCGTATCAGAGTTATCATTCAACTGCACAGTGGTATAATTAATATTATATAGTATAATGCTCATGATAATTAAACAATAAAACGACATATTTGAATATTTCTAATGCTCTATTTTATATTTGTGTTATATTTTTTTTGTAGTGCAGAGGTATATTGAATATTGCCTGGGGTGTTCATCAACAATGTTTTTTTTGGTTATGTGGCGTAACATTTTTCATACCATCAAACCCTGACTATCATTTTACATCCCTATAATAATACAGTAGAAGTTATGTTCAACTTACAAGATCCAGTCAATGGCCACTATCAGTGTGACATCATCGGGCGGCAATCCTACAGATGTGAGCACTATCACCATGGTAACAAGGCCAGCCTGAGGGATGCCTGCTGCACCAATGCTTGCAGCTGTGGCTGTAATGCTGTTGAGTAGAGAAAAAAAGTCACTAAAATGCTCTGTACATGACTGAAAAGTGTATGTAAGGAGTAATGCAGATAGTGAAAATGTACATCATATTGTGTGTTTTTTTAACTTATGATTGGATTGTACATAATATTTCATGGGTTAAGCATGGATAATTTCTACAGTTATCAGAATATTCTCAACATGGCACAAGATATCTATTCCAGTAATAAAAGTCCAGTGTTGTCAGCTACCAAAGCAAACTGGTGTAAAAGTCAAACTGGTGTAAATGGTAAACCTTTTCTGATAGCTGGTAGGTGCTGGTAGTAAGGAAAGTTTTTTATTATTATTATTAGTGCAACTAATCAACAATCAGCAGCTTAATAGGAAGCTAAATATATATGTATGTAAATGTGTATGAATTGTGAAATGTGCATGAATTATAATGATCAGATTGTCCCTGATGAGCAAGCCAGGGATGACGGTGGCAAGGAAAGGAATAAACCTTTACAGGTCTCAGACTCAATAGGGAATACATCCTCATTTGGGTGATATGAAGTAGTCAGACCATTAACCTGTGTGCTATAAGTCTCAAAGTTAAATATAATGGCAAAGCTGTTCATGTTAAAATAAAGTCCACTTTCGTCGAGTGAATTAGTGTTGCACTGTATGTCTACTGAACGAGGCGGCAATAAAATTTACCTTATTGTCACCATCTGTCCAAAATCAAGCTCGTACTCATTAACCTGAGCGATGAAGATGGCTGCCACCGCCTCATACAGAGCAGTGCCGTCCATGTTGATGGTGGCACCCACGGGCAGGACAAAGCGGGCAATCTGTCTTTCTACATGACAGTTCTCCAGTAAGCACTTCATTGTAATGGGCAGCGTGGCAGAACTGGCAAGAATATATTATATATTACACAAAGCCATTCAATTAACTAATTACATAAAAGGTAAACTTTAAAACAGTTAATGAAAATCTGTCATTTACTCTGATGCACTCACTCACTCATCGCCTGTACCGCTTTAACCTGTATTCAGGGTCGCAGGGGACCTCAGGAGACTTAGGGCACGAGGCAGGGTACACCCATGGACAGGGTGCCAATCTGTCGCAGGGCACACACCCATTCACTCACACACTACGAGCAATTTGGTAACGCCAATTAGCCTAATCTGCATGTCTTTGGACTATGGGAGGAAACCGGAGTACCTGGAGGAAACCCACCAAGCACTGGGAGAACATGCAAACCCCATGCACACAGCCCCATGCAAGGCGACAGTGCTAACCACTATGCCGTATTTGGGATGATTTTCATTTCTTCTACATACGGTACTGTACATACACAAGGATATTGTTTTAAACAAAAATTCTTAATAATCTCATCATTTCAAAAATTTCGTCAATGGGATATTGATCAATATTGAATCTAATATAATGATAAACTGATGGATGTGTTTTCTAACCTTGAGGAGGTAGCTAAGGCAATGACCATAGCATGCAGCAGTCCTCTGATGTATGTGAAAGGGTTCTTGCGTGTTAGAAGAAAATAAAATAGTGGAAGAAGAATGAAGCCATGGATGAACAGTCCAGTCACAACTGTTACTGCATACCAGCCCAGCTTCTTCCCCATAGTGGAGGGGTCACTCATGTCCAGGATCTTCCCAGCCACAAGGAAGATGATCCCAAAGGGAAAATACCTTGAGAAAAAAATGGTGCTGGTCAAATCCTAACTAATTTATGAACTTTTGTTGTGATTTGCTCTGAGATCAAGGAAATGCTGGAAGGATGGAAACACCACTATAGATTTTTGATATTGTTAAGATATGGCTTATGCCTATCTTACCACACTGCTGTATTCACAATCTTCATAACACACTCATTGATGCACTGGCAGACACTGACTAAAGGTGCACCCCGCTCACCCATTTTGCCCAGCAAGAGCCCTGAAGGCACATAAGTTCATTTGTTAATCTGTATTTCCTCTAGGTACTTGTGTTCATTTGGAGTCCCCACCAAATATCTCACCCATAGTAGCTGAGAAAATGACGATCCCGAGAACGTTCATCTGGTGGCTGCTTCCAGGATACATCTTGTAGTGAACATCAGGAGGTGGAGTGAGATCCAGTAACACTGTGTGACCCATAGGATGATCCTCGTCTGGCATCAGGTAAACAAAGCTCTGCTGCTTGTTGCTATCTTGTGGTTTAATGACAGGAATTAGATCTGTCTTGTACTGAACACAAAACATGAGCGAGATACAGGAGATATAGTGAGAGGCCTCAATTTGGAGACATAGTAGGTATATTATAGTAAAGAGTCTTTTATATCATTTTATTATATTTTACTTTAACATACAGTACACTCACTTGCTGAAATGTGGCCTCTATGAGATTTGAAGGAATCATGTTCCTGAAGCAATGGGAACAAACAAAAATTAGTGATGTAACAAC
Organism: Channallabes apus; assembly: GCA_030522415.1. Taxonomy (NCBI): domain Eukaryota; kingdom Metazoa; phylum Chordata; class Actinopteri; order Siluriformes; family Clariidae; genus Channallabes; species Channallabes apus. Next base: position 26,174,780 of record CM060119.1, on the reverse strand, counting down.
AGCCCTTGAAGTGAAAGTGAAGAGCAGAAAACATCTTGAACATGTAGTTCAGACACTCAAGACCATGCACACACATATGGATAAAGGTTGGGTCAAACCTCCTCCTTGGCCATCATGGGACGATCACCTCTGGAGCGCTCGCCATCATTTACTTAACCTTTAAGTGATCTCTGGACAGATTACTAAAAATAACTTAACCACCTTTCTGCTTTAATTGGATTGTGTGGGAAAGAATGCCATGTACTCCGCACATCTACACACATGGACAGGGCCAGGGGTAGCTCAGTGGTTAAGGCATTGGACTACGGTTCGGAAGATCCCAGGTTCAAACCCCACAACCACCAAGTTGCCACTGTTGGGCCCTTGAGCAAGACCCTTAACCCTCAACTGCTCAGATGTGTAATGAGATAAAAATGTAAGTCGCTCTGGATAAGAGCATCTGCCAAATGCCTAAATGTAAATGGACAAAATTGTTGGTATCTTCCAAATAAACCCCACAATGGTAACTTGAATCTGATGCAATAATAAATAAAAATTTACTAATTATTAACTAATGAAAAAGTTCAAAAGAAGCATTTAAAAAATAATGAATTAATGAAATTGGCCAGGACATAAATAATGGTACCCTTAACTTGCACAACCTTGTGAGGGAATCACTGCAATCAAGCAATTTCTGTAACTCTCATTGGGACTTCAGCACCTGTTGACAGGTATTTTGGCCCAGTCCTCATGAGTAGACCTTTCTGGTCTGAAGTGTACCTTCTCCATACTGCATGTTTCATCTGTATGTTACAAAAGATATTCAGTAGGATTTGGACTCCAAATTGGAAGTGCCACTTATGGTCCAATCTTTTGTTCTTAGCCACTCTTGACTGTTTTTAGTTGTGCATTATTGTGCATCATTATCTTGTTGGAGGACCCATGACATGTGACTGAGACCGAACTTTCTGCCACTGGATAGTACATTTCACTCCAGAATGCCTTGACAGTCTTGAGATTTTATCATTGTTTGCCCAGATTCATGAACCCTGTGTCAGATTCAGCAAAACAGCCGTTGAGCCTCCTTCATGTTCCCCTGTAGGTAAAGTGATCTTTTCTTTGTATGCTTCATTTAGTCTCATCTGTCAAAAGGACTTTTCTCCCAGATGCTTTGTGGCTTGTCAAAATGTATTCAAGTCTCGCTTTTTTTATAATTTACTTTCAACAGTCCTCAGTCGTTTTCCATTACGTCCACTTTGACTTAAACAGCAACGGATGTTCTGATCGGACACTGATGTACCTTGACCTTAGATTAGATTCACATCTGATCTCTTTGGAAGTTGTCCATGCACCTTCGGGTACCATTCATATTATCTGTCTCTTCAATTTGTCATCACTTTTTTTGTTGCAGCCACGTCCAGTAAGGTTGGCTAGAGTCCTGTGGACCTTCTGAATTACAGTATATGTGCACACGTGGTCACAGGATCATCGAGCTGCTTGGGGATGGTCTTACCTTTAACATGTTTGTCTATCATTTTCTTTCCAATCTACTGAGACAACTCTCTCCTTAGTGTTCTGTGGTTCATGTTCAGTGTGGTACACACCATGATACCAAACCATATATCACACTGATGACTTTTCACCCTTTAAATAGGAAGACTGACTGGTTACAAGTTTGAAGACGCCTGCAATGATGATTATAGGACACACTTTAGTTTAAGATGTCCATATGGTCAAATTATTTTCAAACTGTTCTAGAGGTACTATCATTTTTGTTCAGGTCAGTTTCATTAGTTTGTTTTGTAAAATGCCCTTTCTAAAGCACAATGATTCAATATCAATTGGGATCAAAATGACTGATTTTCTTTAGGTGATTTCAGTATTTTTTTTATTTTATTTTATTATTACTTTTGTCAGGTTCAGGTTATTTCAATGATCATTGTTGGTTTTTCTTTATTTAACGGACAATTTTGTCCATATGTGAAAATGGATTAAAAAAAATATAGCTAAATTCAAATTATTTAAAAATATAAATTTTGTAAATTCTTTTCAGAACTCGACAATTTTAAAACTCTCAAGTGTTGTACAGTTGACTCTATGAAGGAACCCTTCAAAGCGTTTATATAGTCTATATAGATCCTGTTAAAAACTGATAGTCTAAGAACCCTTATTTATAGAACAGAACTATTAAAACCCTTGAAATAGCATTTATTTTAATACATAACATTTGGGGGATCAAATAATATAACAATACACCATAAGGTGAATGGTAGAACTTTTGGACCCCTTTAACACAATGCTATACAGTATATTGACAAATGTTTGCTCACACATGATTATCACACCTATGTGGGCTTGTTGAACATCTCAATCATGGAGTGTAGTTGTGAGTATTTCCATTTACAGTGTAGCATTACGGTATTTATATTTATGAGTCACTGATGTTACAGCATTTAAAGACATCCTACAGTAGATACTTAAATGCTTCTAACTTTGTGGCAACGGTTTGGAGAAATTCCACATATGGGTGTGAGATAAATGTAAATAAATTTTTATTTTTAATCCAGTTTTATGAGTTCTATTTAAACAACCTGCTGGCACATACAGTAGGTTTCTCTGTAATGAAAATCCAAAAGAAAGCCAAGCTGAACTTCTCCAGTCTATATACCTGATCAGGTCGAGCAGAGCGTCTGCTGAAGTCATCACAGGACCTCCACCCAGCCTGGTGGTCTCCATGTCCGTTGCAAAGCCGGGTTTGATGATCACCACCAGTACAATGCCAATAACCACAGCAATGAAGGTGGTCCATAGGTAATAGGTGACAGTTAGCAAGCCTATATGACAACACGCCTTGGATTCCATCGATGACAGGCCTGACATTAAACTAAAGACAGGACAAATTCAAATCAGTATATAAGAATGATTAGTGCATATATACAGTACATATATACAAATCCTGATGGGCTAGGTTTTTAAGTAAATGTTACCTTGAGGTGATCAGAGGCAGAATGAGCATTTTTAGCATTCTCATCAGGAGCTCACCAGGAAATGAGAGATAAATCTTCGCCTTTAAAAAAAAACAAGAAGGACATTTTGATAAGCGTAAAGTAGTTTCTAGATGAATTGCTTTAGTATGTGTTTTTTTTAAGTATAAAAGGATAAAACACCTAAGACAATGCCTTAAAATGGTTGAAATGTAATATCACTCATTACACCCAATTGTTATTAATTTAGCAAGAGAGAGAGAGAGAGAGAGAACATTTCACAATATTAAACCTAATTAGAAATGAATAAAATGGACCACTTTAGTCATCAAAGAGACAAATTGTATTAAGTGGCTTTGTTAAAAGTACAAGTCATTTGGTTATATTTGACTTATGATGTTAAAAGCAGAGCAGGCCTCTAGGGTTTGGAAATTTCAGAAATCAAAAGTAAGGAATTTAAATTTGGCCAAAAAACAGTAACCATTTGAACATCTGCTTCAGGTCTCAGTAAAATGCTAAACACTCAAATGAATTCAACGCTGATGTCGTCTAATATCAACTACGTAGATCTTACAGTAGTTATCCAAATTCACTATCAATATCTAGTAATAAAAGAATAGTTGAGCTGGAAGATTTGAATTTCTTGCAAAACCTGCATGGAGAGTTCACACCCTCTGAGAGTGTAGCCAAGGATGCACCCCGTAAACACTCCAAGCACAGACAGGGTCAGCAGTCCATTACGTTTCACATATTCCCTAATATATATTTTGAAGGCGCCACGCAGCAAGTTCTTTACACCGTCCAGTCTGTTTTTCCTGGAACCGATTGGAGAGAAGAAGCCGTGCTCTGGACGGGCGTCCTCTGGGATCAGGAACTCCTCCATGCTGTATTGCTGAAAGGTACCTTCACTACTCCAAGATGACTCCATACAGCGGGGTATTAAGGAGCTACTGTAAGAGGATTACAGCTCAGTGTTTGTAATCTACCACCTGTTTGCTCTTTGCCACCACTCCCGACCTTAGGAGTAAGTAGTGCGTAGTGTCGAACTGCACTGAACACTTAGCTGAGGTTGCTCAGGGGTCCAAACATGCAATTACTCTTTACTATTATTATGGTTTCAGCTTTAAAATCCTCTAAGCCAAAGATTTCTTTATAAATAGGTATTTACTCTAGCGAACTAGCACTAGTATTGATCATTATCCAGATCGGTTCAGCATCTGTTTAAAACCATGTTCATTTTAGAGTCCAATGTGAGAAAGTTATTCAATTAAAATTCACAACTGTCCAATAAGTAATTTGGACAGATTTAAGCATAACATACCACTGTTTATCTGTGTGATGGGTAACCGCAGGACTTTAAACTGGGCCAGAGTGTATGTATTTATGTGTGCACACTGTGATGGATTGACACCCTGCCCAGAATGTACTGCGCTTTATGCACAATGTCTCCTGGGACCCTGTGTACAAGATAAAGCGGTATAGACGATGAGTGAGTGATCACTATTGGGAACCACTTATATATTTTGTATACTTTTCTGGCCTTAAGCTTTTTGGGAGACAGTGTACAGTAAGTATCATATATTGTATATGAGCTGGTCTTAAATTTTATTTCCTCTCATGTATTTTTCTCATTGTATAGATAAGTTTTTTTTTAATATACATATTTTTTGAAATATTTTTTATATTTTGTTCTATTTATTTCTGGTTAATTGTTTATACATTTTTAAGATCATGGGCGGTTGTTTATACATTTCACTGCATATCGTACTGTGTATGAGACAAATAAGATTTTAATTTGAATTAGTCTCCTTCTATGTAATGCGCTTTACTCAGTCAGGGATACATGAAAATTTCTTAAGATAAAACTGTGATGATGGAAAAACAATAGCAGTGAATTTGGTGATGCTGAAATGTGGCCAGATTATTGTTGTACACTTCATTGAAAAGTTGAAATGAAAATCAGCAACAGGTCAGTGGAACTCTTTCAGAGCATTAACACTATCAAATAAAAACATCCAATTAATAAGTCCAATGAATGTTTCTTCATATTTCTACATGATTATTTTACAATCAATCTAAAATTATATTTGGGTTCAGTATTAAAAGTCCTGTCATGATCAAGAACACTGATGTAATAGTAACACTTCCGGAACAAAAAAAACGTTGTGTAGTGATATAGCAGTTACAATGTAAGCGATAACAAGAACTAAAAAGCTTCTCAGATGTTTAGATCATTAAACATACTGTAGATACAAATGGATTAAATTGTATGATGTTCTTTAAAAAAATTTTAATTATACTACACAAACACCATCATGAAAAGAATAGATAAATACATGAACACACACTAACTCATTGTCAAATATGATTTATTAAGATCTTTGATGTGTTATACTGGAAAATAATGGAATTCAAACTGATCATTAGATGAAGTGTAGATAATCTATTAAAATTACTGAGGTGTCTTAAGGCAGACAATTTAAACTGATTCTACACTCAAAAATACATTTAATTTCATTTACAGTGACACACCCACCACCAGCACAGTCATCTGCTTCAGCTACTTGAAGCAAACATTTAATGTAATTCTCAGACTCCTACCTACAACTGTTCCATGTTTAAGATTTCACACTGTTAGCATGACTATATCCCTGCCGTGACGTGCAAAGCATACTGTCAATAACACTGCATATTGCATTAAGTTAATATGCTGCTGAAATGAATTAGGCATCATGTATTTTCATGTATGGTACTCTGGGAAAACATGTGAACCAGTAAAAAAGTATTGATGCATGTACAATAAACAGATTTCATTCCGGATACAAAAAAGGGTTATGATTTTTTTGACACATGACACATGTTTACTTAACCAACAACAGAAACAGCAGACAGCCCTTTCTTGGTAGAATGTAATACAATATAAGCCATATGTACACTGATATTTTTGCAACCAGTTCTTCAGTCTAACATGCTACAAGAACCCTTAAAGAGCTCTATATAAACCTCTACAACCGAATATTTCGAAAACGTATAGCCCAAACTACCCCAAAAAACTATTTTTTCTACAAATGAAATAACCTCTAAAATTCACACCAAATTTATAAAAGAAATAAACTGCAGGATCTTAAACCAAAACAGATTTGTTTATAAACAGAAAAAACACAACCATGAAGATGTACAAAAATATTAAATAATGTGAAACTGCATCTAAGCGCCTACTTCATTTAAATTTTCAGGGAACCTCTGTCGCACCATAACCTTCTATAATATAGAATATGCCAGTAGACTAGTGAGTCTCAAAGTGGAGTCTGTGAAGTACAGTTAGAGTTACCGGGTAGGGTTAGGGTAAAATGGTAAAAATGTTAAAGTGGTAGATATCCAAAGCTCTATTACCAACATTGTTGAATGTATTAGTAGTATATACTATATGAACCGCATATCATATTGTAGATACACTACCTGCCCAAAATTTCAGAAGGGTCAAATTAATGGCCTGCATCAATCAATGAAAACATAAAAAAAAATAAAAAAAATAATAATAATTAAGAATTCATCAATACATCATTAAAACCGTGTTGAACTGTCAATGTGAGGACAACTCCTAGGGTTGAGACTAAACAGCTATATAGCCATAAGACAAACACTTGATACTTAGGACTAATAGTCAATTTGCTAGAAGGCATAAAGATTAGACTTTGAAGTAATGGAAAAAGGTAATTTGGTCTGATTAGTCCAGATTCACCCTATTTCAAAGCGATGGTGGATCAGGGTAAAAAGGGAAACACATGAAGCAATGCAACAATCATGCATACTGCCCACTGTACAAGCCTCGGGAGGCAGTACGATCAAGGATTGCTTCATTTGCTCAGGCAATAAAATGACTCAAAGGACTCAAACTAAGAGAGAGTGGTTCTGGGGGAATGAGCAACACTTTTCACACATTAAGTGGTCATCAGATTGCTTGCTGTAATCAAAACTATAGGCAGTTGAATTGAAGTATGAAGTATGAGTTTGAGCTAGATTTTACATTTTGGACAGGCACCATATTATCCTGTTCGACTTGGAGAGAGTGGGTAACTTGAAAATAAGCAGGGTTATACAAAGATCAATTTCTTTTTTTTCCCCTCGTGAGCTGTTGAGCACATCGAGTGACGGGTTCAATTCCTTTAATAGCAACAGTGATGCTCTGAACAGCACCACAGAACCTCGACAACCTACCCCACCACTGCCCCATGATGTCGATAAATAACACCATTTTAAACATCGGGGATTCAATTTAAGTCTGAGATTTAACAATTTTAAACAATTAGACTATTAAATAGTTGAATATGCAGAAATCTAGGTTGAGAGGCCGAGTTAAACATTTAAACAGATTCAAATCTTTTGAGAACCCCTGCTGTAGGTTGTAAGATTTTTGTGCTCAAAACTCCTACCTTACATTCCTTATAAAATAAAATGGGAGTTTCATCTCCAATATTAATCACTAAGTCCTCCAGCTCCACATGAATAAGTAACATAACATTTCTAATCAACATTTACAGTAATAGAATCATTTAGCTATAATTAAAATGCTTTTCTGCACTTAATATGCTTTAATTTTTGTATAATCAGTGTACTTCATAGAAATAGAAATTTAGGTTGTAACAAGTTAGGAAACGGCTATTTAAAGTATCGTATATTCAAGGTAGTCTTCACCTTTGGTTATGGTAGTGAAGAGGGTTAACAACTCCCCCAGAAAAAAAATGACCTTTTAGGGTTTTCCTTTGTGATCACTGAGATCAATCACCACTTGATAAAAACTAGACCTGCCAGAACACCATACCCTAAGACAAGGAAAAGCACCTTCAGTAGCCGATCATGTTTGTCCTCCAACTCTCGGGAGAGGATTTCAAAGAAAGTAATAAAAAGAAATGTGCCTGCTGCCAGACCTTGGAGGACCACAGAAATAATACTTCCTGCCAGGTTCTGGGCGCTCTCAATACCCATTCCCAGGACAATGCCGATGGGGATCATGAGGCTGACTGTGATACCCAGTTTGCTGGCATCCCGGAGCTGCAGTCCTGCCTTAGCCACACTCACACCTAAAGCCATGGCTGCAAGCGTCTCATGGATCGCCACTCCGAGGAAAAGGCTTCCCAGTTTAGCACCATCTTCCTGAAGCCCGAGGGCAAGGCCTTCAAAGACCGAGTGAGCCGAGAGCGCCAGGACGAGGCTCGCGAGCCGAAGAGGTCCTGCACGTGTTAGTTCTGCTGGGTTGAAATGACTGTGGTGATGAGAGTGGTGATGTGAGCGATGATGTGAGCTCCGTGCTGGAGCGATGAACGGTGTGTCATACTCAGAGTCGCTGCCTGCCTCTGAGCCACCAGCATTAAATGTCTCAAGGTCAATGAAGGGTGGTTTCTCCTTCCTGAAGGTCAGCACAGTCTGCTCGACAAAAACAGTGAGGAAAAAGCCAAGCATCATCATGGTCTCGGCCAGTGGGTAGTCGGTGGGGATCTTCAGCAGTGGTAGGATCTGATCCATCTGAAGATAAACAGAACATTTTTTGAGAATGTGATTTTCAGATGGGATGAAGTTTCTAAACACATTATAACCTCAGTATTGTAATTAAGCAGTATCAAAGGAACAAGAGCTTGGTCAAACTTAATATCAAGACCAAAGGGATTTGGCAGTAGGTGATCACAGCTGTGCCAATTTTCAGCATGATTGTGAGGGTAATCAGCAAGAGATTGCATTTGACACAATATGACAAAATGTTCTGTTTATTCTTGCTGCCAGCAGGAAATAGACCCATAAAAAAAAAAAATTTAAAAAAAACCCACACAGACTTCATGGCACGTTGGTTAGCTTGTGTACACTGATTCGTACATTTGTATTAAAGGTGCTTCCTTTCTTCCTTTGTATCTTTAACTAAAAACTTTAAATTTTTTAACCCCAAAGTTATATAGCACGCTTGCCATGTTTGCTGATGAGGTCACCATTTTGAAACATGTATGACCTTGATGAACTTGGACAAGCGAAGCGAAAGACTCTGAAATGTCTCAGTGTGGTTATAGTAAAATATGTGCACTTGTGAAAGCAAATAAATAATTATCTGCTTAATAGTAACCTTCTATTTGAACATAAAATGAGGATTAACTTGCACATGGACAATTGCCCTGACACACATTTTATATCATTTCATATTCCATGTTTGAAATCATACTGCGCTGTCAACCCCACATCCCATATTTTACACTCATTCATTTTTTTAAAAATACTTCAAAGTTTACTTTCATTTTGAACATTCATATCCTGTGTAATTTATTTTTCTATTTTAATTCTATTTAATTTTGTAACTTAATTTTTCCAGCTTAAACTTTTTTTTTTTTGCAGACTCTATCTTTATTTTAATTGTATCTGTATGAGCCATATCGTACTTGTTATGAATTTGTTGTTGTGTTTATTTGTTTTTATTTCATGCTATTTTACCTTACTCTATTCATTAGTAAAGCATTAAGCATTAAGTTTGTTACATAAGCCATAAGCTTTAAATTTGTTAGTTATGCATCCATTTTGACAATGGAAGTTGGTCTGTGAGGTCATTCCACTATGACATGTATTTTTATGACTATCGCATGATAGAAAATTCAGTTTAGATGCGGAAGGCTACGGAAACACAAGCTTTTGACCGTAAGCTAAGAATGTAAGATACAGCAACTAGGTTGTTGTAACCGTAAGCTACCCGTAAGCAGATATACAACAAAAGTGTTGTTATATGCGTAAGGAATTTATAAGATACAGCAACTGGTGTTGTAATCACAGTGGATTTACTCAAGACGACTGTATGAAGTGTTGATTCTTTGATGCTGACAAAATAAACTACAAGAGACAAAGAGATCGGACTTCTGTTGTGTGAGTGAAACTTCAAACCAAAGCTACCCGTCAAAACTAGTGAAATAATATGTCCGCATCTACAGTATCCTCTAGTTCGATATTTTTGTAGTTAAATTTATTTATTTTTTTAGGCCATGGACAGTCAAATAAGCATTTCGCAGCATATCATACCGTGTACAGTATGTGACCATTTTTTTTACATTTGAATCTGATGTTGTATTTGGGTTGAGAAGTAGATTGCATTATGTTATTCTCCTGTGGTGCAAAGTATTCAAAGTACTATTTGTATGATAGGCCTGGGCGATAAAACGATAACGATATGTTTCGCGATAGACACGTGATGGATGTTATTTTTTATTCTCTGTCGGAAGAAAACGCTGTTCGCGAAGCTAGTTTGATTGCGGTCATGCGCACTCGCTCCGCGACCGGCTCTAGGACCCGGAAGTAGTACGGTCGCGATTCAGGAAGCATAAACGTAGACAAGATGGCGTTGACATTTGCACACGCCCACCCGCCAAACGTGGGTAAAATTCGGCTCTGGAGGGTAATAACTTTAGTCTCACTAGCCACATTGGCGGGTAGTTTATTCTTTGGTATGACAATTGTTATGTTTGCATCAATATGCACAACCAACATCTATAATACTACTTGCTTTTTGTGTGAGACAACCGGAGGAAAAGAAACGGTATTCTTCTTTTACTGCATTCAGTGCACACGACACAAAATATACAGTGCGGTATTGCCGCCTGGTGGCCCACCAGTGAATTAACATCAAACTTAAATATATTACAACAATATATTTTTGTTGTAGTTTTTTTTAAAGGCATCTGATATAATAAACGCATTTCACTATTTTATTACACTTTATTAAGCATTTCTTACATTTTCTTTTAATTTTGCACCTTAAATGTTAATAGATAATTGTTAAGTGTTCATTGTGACTTTAGACTTATGTTTACATTTTAATTATTTTCCCATGTTGTTGACATTTCTGTCTTAATAACTGAGGGCACTATGATCATAGCAAGGTTAAGTTTAAAATAAAAATGTTTAAATATAATATATTCTTCTACTGGTCCTTATTTTAAATGGGTCATAAAAAATATCAATAATTATCGATATCGACTGGTATGAAACACTGATATCGTGATACAGTTTACAGCCATATCGCCCAGCCCTATTTGTATCCCACTCAATATAATATAAATACAATTAGGCTATGACTTATAACCCCATATTTGTGGCCTTTCATAATTCTGCCTTCTCATAGTTGTGTGTGCTATGTTTTCACAGTTCAGTTCACTAGCTGGTTGTGACCGCAGAATGGAAGTTTTCAACGAGGGTTTGTTTGCTTGGTTCGAATGAACTCTTTGAAACACAAACTACTTTGTGTTTATTCTTTGTCTATATTGCTTAACATTATGCTAATTTGCACCTTCCTCATGCACCTAATATTATACTAAGCTAGAGGTTTTACTCAGTGATGCATAATATTCTCAACATGATAAACTATTCACAATATTAATCTAACTGACTGATTTGATCAGGAGGCCTCCATCATGTCTCTTAAGGTTTCTCAGGAGTTTTTTTTGTGCCATTGTCGCCACCAGCTTAGCCATTTTCCCCTCTTCCCCTCTCTCTTGTTTTCTATACCGCTTATTTGATTTATGGTCACGTGGCGCCTGGCGCCGATCCCAGGGAACAAGCCGTGATACACCCTGGATGGGGTGCCAATCATGCCACAAGAATGCTATGGACAATTAAAAAAAAATTATTAGCATAACCTGCATGGACTGTGGGAGGAAATCAAAGGGGAAATTTTAATTGTCATTCCTTTGGGATGTGGTAGAAGAAGATTCATTCACACAGGAATGTGCTGCTAAAGATCTGCAGCAATTATCAGAGAACCTTGTGGAAACCATGTAATAAACAACTTGGATTGGTCCAAGAGCCAGCATGGGTCCTACACAGTACAGCTCTGGTGTTCTTAATAAAGTGGCTATTAGGTAAGCTCAAGAAAGTCTACTTTCATTCCATATACATTTAGGCATTTGGCAGACGCCCTTATCCAGAGTGACTTAAATTTTTATCTCATTACACATCTGAGCAATTGAGGGTTAAAGGCCTTGCTCAAGGGCCCAACAGTAGCAACTTGGTGGTTGTGGGGTTTGAACCTGGGATCATCCGAACCGTAGTCCAATGCCTTAACCACTGAGCTACCCCTGGCCCATTCCACACACAGTTGTGTTCAAAATAATAACAGTCCAACATCACTAACCAGGGGGGTATTCTTCGTACGTCGCTTGAAACATCAGGGATGAATTGACACATCGAAGATGAGATCGTGCTAATTACGCTCCGGCTAAGTTGGTTCTTCGAGCACACCTGTTGTTGATGATTAGTATGGCCGGATTGAGTTGTCTAGGATTATTGCGCGTTCGTGCGTTGGTTTAAAAGGCGATATGCATCGAGAGTAGAAACACTGATCACAACCCCTTTGATTGGTTGACGAAATGACAAAAGAACAAGCTACATTTTTTTTGTAACACCTGTTATGCGCTGAAATGCCCCCCCACGTGTTATGCACTGATGCTTCCCTGCCATGGATCGCCCCCCCACACATAATCGCTATCAAATATTACATTAGAACATAATATGCGCATATACAAATTACATGAGAAAATAAAATAAAAGAAATATGAAAATAAATACGTTGTATATGGAATAATAGAAATATGAATATTTTTTTCAAAAATATGTATACTTTTATATTGTTTATTTTATAATAAAATTAGTTTTGTCCAATTTTTCATTATAAAAAAAATTATATCTATAAATATTTATTTGCATATTCATGACGAACCCCTGAAAAATAAATGTGTTACAAAATAAACATTATACAAGAATTTTAATTAATGGTCTTGAGTGCTGTCTCGTGCCTAGAGTTTATTATAATAATAAAAAACCTATGAATTTATGTTCTAATATAATATTTGACAGCAATTATATATATATACACACATACATACATACACACACACACATACACACACACATATATACACATACATGCAAGATACTTTTCTTTCCCCACGTGAGTCAGTCCACGTCAGTCGTGCACTTTAACCAATCAGATGTGACCTCACCATTTCAACCAATCATAACGCGGCAGGAGCGCAGCCTTAATCCTGTTTACATGAAATAAACCTGCTACCGAGCAGGTTCAAGATTACGGACATGTTGCTACAGTATGACAGCAAATGCAATATGAGCATCGAAGAACGAAACAACCCAAGATCAGAACAAATCCACAACAATCAAATCCAGCTAACTGAGTTAGCGACGTACGAAGAACACCCCCCAGACCTGTAGGTCTAGTAGGAGCACCAGAAAGACATTGTGCATTTAAAGCGGAAATCAGTAGCTCATACTATAAAGCACGTCACTGGTGTTACTCACCGATTGTTATAGCAGACAGTGTAGTCACCAGCATTTATATACTAAGGAAGTTATTAGATACTTTTTTTCGCCATACGTTTAAGATATCAAAAATCCCTTCATAAATTTGTATCCTCAATGTCTTAAGATCATACTGGCCTGGTTTGGTGGCGATGGTATAAATGCCATAGGAGGATTATATCAACATCTGTTTACTAAAAGTGCATTTTGCAAACAACCCAAAATAGCTGTCTTGCTGTTGAGTAGAGCCCATAACATGCAGCACGAAAGATGTTCAGCTCAATGAGATCTAAATGTGTAGCGGGTTTTACATGTACAAAGCAAAATCTCGTTTGAAGGGCCTGTGCCACGCCCAGAGCCCAGCAGATCAGGAATCCTAATGGCATCAGATTCCAGCCTGTGTCCTGGGGTCAAGACCTCCAAAAAGTCAGATCTGGGGGTGGAATCCTTAGAAGACCATGCAGGTCGTTCACACACTATGACGATGGGTCCTAATAAGGATTTTGAGCTTTACTCACTTTTTTTTTTTTTTTAACACACTGCTATTATTTTGAACACTGATGTATATGAAAGGTGGTGAATACTTGTGGCAGGCTGTGTGACATTGTACACAGTACATGAGATATCAGTGGGTCTGGAGGTCCAAACAAAAAGACATCCTGTGGTGTAGTAGACAAACACTCACCTTGTCTCTAACAGCAGGCAGAAGGGCGTTGAAGCAGGTGGCCAGAAACACGCCGCCCCCAAAAGAGTTGCTGAACGCCACTACCCTCCTGTACCTCACAGCCTTGTCCAGGTCCGACTGCATCACCCGCACAGGGGTGAGAATAGCGGCCAGCATCAAGGCGAACATGCCCAAGAGGCACAGGATTTTACCTACAACCAGCTCCATGGTGTTGATTTACATCCACAGCGTGCAGTTCATCAGCACAGTAACAGCATGACTCGGATATGAACAGCCGCCTCCTCCATCCAGCAGACCTCAGACACACTCCCTCACTGAGCAGGAAGAAACACGAAAGCGGCTCATTTACATTTGTGTTGTGACAACACTTGTTAAATAACCTTTACTCTGTGCAGGCAGGCATTTAAAATCACTCTTACATGTTTTCGTGTGTGCTCAATGCTAAGCTAAACAACAACAAGGAAGCTAGCACGAGACATTACTCTTACACTTCTCGCTAGCTAGCGAGTGTGACTTCCGAAATGCTAACAGCTAAACAATCTCAACACACTAATGTTCACTTTACTCAATTGTTATTAATTTAAATATTGTTCGTAATTAAAAACACGTCATCGCCGTTACCTGCGTGTTTTTTTACCGGGTACTTCCGTTTGTACGCATCACCTGTCGTGTTTCTATTCGCTGGTGAGGCTGAATGCCGAATACATTCCTGTGTCCTATGTACTAGCTGAGGACAGAGCATAATGTTCTTCTGCACCCTATGTAGCTCACTACACGTGTAATGTTGAGAGATTTAAACCCAGCCTACACTACTGGACGTGGTTAGGATAGAGCAGTGTTTCTCAAATAGTGGGGCGCGCCCCCCAGGAGGGGCGTGAGGCTCCGTCAAAGGGGGCGCGTTTGACCTCGAGGAACATGCTTTTTTTTCTATTTTGATTTTTTTTACTGTTCTAGAATAAAGTGCAATACCACTCCACTACATTAGGGGGCAGTGGGGCAGCGCTCTCATTCGCAGAGTGTGCGCAGGGAGCATTCGCTCGGTGGTGTAGGGGTTTTGTTTGCACTGAGCATGCGCGCTTATTATTTATTATTTAAGTTGGTCCATATTTCTTTCTTTTTTATTCTCTTATACGTTAATAAGGATATAGTGTTATGCAGAGTTGTAGTTATAACAATTTTATAGACAAATGATACTATTTACAGTCGCACGGGGAGCGCGAGATGTTTTCTTCCTCCTGGGGGGGGGGACAGAAAATGACAGAAAATAATTGCTACTGGAAGACTAGTAATGCCTCACTGTACTTACCCAAAATCCCCATTCTTCAATAATAATAATAATAATATAAGTTTTAATCTCATTGTACATGCGTGTATAGTGACAATAAAGGCATTCATTCATTCATTCATTCATATATTCCCGATCAAAAGTTTAAAACCACTTGAAAAATGGCACCAAAAAAAATATATCATATTTTGCATGGTTGGATCTTAACAAGGTTCCAAGTAGAGCTTCAACATGCACCAAGAAGAAATGGCAGTGAGACAAAATATTTTTTGAGCATGCAATTTAATGAAAACAACGATTAAGAAGAATATTAAATTATTTGTCGCATGTACTTTACAGCACAATGAAATGTCTTCTTCACATATCCCAATTAGGAAACTGGGGTCAGGGCCCTCAGTCATGTGGAATGTTCTCTGCAATATCTAGACATAGCCAGCGGCCGTTTGACGACCCCTGCACTTCCTGAAGCTCCATTGTTCCACTGAAGGAAAAAGCAACCCAACATCTCAGGTGGGATCTGCTTGTCATGCCAGTAATGTTGGAAACCATCAGGACCATCAAGGTTAAATTTTAAAACTTTCTTCCACCTTTGAATGTCCCATGTTTGGTGCTCTCTTGCAAAGTCCAAACTAGCAGTTTTGGAGATGAGGTCTTTGAAGACGTTTTTGGTTTTTGAAGCCCTTCAGTCTCAGATGCTGTCTGATGGTTATGGGGCTGCAGTCAGCACCAGTATCGGCCTTAATTTGGGTCGAGGATCGTCCAGTGTCTTGACGGACAGGCAATTGGGGTCTTCCACTTGAGTTTTTTGTTCCATAACCTTCAGGATCATATAAGAAATTCCAAATGATTGTCTTACTGCATCCCACCTCAGCAGTGATGGCGCGCTGTGAGAGACCCTGCTTATGCAGTTCAAAAACCCGAGCATGTTCAAAAAGGGAGACTTTTTTTGGCTTTGCGATCAGAACATGTGACTACCTGACAGAAAATGACAATGAATCCACATCTTTGCACAGATTTGGCCTTTTAAATGCATGTGGTCCTAAAATTTTGATCAGCTATAAAACAACCTGTTTCAATTTAATCGTTATTTTCAATTAATTGAATGCTCAAAGCTCTGCTTGGAACCTTGTTAAGATCCAACCATGCAAAATATGATTTTTTGCCATTTTTCAAGTGGTCTTAAACTTCTGATCAGGACTGTACATATTATTATAATTTTAATTATTGAAGAATGGGGATTTTTGCTTTATATATATATATACACAAACCGGATTCCAAAAAAGTTGGGACACTAAACAAATTGTGAATAAAAACTGAATGCAATGATGTGGAGATGGCAAATGTCAATATTTTATTCAGAATAGAACATAGATGACAGATCAAAAGTTTAATCCGAGAAAATGTGTAATTTTAAAGGAAAAATATGTTGATTCCAAATTTCACAGTGTCAACAAATCCCAAAAAAGTTGGGACAAGTAGCAATAAGAGGCTGGAAAAGCATAAATTTGAGCATAACGAAGAGCTGGAAGACCAATTAACAGTAATTAGGTTAATTGGCAACATGATTGGGTATAAAAAGAGCTTCTCAGAGTGGCAGTGTCTCTCAGAAGCCAAGATGGGTAGAGGATCACCAATTCCCACAATGTTGCGCAGAAAGATAGTGTTCTAATATCAGAAAGGTGTTACCCAGCGAAAAATTGCAAAGACTTTGCAGTTATCATCATCAACTGTGCATAATATCATCCGAAGATTCAGAGAATCCGGAACAATCTCTGTGCGTAAGGGTCAAGGGCGTAAAACCATACTGGATGCCCGTGATCTCCGGGCCCTTAAACGACACTGCACCACAAACAGGAATGCTACTGTAAAGGAAATCACAGAATGGGCTCAGGAATACTTCCAGAAACCATCGTCAGTGAACACAATCCACCGTGCCATCTGCCGTCGCCAGCTGAAACTCTACAGTGCAAAGAAGAAGCCATTTCTAAGCAAGATCCACAAGCACAGGCGTTTTCATTGGGCCAGGGATCATTTAAAATGGAGTGTGGCAAAATGGAAGACTGTTCTGTGGTCAGACGAGTCACGATTCGAAGTTCTTGTTGGAAATGTGGGACGCCATGTCATCCGGACCAAAGAGGACAAGGACAACCCAAGTTGTTATCAACGCTCAGTTCAGAAGCCTGCATCTCTGATGGTATGGGGTTGCATGAGTGCGTGTGGCATGGCCAGCTTGCATGTCTGGAAAGGCACCATCAATGCAGAAAAATATATCCAGGTTCTAGAACAACATATGCTCCCATCCAGACGTCATCTCTTTCAGGGAAGACCCTGTGTAGCTGCCATTAGGTGCAACTAATTTATTTAGTTCCTAATGTTAAAAGGTTCAGTAAAATAATCATTAGAATAAGTAAGTAATATATTTTATTTTGATAATACATGTTAATTATTTCATATTGTTCTACTAAATTTCATAAAAGGAGGTGGAACGTTTTTCTTTCTCTTTGTTTCGCTTGGGAATTATTTAATCACGACAATCGAGTTTCCGAGTCACTGCAGACCACATGAGGCGCTGCGTTAGTTACACATCATTAAGAGAGTTAAGTTAAAAGGTGTAAGAAATAAGAAGAATTGAAGAAGCCATATCCAAGTTTAAATTTATTCCTCTTGAGTCAGAGAGGCCAATGAGGTATGTGTTAACATGTTTGTTGTATGTATTTTTCGTTTATTATGTGTACTTTAGACGGGTTATTTAAGTTATTTATTTCTTTCGTAGTTCTGACAGCATTGCTGGGACATGAATGTAAAAGGCGTTGTCCAAATAAATGTCAGTGAATCCAAGAACGACCTGAGCCTTTGTTTAACCTCGAGGAGAGTAACACCCTGCATTTTTCAACAAGATAATGCCAGACCACATTCTGCATCAATCACAACATCATGGCTGCGTAGGAGAAGGATCCGGGTACTGAAATGGCCAGTCTGCAGTCCAGATCTTTTCCCTATAGAGAACATTTGGCGCATCATAAAGAGGAAGGTGCGACAAAGAATGGGAGAGCATTCCTACTTCTAAACTTGAGAAACTGGTCTCCTCGGTCCCCAGACGTCTGTTGAGTGTTGTAAGAAGGGGAGATGCCACACAGTGGTGAAAATGGCCTTGTCACAACTTTCTTGGGATTTGTTGACACCATGACATTTTGATTCACCATATTTGTCCCTTAAAATTATCAATTTTCTCAGTTTAAACTTTTGTTCCGTGATTTATGTTCTATTCTGAATAAAATATTGACATTTGCCATCTCCACATCATTGCATTCAGTTTTTATTCACAATTCGTTTAGTGTCCCAACTTTTTTGGAATCCGGTTTGTGTATATATATATATATATATATATATATATATATATAAAACAATGATCGGGCCAAAGCATCTGTGCCATCCCCAGAAAGACAGTGGGCATGGGAACATTGTGTAGCTCATACTTTGGACATGTTACACCGCCGCGTCTCACAGACTGTAACAGTAGGTAGTATCATCACCAGCTTTTATATACGAAGGAAGTTATTAGCCACTTTAAGGCCTTGCCGTCCACTATGTCCTGAGATCATATAAAACCCATAAGAGTAAAACCTCAAATTCCATTGGGTTCATTTTGCAAACAACCCAAAATAACTGACTTCCTGTTGAGTGGAGCCCATGACAAGCAGCACAAAAGTTGTTCACCTCAATGAAATCTAAATGACATGGGATCTGGCTTTACATGTATATGTGCAAGGGTGTATGAGCTATGCAGCAAGATTTCCCTGTGATGGCTTCTTGTCATGCTTAGGGCCCAGCCGCTTAATGGCAGCAGACTTCAACCTGTGTGCTGATGTTTTATGACATTTTGAGCATGATACATCTTTGATGCACAAAGAAGCATCAGAAAATGCATTTTAATTGGAAATACCTTACAACAATGACTCTCCCTCAAACTGTTAATGAGACAGAAGGTACATAACCTCAGAGTAAAAATGTTTACCGTCCTGAGATCAGTGATTTGTGATGTATAGTATGAAGCATTCGTATTATCACATACATGCATATTATCACAATTAAGTGACTTAGCCATATTAACTGAGACATGAAGGCTTTAATCTGAATGACATTTGTTTATAAGTACACTCAAATATCAAACGCCTTTGACATAAGTTGACACTTATGTCATAGCAACACTATGACATAATATAGAACTATATAATTATACATAAAAGAAGTTATAGCCTTTTCCAGTTTCCTTTTACTCGCCATAAGTTAAAGGCCTCACGACGTCTGAAATGTTTGAGATTAAAAATCCCATTGCAGTTTTGCATCCTCAATGTCCTCAGATCATACTGGCCTGGTTTGGTGTCATATATCAAACTCCATTGGGTGCCTTTTGCAAACACCTCAAAATAACAAACCTCATGTTGAGTCTGTTGACCATGACATGCAGGGTCAAAGTTGTTCAGCTCAAGGAGATTTGAATGTGTACCAAGTTCACCCTTGACTGGAGCAGCCGAAAGAAAGTTGCTTAGATTTACATGTATTCATGCAAATATGTATGAGCTATGCAGAAAGATTTTTCTGTGGAAGGCTCAGCTCATCCTATTGGCCACAGATTCAAACCTGTGTGCTGATTTTCATGGCTTTTTGAGCATGTTAAGACCACCAAACAGCCCTGGTTAAAAAAATGCCTAGAAGAACAAGAGGGCCCTTCGCACTACTAGTGCTTGGGCCATATTAATAATAATAATAATAATTATATCACAGCATGATTATGGACAAATATACCATAGACCAGAGGATCACAACCATTATATCCTACTTGAAATCTGACATTTAATTTTCATATCAACAGTGTACATATCTTTTACAAACTCTTCTTGACAGCTTTTTACTGCAGAATTGTAATCACTTTGCGTTGTTCCAGTCCATAAAATAGTGACTCATATGGCGACCCATTATCATGTATTAGTTACACAGAAATGATAATAAACCAGGGTAATGTTTCTGTACATCCGTACAGATTTTTATAAGCATGTAGGTGGCCATATACAACCTAAAAAATTTGGCTACATTGGTTTCTTCAAAGACAGGCAATGTTGGGGAGGATGACGGCATGCGCTCCTCGAGATGTTGATTAGGTTTAGTCCCTGGAGTTGGAAATATAACAGATCTTAAAAAGAAGATAAAAAGAAAACATGAGCCAATCTTCTCTATGTGTCCCACAAGATGTCTCTGTGGAGGGGAAAAAAAAAAAAGCAAAAGAGACCATAAAGGGTGGTTTTAGACTTAAATATATGCAGTTAAAACTTGGTAATTAAGCAGCATGTCACGTGACGGATACACATGTATGCTTGTTTAGCAAAATGCATTTCAGTAATTATTCAATTACATTTTTAGGCTCGTCTAAGAAATGGAAACTTGCAGTTTATTAAACTAACATTTTCAAAACATTAACCTTTTTTTTAATGTGTAATTCCCAAATGGGGGGAAAGCACCCCTTGAGGACCTTCCACGATTTTTACGCATCTACAAATGTTTGTAGAGCCGCGGCCTGTTCGTATCAGCGGAAATTCATAACTAGAATGTTCATAAGTCGGGGACTTACTGTATTTGCTTTAAATCAATTGAAATACAGACTTGTTCACTTGGTAAATCTATAACAGTTTGAAGGCGAAAATATATACGCGTCACTCATTAAAGGATGAACGTGGAGATATTTTTATGGTAAACTGTCATAGACGATTCAAGCTAAATACAGCATCACTTTGACTTTCAGTTTCACTTGAAGGCATTATAAACCATAACCATGTATAATCATGGTTCCTAACGCATGGAAATAAACATACAGAGCTCAAATACCTTTCCTACTTTATTAGGTGTAACATGTCCACCCTAGATATTTGTGGTGCTTCGTGTTGTATAAATACAGGATACACTTCAGAAGTTCTTTTTTCCGCTGCACAATTTCCTCATTCCATTACAAAGTTAATCTTTGTCAAATCTGTCAATTGTTCCTGAGCACTATAAACCTTTTTAAAGACTATTAAATAAAAACCAATATCTAATCTTTATACATATCTTTTGGTGCAAATCCTACATGTGATCAAACATATTTTGAGGTCAAAACCTGGATCGCTGATTAAAGCTTTTTCATAAAAAGGTTATGGAAAAATGTCTTGGTGGTTACACATTACAGTAATGTCACACTAAAACATGAGAAAGTTAATACTTAATGGAATTTTAAAAAACAAAAGAAAAAACAAGTGGCACACTCCTGGCAACACAAAACTAAGTTGATTCCAACATATGCTACAAGTTCACGTGAAAATTTATGAAGTCTTAATCGGTCATCAATGACTGTTTATCTGGGATTTTGATATTAAATTCCCAGAAAAACAGTCATTGATAAGTTATTAATCAACATGGAGAAAATTTCAGTTACACAAATTATACTAAATAAATAAATAAATAAATAAATAAATAAATAAATAACTAAAATCAAGCATGCTGACCTTTATAAAAATCAGGCTTTGGGAATAAAGATAGAAAAATGAAAATGCTGATATTTACTTTAACAATTAAAAAGGTTAAAACAAGCAGAGCTGTAATGAACCTGCCTGGAAGAGGACACAAATATATTTTGCCTCATGCTGAGTGAACAGGATGGTTAAAGAGAAAACATCTCTCCAAGGAGGTGAGACTCACAGGAAATTTGCAGAACACTGCAGCATTTTTGAGTCACCAACTGATGACTCAAGAAAATGAAAACCCATCTAAACAGAAATGTCTGCATTTAAAGTTTACCAGACACAACAATTTAGTATCAGATAAGGTACAAAGGTGGTCTGGTGGAAGATCTGCGACGGTTTCCCTTTAAATGCCCTTTTCACCTCGTTAGGACATACATCACCATGAGTTTCTTGCAGAACAAAGATTTTAAATGAAAGTCCAAGAGACTGCAGATTAAAATAGCTCCAAGCTAATTCTGGTACTATACCACAGATGGGAACATTTATGTTTAATATTGTATAAGGTCTCTTAGAAATAACCTGAAAGTGAAATAAAAGAAACTCAACTTGCATCTGGCAAGAACGTGAGTAGGTGTGACTGGATCATCCAGCAAGACAATAATCCACTTAAATTGAGGTCTCTGGCAGACGCCCTTATCTAGAGCTACTTACATTTGTATTTCATTATACATGTGAGCAGTTGAGGGTTAAGGGCCTTGCTCAAGGGTCTAACTGGGACAACAATTTGGCAGTCGTGGGATCTGAACCTGAGACCTTCCAAAAAGCAGTCCAATAACCCTGGAGGAGGTGAGATTCTGTTTAAGGAATCTCCTTCTTAATTGTTCTGTATGTTCCACTCTCGTTAAGCATCATGAGAGCATTATGCTGTTATGTTGGTAAGCCAGGTTGCACAACATACTAAATCTAGTCAGGGGTGCCAACTACTGTTACAATTTTCTAAAGGTTTTTTAATTCTTATATTAAACTTACATTAAATTTACTTAAACTAAAAATTTAAGTTAATTAAATGCAACATTTTTTGTGGTAATCGCTACAGGTAGTCCCCGACTTACGAATCTGCTCCTGAAACAGAACTCGTTCATAAGTCTGATTTGTCCTTAAGTCAGACAATGTGAGTCTTGTACACTTTTGACACGAATATATAATCCACTTGACTAAATCTGTCCCCCTTTCCGTACACTGCCATCATGTGGGCAAAACACATAACCGTACCTAAGGAACGCGATTTGTTGTCTCTGCGTCTTCGCGAGGGGAAACCTGGACACCATTTTGTCTCAGAGTTGTTTTCCACTGTACTGGACTGTGAAGGATTACTCACCACCAGGACAGCAATTTTCTATCATCAATCTTCCAGGCTGATCGAAACCGGTGAGGCTGACTTATTTCCCCCGCTCACCCACACACATACAATATACCGGACTTTGGACTTTCTTTTATACATTCACTTACACACTGAAAATATTGTATACAATATATACATGTTATAATATTGGTATCTGGTGCACTGCAGTGTCCATTTTTTCTGTACAATACACATGAGCAACTTCTGTGATTGGACCTGGCATTAGAATCGCGGTCCTTTGTATATGCAAAAATTCGTAACTCGAATGTTCGCAAGTCTGGGACTACCTGTATTATT
The DNA here is from genome assembly GCA_030522415.1 of Channallabes apus. Classification (NCBI taxonomy): domain Eukaryota; kingdom Metazoa; phylum Chordata; class Actinopteri; order Siluriformes; family Clariidae; genus Channallabes; species Channallabes apus. The sequence continues at coordinate 26,151,322 of CM060119.1, read as the reverse complement.
CAGAGAACCAATAATTAGAGAGCTGACAGCATGCTTCATTCCCAATAACAAAATAGAGAATTACCGCTTTATTTGTCATTGTTCTTCATTACTTGCACTTGGAGGTCGGCTCCGGATTTGACTCCTCAACTGCTCGATGAGCTCAGGATTCTGCTGCTGCATTTGCTGGGCAAACTGCTGGCCACTGTGTAACAATAGGAAATGTTTCACAAAACATCTAACCATATGTGAGCAATTTCATGCTGACTTTGAAAAATAGAGATAAAATTATCATTACGCTTGAATAAGGCCAGATATGTCATTTGGAGGTCCTGGGGTTGGTGGAGCTGCAGTGCTACCCACAGGCCCGTAAGATCCGGACATCATTCCTGACACACTGAAGAGAAAGATACAAAACAAAAAATCTAAACCCGAGTGTTACCCACAAGAAAACATACAGTAATAACAGCAACAATCTTGTAATCAATTCCAACACTACTTCACTTAAATATCTGTTCTTAAAAGATAATCATACTCACAGTTGTTGTACTTGTGGGTTATTCATCAGATTGGAAGCCTTAAAAAAAAAATATATATATATATAAAAAAAAACAAAAAAAACTTTGATTTAAAGCAGTAATCTGATTTTCTTGCTGCCTACAATAGACTGATATACACTACCTTGCCAAAAGTATGTGGACACCTGAATATCACACTCATGTTACAAGCACACACTGGTATGTAGCTTTACACAACACAAGGCAAGCTTTATAGATACGAAAGAACTTAAAAGTTCTGTACATAACCCTACCCTAAAACCTCACTAAACACCTCTGACAAGAATTGTGCCTATAACTGCGAAAAAGTGAAAGTTATTACATCAGCAAAGCAAGGATTAAATCTTGACCATGATAGTTCTTTCGGCCATATTGTATATTTTTGACTGAGGAAAAATACCCACCATGCTCATGAAACCGGGATTACTGAGCAAACCAGCAAGGTCAACTCCGCCCATCCCTCCTGTCTGCAAGACATAAATCAAGACAAGAGAGTTTAACATTTGTTTTAAATTTCCAGTAAGCGAATGGAATGGTAGACAAGGACTCACTGGGCTTGGTGTTTCTTTCATTTTCTGCTCAGCAATTTTCAAATTTGATTTGTACGTTTCGTTCTCTGGGTCCTTCTCCAGGGCTTTCTTGTAGTAGCCCACAGCCTCTGTGTGTTTGTTCAAACTTGAAAGTGCCAGTCTGTTTACGAGAAGAAAATGCAACAAATCTTATAACATTAATCTCACACCAGACAAATCCTCAATTCAGATGACAGACACAAGTTCAGGGAATTAACGTTCATCACAGAAATAACAAACCATCTAAATACTTTTTTTTTGAGGGAACCTACAGTGTTTGATAGGCAAAGGAAATTAATGCAACATAATATGAATAGAATGGAACTATTATTAAACAAGAAGTGTTTGGAATGTTTGAGTATTAGTACTCTCTGAAATACTTCCACAGATCAACTTGAAAACGAATATCAAGTTTCATTTCAGTGTCCAGTCTGTAATGTTTGGCTGTTAAATAATTCAACAGGAAAGCCATGGAGGCTGAAAACTATTAAATTCAAAGAAATCATAAGCAAATTTTTATTTAAAAACAACTTCTAACTGGCCAATCTTGCTGGTTTTCATTTATTTATACCAAGTTAGGAGATGAATATGCCTAGGCAATAAAAATTAAAAGTGGCTATAAAATTGTTAACACAAGTTACTTTTAGAGACAGAGAGCACCATCATTGTGTAAAGTGCAGATCTTAATCAAAAGAAGCGCAAAGTCTGCAGTTTGAAAAGGCTGAGGTTGAATCAACCTACAGATGATTTATGGTTGGTTACTAATCTAACAACAAGAAAAAGCTTATATTAATATATTTAATGATAATAAGAAGAAAAAGAATAATAATAATAATGCTCTACAGTAGGGCTGCTCGATTATGGGAAAAAAATCATAATCATGATTATTTTGGTCATGATTGAAATCACAAGCCCTACTCTACAGTACAGTTTCTAACATGTTATATTCTATCAAATGCATGATTTACATATCCTTGGCATACACTACAAAGGCAAATATTGCAACCATTATTCAAAAAAAAAAAAAAAAAAAAAAAAAGATGCTTGACCTGATGATTCAGTAATACATACATGTACTATATATAGGCCCTAATATATGTAGGTACTAATATTTAGTCACTTTTGAAGATTTATTGTCTTACCCCATTCGTCCGTATGCTTTACTGTAGTTTGGATCAATACCAATGGCACACTCGCAATCTTGAACTGCTCCAGCGTAGTTACCAAGTTTGCTGTATGCAGCAGCTCTGTGACCAGGAAACAAGCACAGCGCTGTTTATAAAGCAGACAATTTGACTTATACCAACAGTAAATCAAAGAAGCAACATCAGTTACCTGTTGCAATAGTAAACTGCATTGTGTGGATTAAGCTGAATGGCTCTGGAGTAGAATTCCACAGCTGCGCTGAAGTTTTCCACCTTCATCTGGTCATTTCCTGTATTAAATACGTTTCCGCCATAACCAGAATTCGCAGAGTTTTACATTATTATTTTGTATCATTTACTAAAAACACAAAACAATGAACCCACACACAAACAACCCATCATGTGTTTACACAAAGCCTATTAAACTAAATTATACAACAGATTTTATGTCCATACCGTCACTTTTCAGTTGTTCTGCTTCTGCTATCTGATCCACTGTAGGCGAACTATTAGCTGAGGTGACTTTAACCTGAGGAGTATCTGCTACCTGCAAAACCAAATACAGAGCTCATGCTGTATGTTAACTACATTTCTAACATGATTTTGCAAAAACTAGAGAGAAAATACTTGTGGACACCAGGATTATCACAGTGAAAGTGTGCGTATCGTGAAGAAATGGTTAGCAGACAAAAACAATAACATTTTACAACCTAATTAAGAATCTGTGGAGGGAGCTAAAGATCAGGGTGATCAAGGAGATCCTCCAACCTAAAAGCGTTGGAGCTTACTGCTAAAGGTAAATGGGCAAAAATACCAGTGGAGACATGCAAAAAGCTGGTCGGCAATTATAGGAAGCGTTTGATTTGCTGTAATAGCCAATGAAGACTTTTATATTGATTATTAAGGAGGGTATGACTAATTTTTGACATGCCACTTTTTGTTCAAATGTAAATAAAAGATGAGTAATCTTTTTGTTTCACAATTATGCCTTTTGTACATCATCTTATTACCTTCTGGGAGACGCCCGTGTCATTTCTAATCAAGAAAAAAAATTGTCTGGTTGAAAAAAAAATGTATTACCTTAAGTCAGAATTTTCCAGGGGTATGAATAATTTTGGGCTTGGCTGTATGTAAATAAAATAAATTGTATGTAGGTGTGATAATCAGGTATCCATAAATATTTGGCCTCTAGTCAAACATCGACTGACTTAAAGCCATAAATTGCACAATACCTTGACAGTTGCTGCTGCAAATAATTCTGGTAAAGTCTGAGAAACTGCTAAACTCTGGTCCTCAGTTGAGACGCTGAATGCTGTTTCCAGACACTGAACGGCAACTAGAAAGCAGTTTCACATGGAAGAGAAATTACACATTAGTATTATAGCCCTAGTCCAAAAATTTAATTACACCTCTTTCAGAACGTACCTTCTAAACTTTCTTGAGCATCTGATGACAAGCCCCCAGACGTCAGCTGGTCATGGAGGAACTGGATGATGGAGAACGCAAGTCTCTTTGTATCGGTCATTGTTAGCTGGAGGTTAGGACCACTCCAGGTGTTTATAGGAATAACTGAAAGACAAACCAATAGCAGATAAAGATCATTTATTTATCCATTCGTTCATCCTCAATACTGCTTTTACTGTCACAGTGTTGTGGGCAGTATGGAGCCGAACTAAAGACAAGGTGCCAATCCATCAAAACAGGGTGAAAATCCAACACAGAACACACAATACGGACAATGTGGGAACATCAATTAACCTAATTAACCTGTCTGTTAGACTGTGAGAGGAAACCGGAGTACCTGGAGGAATCCCACCAAGCATAGGGGGAAAACACAGCACACACAGACCCGAGGCAGGAATCAAACCATCGAAACTAAAAGCTACAGCGCCAACCACTATGCCACCTGGAAAGAGGGTTCAAATCCCACCTCAGGTATGTGTGGGTGGAATTTGCACGTTCTCCTCGTGCTTGGTGGGTGTTTACTCCAGTTTCCTCCTACAGTCCAAAGACAGGCAAGACCCAAGAGGGGAATCGAACCCTCAACCCCTCAAAGTGCAAGGCCACAGTGCTAACATTTAGGCATTTGGCAGACGCTCTTATCCAGAGCGACTTACATTTTTATCTCAGTACACATCTGAGCAGTTGAGGGTTAAGGGCCTTGCTCAAGGGCCCAACAGTGGCAACTTGGTGGTTGTGGGGTTTGAACCTGTGATCTTCCGAATCGTAGTCCAATGCCTTAACCACTGAGCTACCCTTGGCCCAACCACTCTGTCACTGTGTCGCATAAATAAAAAAAGTTTTAAATTAATTCTAACAATCTTGAACATCATTATAATTATATCATTGTGAAGATCATGATCATGAGTGCAGAAGTAAAGCTTGGCGTTCCTGGAGATCAGATGATTCTAATCATGGTCATCATCAGGGACTTACTACACGTGTTTGAGCTCATCATTGGTCAGTCCATGTGGCTTTATTCAAATATACTCATTACGGCCTTACTGAGCTAAAGACTGTTTTAAAGCAGTTTTGAGAACAGTGTTTTGACTGACAGCTACACGTGATCTACACACCACAATACCCACGAGCTATGGAAAGTTAAATTCAATGCTAGATAGCTATATTACAACTAGCAGTAAAACCTGACTACTTTTAACACACTTGTAGTGAATGTACAGGAATGCCACGACAGTTGCTGCTGGTCTGAGCCCTGAGAACATTCTAGTAAACACGGCTAGTTTTGATGCTGGGTGACCAAACACGGGTGGCTGCGTCAGCTAAACGCTACAAACTGATTCAAATCAACGTTATTATTGTTTTAATATACAGTACTTGTCCAGATAACACCTGCTAAAGTAATAGCAAACCTGCCTCAGCAGTACACCAGGCGCTTAGCATTGTTAGCTAGCCGGATAGCGACCTTTATTTCGTAGCGCTCCGCTGTTAGCCACCAACAAAAACAAAGACTATTATATGTCAATTATAAAATACAGCTCATAAATAGTTAGACATGAGCTACACCATGTTGTTGCTGATTTATTAATAAGTCTGAACAGCTAGTCCATGTTTATAAAGCTTAAACTACAGTACTTACTCAACGTCCCACTGCACGCGCTTCTGTCCGCTTAACCGCTATGCTGCGCGAGTTGGCCCTGCCACACGTAGCCCCGCCCCTCTTTACACAAACATCATCGTCTCGTCATCTTTTCTTCCCCTTCTTCTATTTTTACTTACACTAACAACAACAGACCGGTCTTTCGCCGCCACCTTCTGGTGTGGAGTAGCACCTGCATCTCCACACCAGAAGCACCTAGCACCATATAGTCTGTTTGTTTTTAGTTAATTCATTATTTATAACAAAACACAATCCAAAACAGGATAGCCAGGCAGGATAGAAGAAGCAGTAAATAGCAAATAACAATCAACAAGTAAAAAAAAAAAAAAAAGAAGAAGTAGAAGCTAAAATAGGGCAGCAAGGTGGGGTAGTGGAAGAAAAAGATGCATTTGAGAAAAAAGAAGAGGTAATGTAAAAAAAAATCTATACCATATGATGCACATAAATGTAAAATTGGAGTTTTATTTTTTATTTATTTAATACTTTTTAAATATTCTTCAATATGATGATTGAATACAAGAGAGACGGGTATACTATTATTAAATTTACATTTATGAATAAAACTTACTATTATAAACACTGAATTTATTATGAAATTGTTTTATAATATATTAATAAATATATATCTCTTTATTTTCTAAAATATATAGGTTGTACCAAAATGAATGTCTTTAAAAGACGAAACTCAGGACACAAAAAAACCCTGTTTTGAATAAAAACAGGAATATCTGTACAATCAAAGGAAATGTACAATTGTTTCAGGAGCAGAGTTACAGAATGAGCAGCTGATGTCAAATCTTAAAGAAATTATTTAAATGGTAATAAATAAATAATACAAAAAAGTTTTTTTTTTTTTTAAACTTCTTTCCCCAAGGAAAACACCCAAGTATGACATCACATGAGATACAGTGACAGCTTTCAAGTGTTGTTGGCAAACTGCTCTGATTTCTTTTCTGTTGTGATGTACAGTTAAAAAAAATATTTTGCCTATATTAGTTTGACTGCGATGAATATCTGAAACAAACAGCACGCCTGTGTTCTCTTTAAAGAAATGATAATCCAGAGCAGCAACATTAGGGCTCACTAGGGGGCGCTGCAGGTCATGTCTCCTCCTTCTGTTTGACTGCTGGATGTGAAGAGAAATCCTTCATGATTAATATAGATGAGTAAATGCAAAAAATACCATGGATAGGAGTTTGTAAGGATTGTCCAAGGGTTGAAAAGAGTATCAGACAGGTTGATGAGTCTGAAGCTGGAAATTGAAGGGGTGATGTTCATTGTTGTTAGTGGTTGTGCCTCACAGGTAGGATGTGAGTTAGAAGAGAAGGAGAAATTCTGAAGTGAGTTAGATGAAGTGATGCAGAGCATCCCCAGAGGTGAGAGAGTGGTGATTGGTGATTTTAATGGACATGTTGGGGAAGGGAACAGAGGTGATGAGAATGTGATGGGTAGGTTTGGTCTTCAGTCTTCAGGACAGGAACGTAGAGAACAGAGGTGATGAGAATGTGATGGGTAGGTTTGGTCTTCAGTCTTCAGGACAGGAACGTAGAAGGACAGATGGTGGTGGACTGTGCAAAGAGGATGGAAATGGCAGTAGTAAATACTTTCTTCCAGAAGAGGCAGGAACATATAAGAGTGGAGGCAGAAGCATTCAGATAGACTACATCTTGTGTCGATGTTGTAATCAGAAGGAGATCAGTGGCTACAAAGTATTGGTAGGGGAGAGTGTAGCCAGACAACACAGGATGGCGGTGTGTAAAATGACCCTGGTGGGGAGGAAGGTGAAGAGGACAAAGGGAGAGCAGAGGACAAAGTGGTGGACGTTGTGCAGTTTTAAGGCCAGGGTTAAGACTGGCTCTGGGTTGTCAGGAGGTGCTTCCATTTGACTGGACAACTACAGCTAAGGTGATCAGGGATACAGGGAAAGAGGCTAACTAAGAAGAAGTGGTACACTGAGAGGACTGAAGATAGTAGACAGGTGTACAGGGAGATGCAGCGTAAGGTGAAGGTAGAGGTGACAAAAGTGAAACAAAGAGTATATGAGGACTTGTATGCTAGGCTGGACAGTAAGGATGGAGAGGTGGATCTGTACAGGTTGGTGAGGCAGAGAGATAGAGATGGGAAGTATGTGCAGCAGGTTAGAGTGATTAAAGTTAGGGATGAAAATGTACTGACAGGTGCCATGAGGGTGATGGGAAGATGGAAGGAGTACTTTGAAGAATTGATGAATGAGGAAATTGAAAGAAAATGAACAGTAGAAGACGTGAGTGTTGTGGAGCAGGAAGTAGCAAAAATCAGTAAGAGTGAGGTGAGGAGGGCGTTAAAGAGGATGAAGAGTGGAAAGGCTGTTGGTCCTGATGACATACCTATGGAGGTATGGAAGTGCTTAGGAGAGGTGGCAGTAGAGTTTCTGACTAGTCTCTTTAACAAGATTTTGGAGAGTGAGAGGATACCAGAGGAATGGAGGAGAAGTGTATTAGTGCCGATCTTCAAGAACAAGGGGGATGTGCAGAGCTGTGGCAACTACAGAGGAATAATGTTGATAAGCCATACAATTAAGCTTTGGGAAAGGTTAGTGGAAGCTAGGTTAAGGGCAGAGGTGAGCATATGCGATCAGCAATATGGTTTCATGCCTAGAAAGAGTACAACAGATGCAGTATTTGCTTTGAGGATTCTGAAGAAGAAGAAGAAGAAGATGGAGAAGTACAGAGAAGGTAATAGGGAGTTCCATTGTGTCCTTGTAGATTTAGAGAAAGCATATGACAGGGTGCCGAGAGAGGAGCTGTGGTGTTGTATGAGGGAGTCTGGAGTGGCAGAGAAGTATGTTAGAGTGGTGCAGGACATGTATGAGAGCTGTAAGACAATGGTGAGATGTGCTGTAGGTGTGACAGAAGAGTTCAAGGTGGAGATGGGTCTGCATCAAGGATCGGCTCTGAGCCCCTTTCTTGTTTGCTATGGTGATGGACAGGATGACAGATGAGGTTAGACAGGAGTCTCCATGGACTATGATGTTTGCAGATGACATTGTGCTTTGTAGCGCGAGCAGGGAACAGGTGGAGGATGGAGGAATGGAGGTACGCTCTGGAAAGCAGAGGAATAAAGGTTAGCCGTAGCAAGACAGAATACATGTGTGTGAATGAGAGGAATATAAGTGGAACAGTAAGGCTAAATGGAGCCGAGGTAAAGAGGGTGCAGGACTTTAAGTACTTAGGGTCAACGGTTTAGAGCAATGGCGAGTATGTAAAGAAGGTGAAGAGGCGTGTACAGGTAGGTTGGAATGGGTGGAGAGAAGTGTCAGGTGTGTTATGTGACAAAAGAGTATCAGCAAGAGTGAAAGGGAAGGTGTTCAAGACAGTGGTGAGACCAGCGATGCTCTACGGCTTAGAGACAGTGGCACTGAAGAAAAAACAGGAGGCAGAGTTGGAGGTAGCAGAGATGAAGATGTTGAGGTTCTCTTTGGGAGTGACAAGGATAGATAGGATCAAGAATGAGTTCATCAGAGGGACAACCCATGTTAGATGTTTTGGAGAGAAGCCAGATTGAGGTGGTTTGGACATGTTCAGAGGAGAGATTGTGAATATATCGGTAGAAGGATGCTGCTGAGGTTGGAACTGCAAGGCAGGAGGTCTAAAGGAAGACCAGAGAGGAGATTTATGGATGTAATGAGAGAGGACATGAAGTTAGTTGGGGTGAGAGAAGAGGAAGTAGAGGATAGGGTTAGGTGAAGGCAGATAACTTCTGAAAGGGAACAGCTTAAAGACAAAGAAGAAGAAGAAAAAAAAAAGCATAATACACAAAATAAGTTATGAAATTGTGAGTGATGTGATGTGTAGGGAATGCTTATTTTGCACGTGTTTAATGTATTATTTTGTAGTATATTGTTAGGTTCAGAGGAGACACAAAACTTTAACTCACCAATAGACAGGTTCCCATCTGCTCAGATTTACCAAGCGTTTGGTTGGTCCATTAATTTTTGTTTGTTTGTTTATTTATTATTTCTCAAATGCAAAGAGATGTCCTTCATTGGACCACTTTTGGTTGGTACTAACCACTATGCTGCTGTTAGAGATGCTCTGGCCCTGTCGTCCAAGCCATTATGTACAAGACATAAATCAAATTTGCTCAAATCCTTACACTTGCCCATTTTCCTTACATTTCTGAACACATCAACTTGAGAACTTACGTTTTACTTGCTGTCTAAAGGTACAGTTCTAACAAAATATCCAATTTATTAAGAGTGGCATCTGTTTAACAGTGGATATATTAGGCGGATAATATTTAATATAATAATAATAATTGACTATATAGGAAGATAATAGTGATTATCTTTTTACAATGGCACCGGTCAATGTTGTAATTTAATAGTTGGATTCAAACTATTTGCTTCTTCTCTTGTAATAAGCTATGTATCATAAATAAAAACAGCTGAATCACAAATATTTCATCACTTCCTATATATGTGCAAGTATAAATTATGAAACAATTAGCTTCCACCCACTTTAGCGGTGATTGATGCGTATTTGGTCCAATCAGAAGACTGGACCGCAGAGTGGGTGGGGCTTGCCTGTATGCTGAATTTGAGCACGCTGACAGTGTAACGTCTGACGGTGATTTAGCCTTTAATCTGTGTCAATAATGGCGCCAACAGGTGAGTTATCCAGGCTCTGTTTTATTTATATGGCTAATTGTAAATTATAGAAATAGTTCACCTTGGTCAGTGGTGTGTGAATCACCATGATGGCTAATATGGGTAAGTTGAACAGAGCAGCCGGCGAGTCAGAGCTCTGGTGCTGTTTATCAGCTGCTGCTACTGGATTAGCCAGTTGCTAGTTATTTAGTTAGCTTAGCAACAGAACAAAACACGCGGAAACCAATAACCGGCTTTATTAACGGTGTTCAAACACATCCGTAATTGTGAGTTTTTCTCACTTTTTATAATATCTAGGTTCAAGTTCTCTAATATGTTATTATTAATGCAGCAAACATGCTTAAGAGCCATTCATGCTTATGCTTTTCCTTTTTAAGCTCTCCCGTCTCTGTGTTTAAACATTTAATTATGTTAATGTTTTAATAATGTTTAAAAAAGACTAATCATGGCTACCAACACAGCAATTATCTATCTATCTGTCGAGCTACAGAAATGATGTATCAATTATTAACCGTTTTGAGTGATTCCAGATGTGAAATGAAGGTGAATAAGGTAGTTCATGTTAGTTGAAGATAAGTTTAGAGATAACTTGGTTCTGAATTAAAAAGATCCATGGCTCTGAAAACATGTTTAAATAGCTGTTTTATATAAAATCTTTTCTTTTTTTTCATTCAAAAACCTATTTTTAAACATATTTGGCCATACTGTATATTACTGTTACACCATGAAGATGGTCTTGGCTGATGCAAACAGATGTTCTCTGATGTTCTCTGCAGTCCCTCTATGTTCAGAAACGAGAGTCCAACAAACAGTATTGTACCGTTGTACTCTCCTGTTATACTGAACTTCCCGCCACCTAACACTCAGCATGACTTCTGAACAAATGAGGATGGGCTCCCCGTTGAGTCTGGTTCCTTAATAGCTTATAAGTTAAATTCAGTTCCAGCTTAGTTTATAGTTGTATTACGTACTGCACCTTCAGTATGTTAATCACACATCCTTGTACATATGAACCCATACACTTATTTACCTCATTGTTAATTATTGTCAATAGGCCACTTATGCACTTCTGGTTGGATGCTATCTGCATTTCATTGGCGTTGTATATGTACTTTGCACAATGACAATAAATGTAATCTAATGTATTGAAATATTACTGATCCCTTACTTGTGATTAAGAAAAATCTGGCCTTACGCTCAGGTTTGTGTTAGCTCCTAAAAAATAAAAAAAAAGGTCCTACTTTGCAGTTCTATGCATTTTTATATATATATATATATATATATATATATATATATATATATATAAATAATTTTTTTTTGGGGGGGGGGGATATATATTAATTTTATTTTATTTAACAAAAATCTTTTTGGTATTAAAATCCTTCTGGTTAAATGAGACTTCACTATTTTTGTTCAGGTGAGGTGGTGTTTGGTGACGGTAGCCGAGTCTGCGCAGAAAATCGCCTGCGCTGGGACCTTAAACCAGATCAGATCCACCAGCTTACAGATGAGCTCATTGCCAAAACCAAGAAAGTGTACGATGACGTTGGGGCTTTGGACATTGCCAGTGTCACTTATGAGAACACGTTGAAGGCCCTTGCTGATGTAGAGGTGGAGTACACGGGTAATCATTTAAGTTTTATTGTTCTTTCTTGACCTGCCTCGCTTTAATACTGCGCTTGTGCTGGCCAACATTAGGAGGATGCCAAGACAAATTTTCTCTAGAAGCAGACCAGACCTATGACTTGCTCATGACTTGGTTCTTAATGAAGTGTTTGACATTTCTAGGAGATTCCATGCAAAAGTCAGGTTTAACATGGGAAAGAAAAATAGCCATCGTTCACAGATTCCTACTGAACCGTACTAATACACTGTCAATATAACATACATATATATATATATATATATATATAAAAAAATTTATAAGTTTCCTCAAATGAAAGAGTAAAGTCCAATGCTGAGTGTCAAAAAGAAAACAAATAATGAAAACTCAAAAAAAAAAAATTATGAAGGAAAAGACCAGAAAAATGTCGGTTATAATTGCTGATTTAATAAGAGCATGGCATAGTATTTATTTTTTTATTTTTTTTAATAATCACTATTTTCAAATCTGTTTTCGAGTTAAGTCACGTCAACTGGACTTTCTTTTTATCCAGACATGTTGAAATGTTTTAGTTCCTACTTGGATTGTGTAGTGAAACTTGTTTTCTGTCTAACAAGAAAGCAGTCCAGTTGACCTGATAAATTTTTTAAATTGTATATCAGGTAGTTAATTGTTAAAATTCACAATTCCATCATTAAAAATAAATAAATATTTATATACATACTTTGTAGAGAACTGATTGAGAAATAACGTGAAAACATCACATCCATAACACCGTTTTTTCTGAAATTGTTTATTTCAAAAAGTGACACTATTTCAGATCTTCATTCTAGTCTCTTTAATGGTGCAAATGTAGTGATTTCTGTTTTTCAGTTTCACATCCATAATACCGATTAATTTTTATTTTTTTTTGTAAGTGATTGTACAAATTCTAAGGATTTGTTCATTTGCTCATCTGAAGAGATTACAGTAATATCACTGATATATTAAGCTTGGCCATGCTCTGAGGAATTGTGATTAGTAATGTGAGTGCTGATGTCACATGCATAGTGCTGGAACCGCTCTTCTAGATTCAAGATTGAAGCTCTCTAATTTTAAAGGAAATTATTTAACACAATGAGCTTGCATGATTTAAAACCAAGTAACAGATGGGGTTTATCGGTCACCATTCTAATCAGTACAAAAAAGCTGATTCGGCAGGAGAGCTCTATGCAGCGGTATACATTGTTCAGCACTTTTCAGCCAACACGTTGACGCACAGCAATGTTTTCTAGCTTGCTGAATGGAATAGCAGAGTAAGTGATGAATTAAAACTAGAAAGGATAAACATAGCTGTTAATATAATAAACATGTTAAGAAGATTGTTCTCAACCTTCAGTACACTTTCCAAGCAATAAGGGACTTCAGCCTTATCTAGTTGGTGTGGTTTATTTTGTGCTTTTTTTTTTTTTTTTTTTTTTTTTTTGGGCGGCAAACATTGTGCATGTGTGCCACAGGTCAGCAAATAAAACTGCATTTTTAAATGTTGACTTTATCTGTACCAGTAACATAACATCATTGATACAAGCTTTGGATTTAATTTTCAAGCTATAAAATTTGACCCATTAAGCTTCTCACCATAAGCATAAACACACAGGGTGTGACCCTCACCTGTCTAATTTTTATTTTTTTCCCCAGTCCAGCGGAACATGTTGGATTTCCCTCAGCACGTGTCCTCCTGTAAGGACGTGCGCACGGCCAGCACTGATGCTGACAAGAAGCTCTCCGAGTTCGATGTAGAGATGAGCATGAGGGAGGATGTATACCAGAGGATTGTTGCTCTTAAGGTTTGTTCTCTGAGCCTCTGGTGCTGTAGTCCATAGATAATCTTTAAGTCCGTATATTGAGTAGGAAAATGAATAACTTGAAGATGTGTGGAGAGTTATAGCCAGTGTTGGAGCAAGTTAATTCTAAATTATTATATTCATTGCTATCTAATTGATTACAATCTACATTTAAGAGCAAAGGTTTGTTTAACAAAATAAAAACAGGTTTAATTTATCAAAACTGTTATTTACTTAGATGTTCTGCATGTTTCTACATTAATAATAAATGTTCGGTAACGAGTCTTGCACAATGGTGCCTACTGTTATCAACATGATCCGAGGCGGAGGTACCTCAAAGTTGATAAATTTCCTGAAAGGACCTGTAATTTCCTTCTAGACCAACAGTTTTAAATCCTAACATTTGCAATTTATTATTTATTTAGGAAAAACACTTTGTATTTAATATACAATATACTTTGTATATTCATTTATATTTCTGCAAGTTGTTTCGTTTTTCTTTTTTAAAGAGACTCCTTCCATAAATTTTAAACACATTTTGTTACAGAATGTTTTTTTTTTTTTTTTTTTTTTTTTTTTAAATAACACACTCATTGCTAGTTTTAGCTTGCGCAAGTCTCCTCCCATACAACTTCCTGTGAATGACTTTTTGTTATGTGCATGTACAGGTCCTTCTCAAAAAATTAGCATATTGTGATAAAGTTCATTATTTTCTGTAATGTACTGATAAACATTAGACTTTCATATATTTTAGATTCATTACACACAACTGAAGTAGTTCAAGCCTTTTATTGTTTTAATATTGATGATTGTGGCATACAGTTCATGAAAACCCAAAATCCCTATCTCAAAAAATTAGCATATCATGAAAAGGTTCTCTAAACGAGCTATTAACCTAATCATCTGAATCAACTAATTAACTCTAAACACCTGCAAAAGATTCCTGAGGCTTTTAAAAACTCCCAGCCTGGTTCATTACTCAAAACCGCAATCATGGGTAAGACTGCCGACCTGACTGCTGTCCAGAAGGCCATCATTGACACCCTCAAGCAAGAGGGTAAGACACAGAAAGACATTTCTGAACGAATAGGCTGTTCCCAGAGTGCTGTATCAAGGCACCTCAGTGGGAAGTCTGTGGGAAGGAAAAAGTGTGGCAGAAAACGCTGCACAACGAGAAGAGGTGACCGGGCCCTGAGGAAGATTGTGGAGAAGGACCGATTCCAGACCTTGGGGGACCTGCGGAAGCAGTGGACTGAGTCTGGAGTAGAAACATCCAGAGCCACCGTGTGCAGGAAATGGGCTACAGGTTGCAAATTTTGCATGTCATTCGGAAATCAAGGTGCCAGAGTCTGGAGGAAGACTGGGGAGAGGGAAATGCCAAAATGCCTGAAGTCCAGTGTCGAGTGCCCACAGTCAGTGATGGTCTGGAGTGCCATGTCAGCTGCTGGTGTTGGTCCACTGTGTTTTATCAAGGGCAGGGTCAATGCAGCTAGCTATCTGGAGATTTTGGAGCACTTCATGCTTCCATCTGCTGAAAAGCTTTATGGAGATGAAGATTTCATTTTTCAGCACGACCTGGCACCTGCTCACAGTGCCAAAACCACTGGTAAATGGTTTACTGACCATGGTATTACTGTGCTCAATTGGCCTGCCAACTCTCCTGACCTGAACCCCATAGAGAATCTGTGGGATATTATGAAGAGAAAGTTGAGACACAAGAATCTGCAAAAGGATTCCCGACCAAGTATTGAGTGCATAACTGAACATAATTATTTGAAGGTTTTTTTTTGTATTAAAAACGCTTTTCTTTTATTGGTCGGATGAAATGTGCAAATTTTTTGAGAATTTTTGGGTTTTCATGAGCTGTATGCCACAATCATCAATATTAAAACAATAAAAGGCTTGAACTACTTCAGTTTGTGTGTAATGAATCTAAAATGTATGAAAGTCTAATGTTTATCAGGACATTACAGAAAATAATGAACTTTATCACAATTTGCAAATTTTTTGAGAAGGACCTGTATATAAACTTGCAGTTCTTCTATAACCCTACAGGTGGTGTGCTTCAACATTTTTTTCCCTTTATTTGAGTCTGTGAGGTGACATGAATTGTATAAAAATACAAAATAAGTGATTCATAATTTTTTTACTATTATATAATTTTTTAATTCAGTGCTCAATGAAAGACTACAACCAAATGGATTTAGCAATTTGTAGGTGAGGGTTTTGCAACAAGATTGAAGTATGCAAACCCAGGGTCATGTCTAATCATGAACGATCCAATCTTGCTAATCTATATTTGAAGGAAAGGACTCCGGTCTAGAACCTGAGATGGTCATAGCAAAAATACATATTTTTCTGTTGAATTTGTCTTGCATATTGGTTTGTTGTCTTTGGGATTACATTTTATGTAGAGAAGTTTTTTTTAGAGAAGAAAAAGGTACACTGAAATCGTTTTCCCCAATGGAGGTGTGCAGACCTGTACACTTAAGTATAAATGGCATCATGATGATAAATCGATTTAATTTCCTATGCAACTTCAATTTCTTCAGGAGAAACTACAGGGTGAAAGTCTTACCTCGGAGGCTCAGAGATACATGGAGAGACTGATCACACTGGGAAAGAGAAATGGGCTCCATCTTCCCAAGGAGACACAAGAGGTCTGACATTACACATCTTCTGAATATGCTTCTAACTACTTATCTGAATTGTCAAAGAAAACTAGCTTGTGTATGGTCTAAAGGGATTTTATTTCCTGTAACAGGAGATCAAGAAGATCAAGAAAAAACTTAGCACTCAGAGTATTGATTTCAACAAGCACTTGAACGAGGACACCACTAATCTCTGTTTCACCCGGGAGGAGCTGGGTACGGTGTATGAAACAGTGAAAAAAACATTATCTTTTTAATAGCATGTCTGACTTTGTATAGCAATATGATACTGTCTTCATCACAGGTGGCCTTCCTGATGATTTCCTCAACTCCTTAGAGAAGGATGAAACAGGAAAGCTGAAACTGACCCTCAAATACCCTCATTATTTCCCCACCATGAAGAAATGCTATGTCCCAGAGACACGTAGGAAATTGGAGGAAGCTTTTAATTCCCGGTGTAAAGAGGTTGGAATTCCAATCATATGGGGGTTATTCACAAATAGTTTTAAAGGTTCAATATTTTTCTATTTCTTTAACAAGTGAACACAGTTCTCAGAGGTCCTTCATCTGTTCTATACTCCTGTGGAAATTCTCCCCAGATAATGCTTTTTATTTTTCTATTCTTAATAAATACATCAAACTCTCTCTTTTTCACTCCTTTTCCAAACACAGTTTAAAGGTCTGTTTTACTTCTGAGCCACGACCCACCAGGACTGAGCAACTAGATTAGAGGAGGGGCTCTTTTTATATGAGGTCAAAGTGGGTAGAATATCCAATAGGCTCAGTTAAACCATAGACAGTAAACAAAATAGAAAAAGCAGGGATATATTTTTTTAATTAAATGTTTTTATTTTTTTTGGTATATATGCACACTAGAGACCCACCTGAACAAAAAAAAGAAATTTTGCACTATACATTTATTTTCAGTGTTGCAAGTAAACAATTTAAGAGGAATGATGAGTTAAGTGTTCACCCTTTACAGAAAATACGTTATAAAAATTGTATCTAAAAAAAGATAAGAAGAAGAAAAAACATTGAAAAATAATGTTGAAAGCAAGAAGGGAAATCAAAAATGTAATCAAAGAAACAAAACCAAATTGGTACATGAACATTTGTTTTTTCTTCACAGGAGAACTCTGTTATTCTGAAGGAGCTGGTGGAGTTACGCTCTCAGAAGAGCGCTCTGCTGGACTTCAGCACTCATGCTGACTTTGTGCTGGAAATGAACATGTCCAAAGTGGCCAAGAAGGTTGCTACATTTCTCGGTAGGGATACACAGTTAAAGGTCTCTTTAATAGGTTAAATATATTTATCACATGTCTGGCTTATTCACGTGCATTGTAATAATATTAACCTCATTTATGGTATACTGTATAGTACTATACTATACTGTATAGTATTGCCATCCGCTGAAATTCCGCATGTAGCCGCCTGGCTGCATCTAGCTCACCTTTGGCCTTGGCTACTCGTCGCCTCTCAGCAATCAATAGAGTCTTCTCAGTTAGCCATACAGCTTTCTTGGTTGGTATCTTGTAGGGGACGTAGGGGTTTCAGAGCAGTCTCAACGGTGGTCTCTTTGATCGTTGCCCATAGTTCATCAGGCATTCGATTGTGTGGAACATGACAAGCTTTGGGTCGCCCTGCGGGAACTGGGAGTGACGGAACACCTGATCAGACTGATCAGGTCACTCTACCAGGATCAGGAAGCTACTGTCAGAACCAGATATGGGGATACAGGCTGGTTCAAAATCAAGAAAGGCACCAGACAGGGCTGCATCCTTTCCCCATTTCTCTTCAATCTATACGCTGAAGTGATCATGCGGAAATTAGACCTGGACGAATTTGAAGTGGGGGTGAAAATTGCTGGCGGAAAGTGAGAAAGACCTGAGGACAATGATCATGAAGCTTAAAAGTGAAAGTGAGAAGATGGGACTTCATTTGAATATCAAGAAAACGAAAATCATGACCACAGCTGCTAAGGAAGTCCATATAAAGATCAACAACGAGGAAGTTGAGGTGGTCGACAGTTTCGTCTTCCTGGGCTCCATGATCAACCAAAGTGGTGATGGAGGTCCTGAAATGAACCCAATTTGGAAGTGACACTTCAATCACTACCAAGCGCAGACTGGTCCCTGCCATTGTGTTCCCCATTGCGACTTATGGGTGTGAGACTTGGACCCTAACAAAGGCAGCCAGGAGAATAATTGATGCATTCGAGATGTGGTGCTGGAGAAGGCTCCTGAGGATCCCCTGGACAGCGAGAGAAACCAACAAGTCAGTCTTGGAACGCATCAATCCCGATTTTTCCCTGGAAGGCAAGATCACCAGGCAGAAACTGACGTATTTTGGTCATGTGATGAGAGCCAATTCACTGGAGAAGGATGTGATGCTGGGGATGGTGAGTGGAAGTAGACCAAAGGGAAGACCAAAAACCCGATGGCTGGACACAATCATGAAGGACACGGGCAAAAATATCAGTGAACTGAAGGAATTGGTCAGGGAAAGGAAGACATGGCGAGACATGGCCCATAGAATAGCCAAGAATCGGACGCGATTGAATGGTTTCCTCCGGTATAGTATTAATATTATATTAATTTATAGTGTGATTATTTATTTTTAAAAATGCTGTTGACTCATTAATACAAATTGATTTGCTTAAAGAAACAAAACTTTGTTTTTTCAGTAATTGGTTGAAAATTTTGCTTGCACTTTGTAAGAACAGTTTAGCTTACTGTCATTTTTTTTTTTTTAAGAACCTCACATTGGATATCACTCTTTATTGGCCACGTTACAGCTTAAGTGCCCTCTTTATGTTTAAACATCCTGCTTATGTAATATATTATTTATTTTATTTATTTTTTTTAAATAAAGTATTTAAATATGTTTTTAATTGAGTTGATGGTAAATTACCATTATGCGCATTATCAAAAAAATTATCAAATCACACATTAAATGTGTAAATGTATCAAATTTTAATATCAAGCCTAAGCATGTATTTGATTCATTTTTATTTAAGATGGTCAATTTTCATTTTAGGAATTATTTTGCTTTCCTAAAATTTGGCAATCTTGAACTCTAATTAAATTACATGCAGAATATTTGTTATTAAGTAGACGCACCCAGAATTCCCATTTCATATCCATTTACGTACTCATTTATGATGCCCTGATTGTGAATGTTTGAGTGCGTCTTGAAGCTTTAACTCTCTCTCCATTAGACGAGCTGGCCCATAAGCTGAAGCCGCTGGGTGAGGAAGAGCGGGCGATCATGATGAAGCTGAAGGAGAAGGAGTGCCAGAAGAGAAATTTGCCATTCAACAACGAGCTTCATGCCTGGGACATGCGCTACTACATGACCCAGGTAGAGGAGACTCAATACGCCGTCGACCAGAATCTGCTGAAAGAGTACTTTCCCATGGACGTGGTGACCATTGGGCTTCTCGACATCTACCAGGAACTGCTGAACCTCTCCTTCCAGAAGGTGGAGGGCGCCCCCGTGTGGCACGATGATGTCACTCTGTACTCTGTTAAGGACCGCACCTCTGGTCAGATGGTGGGACAGTTCTACCTGGACCTCTTCCCCAGGTATGAATAAAATGCTTTGAGAACTTCTGAGATATGTGTATGGCTCTGTATTTACAGTGTTTTTGTCAAGTGTCTGTCTCAAGTGTATTCTTTTATTGTACAGCAGGAATCTTCAATCTTATCCAAAAAAGGGCTGGTGTGGCTGTAGACCAGCTGAGCAGGAGCAACATTTGATTTCACTTGTTTACCCAATCAGCTCCCTACAGCCACACCAAACGTTTGCTGAAAATTTTTCTAAGCATCGTTGTGAAAATGGCATGATTTTGTCCACTGCAAGTCAAGCAGATCTGATAATTGATTACAAACTGAATTGATTAGGCATACCATTTCATCATGTGAAGAAATCACTTAGCTAGATATTCGATATCTTTAGGTATTTTACCTCTGCCTGGTGCCTCACCTAACATGACCTCTACAGAAATATAGCCTAAGCAATCTTAAAAGGTAAACAAATGCATTTCTGCATAATGTTTAGTGAAACATCGTTATAATTTCTTGCAGTTGAGATGTGTAGGTGCAGAAGACCCGATTTTAAAACTGGGCTTAAAGTATATACATAGTTTTGTCTCTTTTGTTTTCAGAATCCTGTAATTTTTTGCACTTGTTATATTACAGCAGTGCTGTTATTGGCTAAAAGATTGTAGTCTGCAACATGAGCATATTATCATGTAGCACTAATTACAACACTTATGAATTACTGTCACCATTTATTCTATTATTCGGACCGATAATTGATTCACGGCAGCTTAATTCAAATCAACATCCTCCCTTCCTCAGAGAGGGGAAGTATGGGCATGCTGCCTGTTTCGGCTTGCAGCCTGGTTGTCTGCTGCCTGATGGCACGAGACAGATGGCTGTGGCAGCCATGGTGGCTAACTTCAGCAAACCGACAGCTGATGCTCCCTCCCTGCTGCAGCATGATGAGGTGGAGACCTACTTCCACGAGTTTGGCCACGTCATGCACCAGCTTTGTGCACAGGTCTTTAATCAAGTTATATATTATTATTTATAGGTTAACATTTTGTTAACAACAAAATAAAATGGTAAATGTTTTTTTTCTGATGTGTGTGTACTTCCAGTCAGAGTTTGCTATGTTTAGTGGAACTCATGTGGAAAGAGACTTTGTGGAGGCTCCTTCTCAGATGCTGGAGAACTGGGTGTGGGAGAAGGAGCCGTTACAGCGAATGTCCAAGCACTACAAGACAGACAGTCCAATTCCAGAGGAGCTTCTGGATAAACTCATTAAGTCCAGGCTTGCCAATGCTGGTAATAACATTCTCCTCTAAACATAGCACTAACTTTTTGGTTAGTTTTTTTTTTTTTTTTTAACTCCACAGTTAATCCACAGCACACATAATGACAATTATTCAATTTCAGTATCTTCTATATATTTTAAGGTTTGTTCAATCTGAGGCAGATAGTGCTAGCTAAGGTAGATCAAGCCCTTCACACAAGAGCAGGAGTGGATCCAGCAGAGGAATATGCGAAGCTGTGTCAGGAAATCCTGGGAATTCCAGCCACACCAGGTGAACCCTTTAACACTATGCCTTTGAAGTTATTTTTCTCTTTGAGCTATTTTTGACTTCAGTGAGCCATTAAGTTGAAGACTTTTCATTAAATTTCTCCCCAGGTACAAACATGCCAGCCACATTTGGTCACCTTGCAGGTGGATACGATGCTCAGTATTATGGTTATCTTTGGAGCGAGGTCTTCTCCATGGACATGTTCTATGCCCGCTTCAAGAAGGACGGCATCATGAACCCTAAGGTCAGTGAAAGGTCATGTAATAGCAACTGTTAAAACGTGACAGAGGTATAAATAATGACACATTCGCTATGTCTTTCAGGTTGGTCTGGACTACAGGAATTATATCCTGAAGCCTGGAGGTTCAGAAGATGCATCCGACATGCTGAAGAAGTTCTTGGGAAGAGAGCCCAAGCAAGATGCGTTCCTCTTGAGCAAAGGATTGTCGGTGGAGCAGGAGCCAAACGCGCCTTGTGCTTGTTGACGAGTTACTATTACACTAATGTTACTGGTGTCTCTCTGGGAAACGTTAATACACACAAGCAGTTCAGACTGATTTACTCTGATATGTCAAATATCTTCCAGAAATTTTCACTTTAATCATCAAAGGCTATATATCTCAAGCGCACCAGTATTAATTTTTTTGGATTAAAACCTGTCTATTACATTTTTTCTGTTTATTTTGCACCCTGGTGCAACAGCTACCCACAAAGGTGGGTTACAAGTTACAAGTACTTGTTACAAGTTACTTCATAATGAAAGACTCACCTGTAAAGATCATGTTACTAATTAATTTTACCTGCTATACGGGGAAAAAATAAACACCAGTCAAAGGATGTGATGTGTTCATAAACGTTAATAGCTAGAGCTGGGAATTCAATGTCATTTTGGGTGACATTAATTTAAATAAAAAAAAAAACACAGTCTTGGTGAATTTCTATAGTATAAATGATTAGCAGAATTATTATTCTTATTTTTTTTTTTTTTTTTTTTTCCCTCCAATTTTCTGGGACCTCTTTTAACTTTTAAAGCACGAAGCAAAATGCCTGCAGTTTTTGAAAGAGTGAGCAAAAGCCCAGACTTGAACACCAGTGTAGGGGTTTCAGTAAAGTTTCCTTTTTAAGAATTATGTAAAAAAAAAAAAAACTTCCTACATCCTTAATTTTTTTCTGAACAGGAACAATGAAAACGATTTTCTTCCAATGACTAAAATTTTTTTTTCCCTGAAATATTTTATCTTGGCATGGCAGAGCTTGCAAGACACGACTGTTTCCACTTGTTTTATCCCTTGGAAAGAATAAAATCCACAATGTGTACAAGGCTGCATTCTCCGAAGAGAATACAGTTCTGGGTTTGTCTGTATTCGAATTTACAGTATTTTGTTCAGCTGGTTTTTAACACTTAAGACGTCGAATTGATATTTCACCACACAGTCAGTGGGATGTGATGAAAAATTACAATTTTATGTATGATCTTGGGTCGCCTGTCCGTCCATCTGCCTTTGCATCCATCCGAGATTCTCGTTAGCATAATATCTCAAGTTGAATGTTTGCAAAATGTAATGCAGTCATTACTGTAACAAAGAGATAAACTGTTTGGATTTTCGTATTGATCTTAAAATACAGCAAAATTCATTTTCATAGCATTATTTTTGGTAAAAGTATATTTTAAGAGGCTGCATGGTAACTTGGTGGTTAGCTCTGTCGCCTTGCACCTTCAGGATCTGGGTTCGATTCTCATCTTGGGGCTCTTTACATGGAGTTTGCATGTTCTCCCTGTATTTGTTGAGTTTCCTCCCACAGTCCAAAGACATGCAGATTAGACTAACTGGCATTCCCAAATTGCCCGTTGTGTGTGTGTGTGTGCGCACATGTTACCTGGCCTTACGGTCCATTTTTACATTAGATTAAACATTATTGCATGATTGCAAATTGGAAAAAAAAAGAAACAAACAAACCTGCAATCTTGATTCTAAATGACTGATTCAATTGCACATATTCCCTTGCACTCAGATCACACTGCCTTCACATGTTAACTTATTTACTTCACTTTTACAATCCCAGGTTCAGTCATACAACTCAATCACTTCTCTCATCACAGTTCCTCATTTATTCACGACATGTAACAAGGAGGCATACCTAAATATAGGAGTTGGTGCCAAACACCGGCGGGTACAACGTTGTGTTTTGTGTCCTCAGATTTATTTAATTTTTGAATCTGATTGAATCCAGGTGATTCTGGAGCAGGGTACATTCTGACATCTTGTTTCTGATTGTCTTTTGGAACTTTGGGATAAAACTTATTGTATTAGTTACTAATACTAACTGTTACACACGGATTCTAAATCTACATAAAAGCATATTTGGAAATATGTTAAGATTGAAAAGGTAAAACTTTTGACAATTAAGTTATATATCATAACTGTATAATTTCAAACTACCTAACAAACCCTGACATTTAACTGAAAAAGAATAATGGTATAAAACCTGCGATGATAAAGTACTGATGAAGTGTTATTAGTTATTTTTATTACTACTGTTAACATTCTATTTTTGTTCACAGCTTTATTTACTTTAAGAGTTCTAAAATAGGGAAAAGCAACTTTTTTTTATTTCAGGAGAGTTGAAAGTTCTGTCTAGACAGCACTTTTTTTGGAGTGCAATAAAGGTTTTGGTTGAAAAAATTATAATTGTATGAGATTGTAATCTCAAATCTCAAAGAGAAAAATTCGATTCCCATTTTAGTATGGATTGTGCAACCCTATTGCCTATCAATGTGTACAGTGTACTTTAAAAACATACAATGGACTATTAATATGCACTGGAATCGGTAAAGCGTCCATCCATTCATCTAATGACCATGTGATGTATACAATGTGTGTCTGAATCCACTAGATTGAAACAAAACTGATATTGACAAATCAATACCTCTCAAGCCAATCAAATTGATATCTGGTGGTCACATGACTGATGATCTTGAATGAGGCAAAATACAGCTATATGAAGATTAATAATCTGGCCCTTTAGATACCAAACAGTTATGAAACATACTGTAAGCAATGTATGTTCTTCTGTTCTGACAAATCCTATCAATCCTAAACAAAAACATTAAAAAGTAAGTATACTTATGAATAAAGGAAATGTTGCACTATAAAAGCTGTACAAAAATTGGCACTGTTAGGAAAACCTAACATCTAATTCGTAATTTTGTTTGCCTTGCATTAACAACACGTAAGGTAAAATCACCATCATGCTCCAGAGCATGACTTTATTGTGGTTACTCACATCTTGAGGGACATGCACATGCACAAACCATCTGATTATGTCTAGCTGACATGTGGTATCAAAAATTAAGAAAACATTCTGAATGATAAAGCTTCGAATTGCCGCAATGCAAGCAGATGTTTCCATACAGTTTGGAGTTGCCAAGAAAACCATTTTCAGGCTATGCAATAGGACCACAGTGCTGACCACTGGAACATGCCACAAAAGCTCCAGTTAGTCTGAGCCAGTTGTCTAACCATTACAATTTGGCCCTTCTCGCAGCAGCTACATTTTCAATATCTTTTTACAGTGGTGGCTGGCAGTGAGTAGGATATTTTAGAACCTTTTTCCTGAAGTTGATGTGTTAGAAGCAGAAAAAATGGGCAAACATAAGGATTTGAGTGACTTTGACAAGGGCCAAATTGTGATGGCTAGAGAACTGGGTGAGAACAACTCCAAAACTACCGGTCTTGTGGGATGTTCTTAGTCTGCAGTGGTCAGGAGATACCAAAAGTGACCCAGGAAGGAAGACCGTTGAACTGGCCAATGGATGACCAAACCTCACTCATTGATGCACATGTGGAGTGAAGGCTGACCCTTGTAGTCCGATCCAATACAAGTCCTACTGTAGTGTAGATCAAATTGATGAAAAGGAAATGCAGGTGTTCATAATGTTATGACTGATTGTTGTATATTTATATAATGTTATATAATTAATTATGAGAATCTGTAAAATTCTCAACCACACATCAATCTTGGAGGTAACAAAGGCCTTCAATATCACTTGATTCCAACTTTGCTGATAGAATTTGCATAGTATGAGTGTTAAACACAGAATCACAATCTCTTCCGATTCTTGTCACTGGGTATCACATGAATATTTTAGTTGCACTGATGTTCACCGCTCCATCCACTCAAATCAACATCTCTGTCTCGGAAATCATTTGGCAGTGTTTGAAAGTCCAGCATTCGATTCCAAAAAAAATGCTGACTGCATGTTCGTATGACATGGGATTGGGACAGGGTAAGAGGGTATTTTGAAGGGCAGTGGTTAAAGAGGGTAGAGACATCAATGAATTGTAAATGAACAACAATCCTGGTTATCTTAAGTAGTATTTCGGCTGTTATGTCAGTTGATCTAAAAAATTTAATATTGCAAATTATTTAATGTTAATTATTAAAAATATGTAAGATAAATTTCAGTTGTTGTTTTTTTGCCACACAACGCCCTCAAAAACAAATTTAAGTCTCTTGATGGCTTCCCTTGGGACTACAACCTTTGAGTTTGTCTGAAAGAGTGAGACACAAACATTGCTCATGATCACAGTTAATTGACGTAATGGTTGTGTTGGTGCATGATGGAGCAGATGAGTGCTTATTTGACATCTTGTCTTTTACAGTTACAGTAATTCAATAAAGTCAATGGATTAAATGGTCCAGTGTAAGGAAACCAACCAGCTGTGAATTTTAGGACGCTTCAGCAAAGATATAATGATTAAATGGTGGAGTATAAAGCCTCCTTATGAACTCTTCATTAGGTTAAAATAAGCTTAATGTCCTAAGTCTTTGAGGAAACTGGAATGAATGTCACACAAAATGTCTGAAACAGTGTACACTTTCTGTAGTGCTGTTTAAGCACTTAATAATTCCTTAGCACAAAATAATTTTCAAGGTGTCTACCCTGCAAATGCTACACTTTGTGCTAAATTGATGTTTAGCAAATCTAACCTACAGCTGGTAATTACATGGAACAGCAGCTGCTACCTCTCTCCAGGGTGCCATCACCAAGCCAGGGAGACCTGGTAAACAAAGGTTCCTCCTATTATACCTGATCTCTGTGGATGAAATGACGAAGAGCATAGAGCACAAACACTTGCTGATGAGCAGTACTCATCAGACTGTGATCCACCAGATTGCATGTATTTTCTCTAAGCAAATATAAGCAAATGACGCTGCTTTTCATTCAGCTCTTAGGGTTTACACATGTACATAAGCCTTTGCATTGCAAATAAAAGAGTAGTATTGAATTGAGAACTGCCTTTATGCAATGTAATAGGGTGAGATTGGAAGACGTTTGCAGGTCTTGCGCTGAGGAATGGATCTGATGGAGCTGAGGGAGGCTCTGGGAGTCAATGCACTGCGCGGACATGACACAGGCACTCTGGACCCCCCATCCAAACTGGTGCGCGTTTTCATCAGCTCAACAATCTCAGGTTGGGGTTTTACTGATAAACTTACTCTTATTTATAGTTGTTTGTATTTTTACAAAAGTAGTTTTTTCTTTCTTTTTTTTTTTACTTTTTTTTTCTTACTTGCCAAATTTATTTGGATGAATAGGTAATTGAATAGGTAAATGAATAGTATTTTAGCATAGAAACTAAAATACAAATTTATTCCTATAGAATTGTAGGCTACAATATGTAACAAATTATCTGCACTATTAAAGCACCAATTTTTTTCTATTTTAAAAAAGGTAGCTCATTTTCTAGTTATTAATATTACTTTTTTCCAATTTGTCATAATCTTTTTTTTTTTTTTTAGCTCTATTTCACTACCTGTGCTCTTCTTTTTTTTCTGGTTTCTCTTGTATGTAGTGTATTTAGCAAGATTATGTCTGTCAATATTGCACTTTTTTTGCCAGACTTCAACACTGAACGAAACGCCTTTTGGGAAAAAGTCTATCCTGAGTTACAAAGATACTGTCAAAGTCTTGGCCTGGTCTTTGAGGTTTGTAATAAATACTAAGTACATTGATAGATTTCAATACTTTGCAGATTTTGCATTATTGGAACACCTAATACAGTACAAAACTTTAAACCTATTGTCAGTTGGTCTGAAAGAGCAAAAATATTCCTTAAGGGCAAGGGCATTCGAGTCAAACTGGAACTTTTGATTGTGCAAATAGTGTACTGGGTAACATGCATGGAACACCCCAACAAGGAACACCCCACAGTTTTTTGTGGGACGTTCCACTTTCAATGGGCTCCAAGCCACCTCAATCAGGATCATCCATTCATGGGTGTACATCCCTTTGTATAATGTTTGCACCATTCAAATGTTTTACTGCTATGGTTTTGCTACTGCTGTCTCGTCACTGTACTGTACTTGAAGTCTTCTGAAAATGTCAATCAGTTTATGTCTTCATTCATGAGAAATTTCACCATAAGTCCCGGTTTGACTTGAACGTTCCTTGTACTTACAGGGGGTTTGAAAATCTGGGGTCACTAGTCAAAGTGCTTCTTATTTAACTTTAAGCAGTTCCTTGAGTGAAAACTAGGATTTTAGAAATATTTACATGAATTTTAGCATTTTGTGAGGTCCCCATTTAGCTTTATTGTTCACATGAGGTGGTACAGTCTCTGCAAGTTTGTGTAAAATTTCATTAATCTTGATATTCTGGATCAAATCCATCAGTATGTCATCTGAACCCAATGTTTAATGACAAGGAAGTTTCAGACCCCACTGTATGTTCTACTGCCCATTGAGAATGAGAATTGTTTTATTAAGTGCGTCTTTAAGTCGTGAAATATTAATCCAGAAATAAAATTTTTCAATCTCCTGTTTGTACATTTCAAATTCCGCAAGGTTGTGGATTTCCGGTGGGGTTTGTGGGATTCAGTCATTGTTGATCATCTAACAACTGAGTTATGCCTTCAGGAGATACAATCATGTCAGAAAGTGTCGCATGGACCTTGTTTTATTGTAAGTCTGGTCATTTATTTGCACTTATTTACTAACTTAAAGCTATATACTAACTATATAACTTCATCAATAAATTCTGGCCTCACGCTAACCAGCAGCTGCATTCCTGTTTGTTTGCTTTATAACCACAGGCTTTGGTTGGCAGTCAATATGGACACAGGCCCATTCCACGCCTCATACCAGGGACTGAGTTTGAGTTACTGCTCTCAAAACTTTCCTATGATCAAGAAGGCTTGACAGTACTTAAGAAATGGTTCATCAAGGACGATAACTCAGTACCCCCTAAATATGTCCTTCAGCCAATCACCACACACTATCCTTATTACAATGACACAAAACCTGAGGCTAGACCACAGCATGACGCTGACATTTTGTCTTGGAATCTCACTGAAGCTCGGTTATTGCAGCTACTATGCAGTGCAGCTCTGCAAGCTGAGAAGGATGGGGACTTTAGTGCAGAGCAGAAACATAATTTCTTCATGTCACGTGAGAGAATGTTTTGTCAGTTTGTTAAAGTACAACTAACACTCATGATAATCACAATACATTGATTGATTTTGCTTTGCTTCATGTCCCACAGTGATCGAAAGGGAGATGGAGAGTTTTCTGTCATCGCAAGACCAGAGGAAGACACCATCTGTCATCTTTGTCAGGGATCTACCTCATTTGAAGAAAAGTGAAAGCCATAAGCATGCTAAGTTCTTGGATGTTACAGCTGATGGTCTCTTAGATACTGAGGCCCAGGAACTCTTGAACAATCTCAAACTGCGTATCTCCAGTGCCAGTTCAAGTCATCTCACCTTAGAGCTTAGTAAAAATGCTATGGATGTGAATCGTAAGGAGCACAAAGAATATTTGGAGAGATTTTGTGAACAGGTTGTATGTCAGATTAAGGACAGGATTGCTAGGCAAACTGCTCCACCAACAGCTCCAGAGTGGCTGTGGTTTCAACAGGAGCTTTATCATCATGCAAAGCTATGCAAATACAAGTGTGCTAATTTCACTGGAAGAGATGGTCCACTAGCAAAGCTCTGCGTCACAATGTGGGAGTCGAGAAACATACAGCATTTGCCGCTTGTAGTCTACGGGCCTCCAGAAGTTGGAAAGACTGCTCTACTGTGTAAACTGGCCCATGAGGTGCGGACTGGTCTTGATCCACAAGCTGTGGTTGTTCTCCGTCTCCTCGGAACATCTCCCATCAGTGCAGATGTAGATTCTGTCCTAAAGGGAATTTGTTTACAGGTTTGTGGAGCTTTGGGACTGGCAACTCCCAGCCCGCAGACTGCAAACACACATGAGAAGTTGGTAAGGTTCTTCCATGCCATACTACAGAAAGTGGCTGAACATGGAGAAACATTAGTTCTTATCCTAGACTCATTGGATGACCTCTCACGGGCAAACAATGCCCATAAATTGCACTGGATACCTACAGAAATTCCTCCAAATGTACATTTTGTAGTGTCCACCCTACATGACATGTCTCCTTTAAAAAGACTGAAAGCTTTACTTCGTGATGATAAATGTTTCTTTGAAGTAGAACCGCTGAATTGTGATCAAGGGCAGGACATCATTAATGACTGTCTGAATGTTGCTGGAAGAAAAATTTCATCTGAGCAAGCACATGCTATCATTGGTGGCTTCCAAAAGAGCGGAAGTCTTTTGCATCTAAGGCTAATGGTCGACATGGCAAAGCAGTGGTCATCCTACACCTCCACATCTGATATTCATCTTGGCAGCTCAGTGCAGGAATTAATCTCAATGTATCTCCAGACACTGGAAAAAAAACATGGCGAGAAGCTCGTCCACCATGCTTTGGGTTATATCACCTTATCAAGGTTGGTTATTGACAAAATTCTATTGAATGAAAACTCTAATAAAATGTTTAATAAATGAAACAATGCATCACTGTGTCTTCACAGACGTGGCTTGTCAGAGGCAGAGCTACGTGACATCTTATCTGTAGATAATGAAGTTCTGGCGGAGGTCTACCAGAGCCGGCTACCCCCGAGCCACACACTAATACGCTTTCCTCCTCTTCTTTGGGCTCGTCTCAGATATGATCTAAAAGATCACCTAGTGGAACGTTGGGAAAATGGTATTTTTGTGTTAGTGTTCTTCCAAAGGTAAGATTTAGTTTCTTTTAGTTATGACCTGTGGTCATTATCTGCCAGATTAATTATTTTTTGCACTATTTAAAAACTGTCTAACAATTGCAACTTGAAGTATCATGAGCTTCATTCTCTGTAGGCAGTTTACTGATGTTGTGAAGGCAAGGTACCTATCTGTGGAGCACCGAGTTCAAATGCACAGCGTACTCAGTGAATATTTCTCAGGTCAGTGGAGCCAAGGCCAGCTTAAACCCATGCATCTGTCATCGCTGAATACCCAACTGAATGCTGACAGAAAGGTACTCATTACTGGACTGTAAATTATTCTAAAGTATGTCATTTCAAACTAAATTAAACCATTGATCACTTTATTTTGTCAAGGTTCCTCATCAGCCCATATGGTATGCTGAAGGAATGGCCAATCTCAGAATGCTGCATGAACTGCCTTATCATCTTACACATGCAGGCCAATGGGAGGAACTGCGTCACTCTCTGCTAGGTTAAGCTTAGTGACGACTCAGATTTATGTAATAAACAATTTACAGATATACTCACAGTATATGTTATATGTGTTCCAGGCAATTTGGACTGGTTGTATTGTAAGACTCACAGCTGTGGCGTGGTCAGTGTGATTCAGGACCTCTCACTCTGTGTTGACATCATAGACTGTCCTGAGATCCAGCTGCTCAGGGACTGTTTTCTACTGCTTAAGCCTACCTTAGATTTCATTGATGGACACACAGGTAAGTATTGCTTTGGATTGCAAAGCATTCGGTATTATTATTATTATTATTATTATTAATAAGCATGCATCCAAAAAATTTTTCATGCATGTTTTTTTTTGTACCAAAATGATTAACCTATTAAGCATAGAGCACTACAGCTCCATTTGTTAGTTGTAGACAAATTTTTGTACTGGGTTTTATTTTATCATGGGAATTATGGGTTTTTAAAACTATTTCTTAGAGTGTATCAAGATTACTAATGTGAGTCTGTGATACGCACCTTGACACATTGCAAGCCTTACATAGACCTGAAGTGCATCTATTGTAGTGCTCTCATGCATATTAGAGCTTGTCTACAAAAGTAGTTCTGAACCTTTATCCTTGAGGTCCCCTTGCCATGCATATTTTAGTGTTTTCCCAGTTCCCATCATACCTGATCTACACTCGATTTTATTTCCTTATTGCTAATTTTAACAACTATGCATAGACAGGCCAGGACAGTCACCATCCCACTCTCAATTAAAAAAAAATCTATATAATACATATTTTACATCACACAGTTTTATGGTGATGGCACAGTAGCTTAATTTTTAGCACTTGTCACCTTGCACCTCTAGGATCAGGGTCCGATTTTTGCCTCGCCTGTGTAAGGAGTTTGCATGTTCCCTCTGCATTTGGGCACAAGATGGGGTACACCCTGTATGGGGTGCCAATCCATGTACTCTGGTTTCCTCCCCCAGTCTAAAGACATGGCATATTAGGCTAATTGACATTCCTAAATAGCCTCTAGTGCATGAAAGGGCATGTGTACTGTATGCACTTCATCGAGGGTGTTCCCTACCTCATGTCCTAAACATCCTGGGATAGGCTCCAGGCCCACCGCAACCCCGTATACAGGAGAAAGCGGTATAGACAATGAGCGAGTGAGAGTGAATTTCATGTGGTATTGTATGTTATAACAGAGTATTAAAAAAAAAAGCATGACATTACATATTGAAGCAATGAAGAATCCCTACTTATAGTTAGTAATCTTATTTTTTTTTCTCCAGGCATCAGTGTTTCTTTTTAAGAACCTGCACAGATTCTGCTTACTGTACACTAACACAAACTGATCTTTTTAAAGACTCAGCAATTCTGTTTACTGAGATCACCGCCAGGCTTCAGGCTCTAGCTCCTGTGTACCCTTCGCTGATTGGACGATTATGCTCGCAGTGCGATGATTGGTTTGCGTCCTATGCAGACCCTGTGCTTGTGCCCAAGAGTGGCTTCTTACAACCCCCTGGAGGGCCTTTGATAAACACCCTCAGTGGTTCTGCAAAAGGTACATTATGGAGGTTTTTAAGATGTTGAATAGTACTTGAGTTTGATCGAAATATCTAGATACCTTTAAGCACTAAAGGCATCAAGATGATTTCTGTACCTATAATTATTGGTCCACAATAATGATTCTTCAGTCAGTTTAATTGATAACCCTTTGATTGCCCTACATTAGTTGCTGTCTTCCTTTCTTGTTTACAAAGGGATTACTGCAGTAGATCTGTATTTACAAAGAGACTTACTGATAGCAGGTTCAGTCGATGGTGAGTTGGTTGCTTGGGACCTAAAGTGCCTTGAGATGCTACATACAATTGAAGGACACACAGGTTAGCTGTCTTTTAGCTGTCTCATCATAAACAAGTAAAAATATGACCTTTTGTGACATTTACACACCTTCTTTGAGCAGGTGCAGTGCAGTCAGTGAAGCTTTTAAATAAAGGTGAACACTGCTTATCTACTGGACTTGATGGCTCTATTAGGAAATGGAGTCTGCTCACTGGGAAACAGCTCTACTGCATTCCAGCTGTGGTCTCGGTACAACCCTGGCCTTCTGATCAGATCCTTGTGCTTGAGCCTCAAGCAATGGTCTTGTCAAACACTCAGGGTCAAGTGAGATATCTTTCCATATACAGTAGCTTTTATACAGAAACCCCCAATTTTGGTGCTCGTAAGAATGCTACAGTACTCGTCAATTAAACATATTCACTTATTTGCATTTTCTATTCCTGTGCTGTGTAGGTCAAATCATGGAATTTGGACACTGGAGAGCTTCTTTATGAGGTTGACGTAAAAGGAGAATGCTCAATCCTTAGCGCACTGGGGGTGGAAGTGGCCGTCATGTCCAGTGATGGCCAAATCTGGATCTTTGATTCAGACACCGGCCTTGAAAAATCATACCATAAGCTTACTGGTACCATAAGCTTATCCTGCGTTCAGGGTTTCACTGTATCCAGTGTGCTTTCACTCCCCCGACATGGGAAACTCCTTGTTGCATCTCAGGAGTGCTCACTGAATATGGTAAAATACTGTTTTATTATTATCAACATTATTATTATAATTTTTTCTCACTGATTGATTCGTTTATTTGCCTCCGGTTCTAAAAAATGAGCCGAATAAGTAAATGCCAAAATGTGACGTGAGATGAATGACCACTATGGGCTAAGAAAATGACTCAATCTCCATAGACCTCCAATCCGGAAATGCCCAACTTTATAATAGATAATAAACATGTTTACAGCCTGGTACAAAAATTACTTTGTTCTCCATAGCTAGACTTTCCAATCAATTTAATTCAATTCAATTCAATTAATTTCTATTGCATTTTAACAATGGTCTTTGTTGTAAAGCAGCTTTATAGAAATAAAAAAAAATTAAGAAATTCCGTTTGAACTAATTCTAAAATTTGTGAGGAAATAAGTAAGCCATTAAGTGATATGTAATTATGGTCATGGCTGATTTGGGTGACAGCACATTTGCGGCTGTAAAACGGCTAGCTGTTTGCTATATGCAGCACTTTAGCTAACCAGCTAAGTGGAATTGGTGTAGTTTATCTTAACACAAAAAATATAGAGTTGGTGCGGAATGCTATATAGGGTATGGATGAAGAAGTTCAATGCAAAATAACATTAGCATATAAATTGTTATTTTAGCAAAGCTAAAGCTAATCTAGCTAGCTTGTGGTAACAGAGATGAGTAGCTGTGTTACAACCAACAGCCAGGCTCTGTCTGTTTCCCTCATTTGCCCATTTATGGATTGATTATATATATTTTTTTGAAATGTGATGTAAAATGTAGCCAAAACTGTAAAAGAAACTGTGGAGAAATTAAGTCCAAGCATGATGACTACACAGCTGGTGGTGAATAACCAAATAATTAACTGACGATTGAATTAACTGCTTTGTCCTCTGGCACTGTTTTTACTCTCTCTTCCATCTTGCATGTTTTTTTTTTTTTAAAGAAGTGTTGCATGTCAAAATGTCACCTGCAACTCATAAGCTAATTAATTTTCATTTCATTTTAAATAATACATACAATATAATCAATGATAAATATGACAATAAAAACTATTCATAGCTTACACCCAGTTTTAAAGCCTGTTTTTAAGCTGGCTATTTATCTTCCGAACAAGATCTTTACAGAAATACTAGACCAGCTTCAAGCGTTCATTTTAAACACTTCTAGATTGGTTGGGGTTCAATATCATTTTTTTTTCTTTCAAAGATGTGTCAAGGTATGTTACAGACAGGAAAACTCAATTTTGCACACATTTGGCTTATTCCCTATATTCAGCCATCAATGGTTTTTCACAAAAAAAGCCACACAAATGCAGTTACTCTTACTGTGGAGACCTAATTTTGCAACCTTCTCCTTTTGTACAGTAACCTCTCTGCTGACTTTCATCTCTAGGTCTCCGCTAATGGTTCACTATCTGATGTTGAGCTTCCTGCACCTGCTTCATTTATGTGCACTTCAGAAGATGGAACCATTCTTTTTACAGGTATTTGTTTCTTGTATTGTATTCTTGTATTCTTTTTATCAGGTTAGTGTTATTAGTCAGGATAAAATATATCTGAGATAAAGTAAACAGAGAGAGAGAGAGAGAGAGAGAGCGAGAGAGCATGCAGACTACAATTCTTAGTCATTATTCTTTTGAATAAAGGATGTGAAAAGAGCCTGGTTGTGCTGCATGTGAATCCAAACTCTGTGCAAAAAACCCAGGAGCTCCAACATGAAGCCACAGTCTTATCAGCTGCTTCATTTAGCCAGGGAAGTAAAGTCGTTACTGGATCTCAGGATCAAATCATACGGGTCAGTTTTGTTTAGATGTCATAACTGAAATTAATATTCAATGTAATTTTTAAATTTTAGTCCAGTCTGTAACCAGAGCAAGAAATGAATGACAAATCTGAAATATTGTGCTTGTCAATTAAAGGTTTGGGGTTTAGTCACCGGACATCTCCTTGATTCCTTCAGTGGTATGGGATCTCCGGTTACCTTCGTGTCTGTATACAAGAATACAGTCATTTCAGCATCAACCAGGTCTGGTCAGATTAAACTCTGGCAGCTAGACTATGATCCCAAACACAAAATCCAGACTGGTATTCCTGCCAACTGCCCGAGGGTGGTAATATCCAAAGATGGCAACACGGTGCATTTTATCAGAGAAGAAGCCCGAGCCAAGGTGTTCACATGGAATACTTCTGAAGGTGAACCACACATTTTTTTCCTAATTATTTTAAAGGTAAGCGGCAAACACCATGTTGGGGATTTAAGAAGCCTTTCCATTACAGAAGAAACACCGACCTGTATCTTTGACTTTTTTTGTTTGTTTGTTTGATTTCTCACCACCTTATATATTTTCTGCCCCAGATCCTTGTTCTACTTGAAACAATGAACAATATCACATACTTCATTAAATCACACACACACACAAATTAGTATGCAAAAATTGTATCATGGTAATTTAGTGGTTAGCACTGTCGCTTCACACTTCCAGGGTTGTGGAGTCTAGTCGTGCCTCGGCCCTGCATGCATGTCGTTTGCATTTTCTCCCCATGCTTGGCGGCTTTCCCATGGGTACACTGTCCCACAGTCCAAAGACATGCACAGTACTGTATATTGATTGGTGTTTACAAATTACCCATTGTATGCATGTGTTTGGCAACCTATCCAGGCTCTCATGCCACCCTGCACAGGATAAGTGAAAGTAGAATGGATTTGGCACATGAAAAAAGTCCAAAAAAATTTCCCTTACCAGAAATCCTGTAGTACAACCTTTAAAACAGACAGCTGTTATCGTCATTCATGGATGTACAGCCTTGTTTATAATGTTTGAAACATTCAGATATTTACTGTGGCTAAAAGTCATATCACTGTACTGTGCTTGAAGCATTGTGGAAATGTCAGTCTTATGCCTTCATTTACAAAAAATTTTATCGCAAGTCCCAGGTTGACTTGAACGGCCATTATATATAATTTGCGGTTACTGTGTTTCTTATTAGTGTTTTGAGTCCATTACTTCTCTTCTGCTTATGTCCACTGCCGGAGATAGAAATGGAAACGATCTGTTCATGGTCTGTCAAACAAATCTGCAAACCTATTGTTAAAATCATGTGGCCACCTAGTGGTCCTGGGCACGCTAAACATGTACTTTATGTATACCTACTGCTTATAACAAGAAATGGCCCTCATCATGATGCATATACCATATATTCAATAGGACTATGTGGGTTTGTTTTATTATGTTAGCTACAAAAAGAACACCTTTATTGCGGCTTTAAACAAACAAACAAAAAAAAAAACCCCACACGTCCAACTGAAATTATATACGTGCTCCTCAGGTATGTCCTCCGATACAATGGATGTGTGCTCAGATGTGTGTTGCATGGAACTGGCACAACAGAAGCAGCTTCTCTTCTGCGGCCTCTGCACTGGTACTGTACTCATCTACCCTTTAACCTTTCCCCAAGAGACCCTGTGCCTTCCTCCTCCAGAGAGCCTGCCCACTGTGCTCAGCATGTCCATCAGTCCGAGGGAGGATAAGATTGCTGTGGCCTACGAGGACATGGTGTGCTTGTTTGAGATCACAGCCAGAGACAGCTTCCCATGTGTCGAGGGCCCAATCCATAACTACTCACTCTCCCTGCTTCACTCACCTGTATCAGCTATGGGTTTGCTGCCTGACTGTAGACTTTTGTATGGCACATTTGGAGGGGAGGTGGCAGTCTATGACTTCAAGAGCGGCATGGCGGCAGAGCTGGATCACCATGGGTCTGCTATTACCTGCATTGCACTGAGTAACTGGGATAACCACGCTCTGGTAGGATCTGAGGACTGCGTCCAAAAGCTTTGGAATTTGAGTCCCGTGCTGCTGGATCATACAATGGAGTACAAGGTGGTACAACAATCCCAAATAGTGACAGAAGGTTCTTAATCTGCTTTAAGACTTTACATACATCTAATTACAAATCATTTGTGTAGAACTGTGTCTGTATCATGTTACAGGGTTTCTACTTCGAGGGCATTCTGTGTGCAGCCTTCTCTGTGAATGATAAGTATGTGTTCACTGGCTCTCGGGACAAAACCATCAAAGTCTGGGATGTGTCTACAGGTCAGTATTGTGTTTAGGTTGTAGTTTAAGCTTTAGGCATACGGTAAAAGTTTTTTCTGGCATAGGGAAATAACATGCAAAGAAGGTTTATGTGTGCATTAAAACAGGGAAATAAAACAATCCACTGTGTGTGTGAATGTGTGTGTGAATGTTGACCGGAGGTCTTACCAAGGTCGTACAAAATGGGAATAAATACAATGGTCACCATTTGCCTCTATGGTCCCCAGTTGACTGCAGAGGTTCCTGAATGGATGAATGGATTTCACTGATTACTAATGCCATGGTTCCCAACCAGAGGTCCATCCCCCCATTAATGGGGTGCCAAAGAACACAAGGGGTTCCCAAGTCTTTGTCTTTGAGGTTTTTGGAATTAAATTTACACATGTTAAAAGGGATCATAATTTCATGCTCACAGCATAATTAAACGTCTTCATAGAAAACTGTTTAAAAATATAAATGGTTTTTTTTTTTGTTTTGTGTATATGAGATCTCAATCCTGTGAAATAATACAAATAATAATAATAATAATAATAATAATACAAATAATAATAATAATAATAATAATACAGCATTTAGCTTTAAAATGAATACAAAATTTGCAGGCA
Organism: Channallabes apus; assembly: GCA_030522415.1. Taxonomy (NCBI): domain Eukaryota; kingdom Metazoa; phylum Chordata; class Actinopteri; order Siluriformes; family Clariidae; genus Channallabes; species Channallabes apus. Next base: position 26,113,291 of record CM060119.1, on the reverse strand, counting down.
TTTTTACAGTGAGGAATTCTGACTTTTAAACGAGTCACTAAAGCGAGCAACATCAGTGAGCTGAGCCTGTTTCGTTCAGATGTGCTGACAGCCTTTGCTCTTGCAAATCCTATCAGGATTACTGACTCAGACATGAGCAAACAGCCTGACTCACCAAAGGAGGTCGAGAAATCTGACCAAACACCCAAAGTAATTTTGAGACTGAACAAAGGAATCAGCGAATGAGAACTTTAAATCTTGTTCTTGGACAAAATAACATAGTTGATTTTAAAGTTTGATTATAATTTACAAATGCATTGTTATTTTATTGTAGCCCCATTTGTTGTTCTAGGATACCTTTTATACATCCAGTACGTTTATGCTGCAGTCATCAGGATAACACCCTACAAGGATGGGTTTGTAGCCATTTCACAGCTTGGCTCTTTCATCAAGGAAGGCTTCCGTTGTCCAAACACACTGACTCAAGGCTACAACCCGCTCTGTACCTTCAGAGCTCACTATCGCGTTACTTCACGTGAGAAGAGTGGAGAGGCTCCTCACTCTGCGATTACAGGGCTCCATGATTACAATCCAGCTCAGTTTAACTTCATGAACATAATCAAGACTAAACAGTCCAGCACATGTGTCCTTCTGTAATGAACCAGCATTTGGAGTCTTTAATTCTGAATTATACTGTATAGTAGTGTTTTTTTTGGAGTCTTTCATTTCTGAAAAGCAAATATCAGAAATGCATTCGAGCACTGAGTATTCAAAATATGTTTTATTGTTAATAATAATGTGTAAAAGCATGTATATGATCATTTCTTTTCTTACAAAATTTTAAATTAATTACAATTAAAATTAATCCCAACATTCATATTAGAACAATGTATGTACACTGTGTAAAAATATGTTTCATGATAAAGCATTTAGATCAAAGGCTCATTTTCAAGAACAGAATAATTCACAATTTTAATCACAAGCTTCAGTAATAATAATTTAAAAAATAATAATAATAATCTTCTGCTTATATGTTCTTGCATACATGTACTGTATATAGTGATTACATATATGCTGTATATATTATAGAATTATTATGCCACCGTTGAGTTTTTGATTTTGGACAAGAGTTTAAATCACCCCTTATTTTGGCCTTTTCTTCTTCTCATTTTCCTGGATATGGCTTAGCTGCACCGCTGCCAGTGTAATCATACATATCTGAAAGATAATTCAAAAGCAACATTTTAATAAGTTACTAATCATGGTCTACATTCAGTAGTGCTACCTATTCCTATGTAGTGGAATTTTTAAACTTGTGAAGCACTTGTGAAATTCAATATTTTATCCTGATGACATATAATAAAAAATAGTGTTATGCTAGCAGTTAGAAAAAAACAATATTATTACATTTTGATGTGATGTTCGGGATGCTACTGTATTTTGCTGTGATTGGGAATTATTTATTGATCCAAATAAATATCTTAACCATCTTCAATTGTTGCCTTATTGTACCTGATTTCTTTAAGCAAATTTGCCCACAACGTGACATTATTATGCTCCTGCTTGCTTTTTCGCCTCTGTGTACAGTATGAATACATGTCACTACAAGATTACCCACTGGGAATGCATCGCCTTAAGCTATTCTGTAGTAAAGTATGAGTACATTCATGATGCACTGTACGTGAGTGAATAACAAGGAAAAGAACTGAGGACATTTTACAGTTTACAGGAATGCCTCACCTCCAAGCAGAGGAAAGCAATACTGATTCCTCCAACTAGCAGCAGGTTCTGTTTTCCCCACAGCACTATTTTCTTTAGGCATCCGTTGATATAAATGCGCTCCTTGACTAAAGATTCTTCCATCCCCTGAGATTTGTAGCCACACATTGAATTGAACACAGTCTGCAAAGAAACCCATACAACACCATACTCCACTTCATAAAATCTCAGATGTTAACAGAATGGCACATTGTGTGACAATTCACTAGAACATGTGGAAGAAGATTTTCCTTCATAATTTAATTTAAAAGTAAAACTTTTTTATATTCTGGATTAAGCCCGTTTTCCATTTTTAATTGCGATTATTACACAAATACAATACCATTTAGAGTCTGAGTAAATTACTATTCGTACAAAATATACATCATGGATCTTGCAGTCTAGATCAGTACATGCATGGAAAAGATTGCTGATTTGACAGTTGTCCAGAGGAAGAAGCACACAAGCAATAGGGATAACCGCAGGTTTAAGATGATTGTCAAGCAAAGCCAATTCCATGAACTTGGGAGACCTTCACAAGGAGTGAAGTGTGGCTGGAGTTGGTGCATCAAGTGCCACCACGCACAAATTCTCAGAATGTGGCCTACAACTGTTGTATCAAGCCACTCCTGAACCAGACACATTGTCAGAATTATTTTACCTGGGATAAGGAGAAAAATAACTGAACTGTAGGCTGAAGACTGCTATCAAAGCAACCTGGTCTGACCCAGTGTTAGGTGCATAATGTAACATAATGTTTCTGTATTGTAATTGTGTTTTGGTTTATCTTAAAAATACTACATTTTAATGAGCTGTAAGCCATAATCATAAACAATTAAAACAAAAAAGACAAAGTATTAAAAATAATTAAAGGGAGAATGGAGAAGGCAAGGTTTTGGGGACACAAAACATGACATAAAGCATCATTTTATCATTAACAATACCACAAATAGAAATTAATTATACTGGATATTAGAAAAATCTACTCACTACATCAAATCTTTTTTTTTTTTTTTCAAACTGTAGATTTTTGAGTAAGAGAAAATTAAGAGAGATTGAAAGAGGCAAAACGAGACATAAAGCAAACAACAGCATCAACTGCAGTCATAGATATAATTTTCCCAAACCAACATAGAAAAATGCTGAAACTATACTTTTTCTGCTAGACTTTCTGCAACGATCATGTTTAGCAAATTGGACGTGTATTGGAAAGATGCCTGGTAAAGGCTGGTATAGGGAGACAATGTTTTTATGGTCATATTGTATATTAATTTTTATTTTATTTTAGTTGAGACAATGTTATCATAAATCTGTGAAATTTTCACAGTATTTTTAAATTTGTGGTAACTTGACTTTAAAATGCTGTAAGGTTATTATTATTCAGATGAATGTACAAGAGAAATGTATTTAAGTTCAGTAAAGTTTGTAATTTTCAAAATATGTACATAAGTGTTAAAATATGACCATGTAAATATCTTTTTTTTTCTATTGCTGCTAAAAAAGATTTCATCTGTGTCTGGTGCATTACCTCAGTGGGACGGCGTACACAGCATGAAAAAGGGACACCACAAGCTTCCAGGCTGGGGTTATTCTCAGAGCAGTTGAAATATGCATTCTTAGACCAATCTAAGTAATTATTCACTCCACAACACAAGAACTGCAGTGGCATAAACAAAGATTCAACACATCACATTAAAGGTAAAAAAAAAAATGTATATCCTGGGAATTTTACATTTATTATTTAAATCCCAAGCTTTAAGCCTTATTTATATTCTTGAATAAATTTTTTTAAATAAAACCTTTTTCTGCACAAAGTCAATCACATTTTCTAAATCCATGTCCTCTCGGTATAACACAGTGGCTTTGTCCATTAGCAGTTCTGTCCTACTCAGCACCTGGGAGAGGGTTAGAGACAAACTGATTAAAGGATTATTTAACTTGAGTGATTAATTATGTAATTACTCATGTCTGCTAGTTTGACTGTTTACCAGGTCTGAGAAGACAAAGCCCAGAACAGCAGCAGCGATTTGCAGGAACAGAATGACCATTAAAATTCCTAAAAACTATCAAAAAACATCATTAAAAAAATACCATACTGTATGTCAAATTTAAACAATTAGAATGAAAAAATATATATACAAAATGAATCAGCTAATTCAGTGCAAGTGCACAGAATTTTCCCATTTTGTTCTAGTAGTAAAAATGCTTCTATTTTAAAGCCAAGTTAAAAACATCTTCAGTAACAGTCACAACTCACTTGGTCTTATGAATGTCTTAAAAACTTTATTTCAGTAATAATATCCATTAACAGAATGCATTATTATTAATCTTAAGGACACAAAACAAAGACGGAGTGGTTGTCATACTATATATCGGCTGTGATGTGGCACGATTTAGGACACACATACATATACATTTAGTTAAACATCTACGTTACCAATTGCCTCTTGTCCAATCAGATTACTCAGTCAGAACTAACTGTTGTATAACATGATTCATATTTACTTCTTCAGTATTTAAGGCATCAAGATTTTTCTGGATGCTGAATTTATGTGTGCAGATAAGCTGCAACCTAATGACAAATATCAGTACATGTATGTTTATTTAAATCTAAAGTAGGTGTGGTCTAATCCTTTAGTTTTCATTTCAAATTTTTCATTTTCTGTACATTTTTTTACAATTTATGAATTAAAAATATATACTATATAGCCCAGACAAATGAAGAAACACTGGAAAAATTGTTAGAAATAGCATATTGAAATAAATGTATGTGAATTTATCAACCTCATCTACAATTTTCGAGTTGATCATTTTTCTGTATTACAGATGTGTGTACAACTGTTTTTTAATCGCACATTTGTGATGATTCTTTTGGTTTATACTTTGACAATATTCGATTGCTAAAAATACAAACAAACTAGTATCCTAATGGTAGCACGGAGGTTAGTGTTTAGCTCTGTCGCCTTGCACCTCCAGAGACTGGGTTCGATTCCCGCCTTGGGTGCAAGGAGTTTGCATGTTCTCCCCATGCTTGTGGGTCTAAAGACATGCAGATCAGGCCCACTGGTGTTCCAAAATTGCCCGTAGTGTGTGAAGGTCCTAAAATGGACAGGAGGTCCTACTGTACCATGATTGTAAAAATGGTGATAAATACAATAGTCATCATTGCTCTCTTGACTACAGAGGTTCCTAGATGCATGGATGGAGTAGCCTAATATAAACCACAACAACTCTGACCAGGCGGTTACTGGTTACTACAGATGAATTAACGAAAGCTGTAAATGTATGATCTGTGTGCACAACTCAAGCCTCAACCAGTTTCCCTGTGCGCCTACTGTTCAGATATCAATATGTGTCTGTATTTGTATCCATCATCCATTCAGAATGAGTAATGAATTGGAATTGGCCACATGCCTGTGGCAGATAGAAATGATGAAAGGAAAAGCCTTAAAGCTTTCCCATAAGAGTGCACACTCTAAACAAACACAAAGGCAAACTGACAATAAAAGAATGCCAAATACAGTCCAAAAAACAAACAAACAAAGGCTTTCTATTGATTCCAAAGGCATGGTATATTCAATTAGTGGCTATAAATTAGAATAAATCCTGTTAAGATTAAATGCATTTGCAACTGTATTAAGTATATGTGACAGCATTCCCACCATTTTCAGGAGTGTGGCAATGTCCCGCAGTGCACCGAAACACCCCAGGAATGTTATGATGAATGTTAGGGATCCTAAAGTGAGCAGCAGGAGAGCTGGATCTGTTGCCAATGTATCCACTACATCTGCAACATAATACATATAATAGAACATAATTTTCTTTTAGCATAGCTCTACCAATACAACACATAAATAGCGGTTAATGTGATAAAAATGGCACTTCTGTACCATTTTCCTTGGCTACTTTAGCGTAGATCCCCACAGCAATCATAACTCCACTAGCCACCTTAAAAAAGAAGGAAAGAATATCTTAGTCCTCAGTTCATTCATCGGACAATGTGGAATTCTGTAGAACATATAACACACAATGGATATTATAAAAACATCTTACCCAGAATATGTAGCAGCATATAAACAGAATGTACTTAGTAGCTTGACAAGTTGCCATTACAGCTGTTTTACTTTATCTACCGTTAAGTTGTAAAAATAAAGAAAGATATAAAAAAATTGGAAGAGATTTCAGCGTAGCCTGTCATATCCTCATCAGTTCCTTGTTTTTACACTACAGGCATGTAACTACTTGTTCCACATACTGTAGCTGCCTGAATTTACCAGGAACCTGAGCTGTACCTCACCATCATACACTATGTGGGTTTCCCCCTTTAATAAAATATCATGCTTTTTAATATACTGAAATTATAAGCAAAATAAATACATGTGAACACATTTACAGAAGGCTTACATAAAATAGAAATAATACTGTAATCTGTAAGTGCACAACATTAACTGTGGAAGTGCAACAGCAGACTCTACCGTATATAGATTATTTTACATTAATTTTCACACATATCTGCCTTTACAGCCCACACAAAAAAAGGCACAAGAAGTAGTTCTACAGATAAAAATGCAGAGTGAATCACACTGCATCAGTTTACAACATTTGTGGGATTAGGACCCTAAAAGCGGCAGATTTGTCTCATGTTTATTACACTGGCGGGTGTTACTGTATGTGGGCCACAACAGCAGCAGACCATGTCGGGCTCCATTTTTGTCAGCTAAGAACTGGAAACTGAGGCTGCACTGGGCTCAGGCTTACCAAAAGTGGCCAACTTAACGGTGGAAAATAATTATAGGCATAAAGAGGCATAATAATTTTTTATTAGTTTCCATGGTTTATTATTGTGAAACGCCTTTTCATAATGCCAGTATGATACAGTAAATTGAAAACCAGAGTGTATCAATTAAACCCCTACAAGTTATAGGCCTTAGTTTTGATGGGTTAGGCCCATCACAAGGGCCAATTAGCCTAATCTTTAAGCAAAATGTCTATGAACTGTGGGAGGAAACGTGAGTACTCTGAGGAAATCCACCAAGGATGAGGAGAACATGCAAACTCTATGCATACACACAGATATGTGGTGGGAATTGAACTTTCATTCCAGGAGATGCAATGACACAGTTAATCATCTGACACAACTATGCCATCTTACCACCTATTCCTAAAGATATAATTTTTTTTTTAAATCAGCCACAACAATCAGCCAGTATGTTCACAAAAGTTCTGTCAATTAACAAAACTTGTCCTGTAACTCAAAAATTATTTGGTCAAAACCGTTAAATAGACAATGCTATGCTTCCAATTTTCTGGCAACAGTTTGGGGAAAGCCCTCTTCTTTTTTCTATTTCCAACATGACTATGCCCCGGTGCACAAAAAATGGTTGGATGAATTTTAACAGAAAAACTTAACTGGTCCACAAAGAGCCCTGACCTTAACTTCATCGAGCACCTTTGGGATGAACTGGACTAGAGATTGCGAGTCAGGCCTTCTTGTCCAACAACAGTGCTTTACAGAATGAATGATTACGAATTCACACAGAAATACTCCAAAATCTTGTGGACAGCCTTTCAAGAAGAGTGGAAGCTGTTAAAGCTGCCATATACTCCACATTGAAGTACGTGTATTTGGATACAATTCCACTGCAGGTTTGGCCAAAAACGTTTGTCGATATACAGTACTGTGCAAAGGTCTTACACACCATTTTATATGCTGTACCGGTTTTGTTATATACAAACATAAACTTAAAAAAAACTAATGTGTGCGCCTGGGATTTGCATAAAAATAGAAAGGAGCGAGTGTGACAAAGTTACCAGAAAAACTCATATTCTCCAGCAAGCTCAGTCAAACCTAACAATTATTTTACTTATACGACTGTGCAAAAGTACTATATGTACAGTAAAAGTACAACATATAATATGGAGCCTAAGACTGTACTGTACAGACAGTACTGTAGTGTATATACAGTACTGTATAACTCATTGTGTCATTGAGTATATTAATGGATTCATGTTACATATACTGTTATAGTTTACAGATTTTTTTCATGATTTAGATTAAATTATTTGTTTAAATATGATGGTTAACTGTTCCTGAAAAAAAAAGTGGCTAGTCAGGCAAATTCTACCATGGAAATTGTAGGTAACAAAAAGGAAATGTTCAACTATGTTACGTGTCGAGTATGTCACCCAGTCATGTACAAAATATAAAAATAATAATGTTTAAGCTTTTACTAACTTGAGCCACTATTTGTCCTATTGAGAACATTGTTTTTGAACATTTATTACTTATGTGAAATATACACCACATTATAGAATGACTGGGACCTGTTAAGTATTTTGTTTCTTTTGCAATAATAGGTGATTATTCACATTACCAGACATGATAAACATATACAGTATAACAAAATTGTTATATATATAACCATTACCTGGTTGAATATGTCATATAATGTTACACTAGCAAGTGACATTTCTGCTACTCTGAAGGTTTGTAATTCAGAAATCTGGCAACATTCATACTGACATTTAAGGTAGTAAGTTAGATAAATTAGATAGGGGAAAAACACATGTTAAAAAAATCTAAAGAAAAATGATTGCTGTTGTTCTGATGTCTTTTCTTATGTTTTAAACGCTGTTTGGTTAGAGGGATGTAAACAAGGTACTGTACAAGCTACTGAATTGGTGTGAATCTAGCACAACAATCTGGCAACCCTATGGTCAAGTCAGGTGTAAGCGGATTAAAGGGATCGAGGTCACTGCGCGTCCTGTCAGCTGAACTCGCCTTCGGTGCCTGTAGCATGTTTAAATGTATTTCATGTACGTACTCTTAACTGCTGAACTTGAGAGAAGAATGTATTAATTATTAATGGTATCTGACAACACGTTTACATGACACAGGCCACAATGGTTTCGTTTTTTTCAAAGCTAAAAGAGCGCGTCGATACTTTTCTGAACCAGAAGAACTTTGTTACTGATTTCCTCAACAAACTCGAAGAAAAGACTGGAATTAAGAAGCGTTTACTTGTAATAGGTAAGATGTGGGTTATTTTAAGTCACATAGTTGGACATGACAGAAAGAGAGAGATAGATAGAGAGAGAGAGTTCTGTCAATAAGAAATGAATCTGTGATTTTTTTTAAACTCATATTTCAGTTCAAAATATTTGAATCCCCTAAAGAGTTCAGTTTATAAATCTTACAAAGCTTGCTTTAAAACTAAATGAGACGCCTGGATTATTTTACAATTGTATAAAAACCCTGCAGTTAAATCTTTACATTAATGTTTTAAATAATTGATTCATTCATTCATCTTTCATTCATTCACTAAACCCCATATCCTGTATACAGGGACACAGGCAGACTGAGCCTATGGCAGGAGACTTAGGACACAAGACAGGGTACACACTGGACGTGGTGCCAATCCATCGCAGGGCACATACACATACATACACACCCACTCCAGGCAATTTGGGAATGCCAATTAACCTAATTTGCGTGTCTTTGGAATCTGGAAACCCAGAGTCCCTGGAGGAGTGTGCCCTGCGATGGATTAGTCTCCTGAGATCAGGAACCCGTGACCCTGTATACAGGATGAAGCGATATAGAAGATGAGTGCGTGAATGATGATACACTGAAGGTTACCCTTGGCTCCGCCTGTGTACATCCACCTGATGATGATCTTGTAATCAAATGAAGATACATTATTACCTCACTGTATGACATAAAAGTTGATGATGATGCTGCCTACCGTTACATTCACATGTACATTGTGGAACATTTGTGACATAAATATAGATAGATACAGTAGCACTGCATCCAGTGGCTGGAGTTCGGGCACTGGTGGCTCCATGGTTGTGGAACACTTGTGACATAAATATAGATAGATAAAGTAGCACTGCATCCAGTGGCTGGATGGCACTGGTGGGTCCATGGTAGGTGTTTTGCCTGCCATGAGAAAGGCCCGGGTTCAATTCCCAGCCAGTGCCCGAACTGCGGCCACTGGATGGAGTGCTGGCCCCAAGCCTGGGTAAAATAGGAGGGTTGCGTCAGGAAGGACATCCGGCGTAAAAACCTGTGCCAAGCTTGTAGACTTGTGTCCGCTGTGGTGACCTCATGCTGGATGCAGCCGAAAGACCAACAATAACAGATAGATAGAGATAGGTTAAACATTACTGACTCACCCAACAGTACTATAGGTAATTCTGTGCACCCAGTCGCTCCAGCACTCTGATCGGCCAATCATGTGGCAGCAGTGCAGTGCATTAAATCATCCAGTTATGTCAGCAGCTTTGGGCAATGTTTACATCAACCATCAGAATGACAGATGGATAAATAAAATTTTTAAATCCAGGTTCAAATGAAAATTCACAATGTGAAAATAGTGCTGTCAGGTGGGAATACTGTACAAAGAACTGCACTTAAGATGCATTAATAGGAATAGTAAATAGGAAACTATGATGATTTTATATACAGGTTGGAACTTGAGTATCAATACATAAGGTTCATCAGCAAGTTGAAATATTATGAGAGAAAAATGCTTCATGGTGTGCAGCTGTGCCACTACACTACACTGCATTCCACTGTTTCCTATGTTTGTCGGTTTTGTTGGTATTGCTGAGCTCATCTTTGTTTCCTTAATGTTTATGTAATAAGTCTCAAAAAAATAAAACTGCAATCCTTCACTTTAACATAATACAAAATATAGCTACAGTAATGTTAAATAATTACATAATGAGGTATCAGTTTGCTTATTATGTTGTTTTTCTTTACTGTGTAAAGGATCTGCCTCTGCAACAGGACTGTTCTTATTGGTTGGATATGGAGCCTCCTTGATCTGCAACTTGATTGGCTTTGTTTATCCTGCATACTATTCGTACGTGTGTTTATAACTTCTATGTGTGTCTACATATTTATGTTACTTAATGATGAAATGATGATAATGATTAATAGCCGTATAAGCGAATTTTTGTCATGGTTAGTTGCTTCATGTTGGTTCCGGATGATTTTAGCATCAAGGCTATTGAGAGTCCAAACAAAGATGATGACACACAGTGGCTAACGTACTGGGTGGTGTATGGATTCTTTGGCATTGGAGAATTCTTCTTGGACATCTTCCTGTCCTGGTTTCCTTTCTACTATCTGTGCAAAGTAGGTGTATTATACATGCTCTGCTCCATGGTATCTTTCCATAATGAGACAGACTCTCTCACTAGATCTCTTTTTTTAACTCATGTGTTGTTTAATTTATGTGTATATTAAATTGCTTTCAATTACTATGTCGCTGTGTGTTGTCAGTGTCTGTTCTTGCTATGGTGTATGGCTCCATTACCCTGGAATGGCTCTCAGGTGTTGTATAAGCGTTTGGTGCAACCACTCTTCCTAAGACATGAGTCCACCGTGGACAACATGGTTTGTGATCTTAGTGGGAAGGCCCTAATAGCTGTGGAAAGTGTTACAATGGATGGTATGCATAGTATCAAATCCTTGTGAATAGTTCATGCTCACTCGCCAACATTAAAGGTTTAGATAAGCTAATATAATCTATGCTTATATCAGTTCTTCAGACTCTGGTGAGAAACCGAACTATTCACCCAGCCGAGCCAGCTGCCAAAGAGCTTCCTGGTCCATCTGTATGTAAACACCTTCATGCGCTAATATCACATATTTATTAGGTGTTTAAATCCAAAGCATAAGGCTTAAGTTTGTTTCTAGTATTTGTTCTGATTTCTCATTCATTTCTCTCTCCATTTGCATGAAGGTAAAGAATTAACTGAAGGTAGACTGAACTGTAAGTATTTATTAGTTTTTATTAACTAATTTAAAAGTATTTATTTAAAAAAAATTTTTTTTTAGCATTTTCCAAATGGTTTCAGCTGACTAATATGTCTGTCTCATGTCTGTTTATATAGTCACAGAAGGTTCACAGAGTCCACACAGGATGGCGGAATGAGGAATCACTGTTGGGGAACAGTGATGTAACCAGCATATGCAGTTTGCTCAATATATATATGTATGTGTATGTATGTATGTGTAAGCCACTGTGTGTGTACATACATACATACATTATATATATATATATATATATATATATATATATATATATATATATATATATATATATACAGTATATGTATATATACACATACATACATACATACATATACACACACACAGTGGCTTGCAAAAGTATTCGGCCCCCTTGAACTTTTCCACATTTTGTCACATTACAGCCACAAACATGAATCAATTTGATTGGAATTCCACGTGAAAGGCCAATACAAAGTGGTGTACACGTGAGAAGTGGAACGAAAATCATACATGATTCCAAACATTTTTTACAAATAAATAACTGAAAAGTGGTGTGTGCGTAATTATTCAGGCCCGAGTCAATACTTTTAGGGTACGTCTCTACCAGCTTTGCACATCTAGAGCCTGAAATCCTTGCCCATTCTTCTTTGCAAAACAGCTTCAGCTCAGTCAGATTAGATGGACAGCGTTTGTGAACAGCAGTTTTCAGATCTTGCCACAGATTCTCGATTGGATTTAGATCATGGATATGTTTTGTTTGAAACCATTCCATTGTTGCCCTGGCTTTATGTTTAGGGTCGTTGTCCTGCTGGAAGGTGAACCTCCGCCCCGGTCTCAAGTCTTTTGCAGACTCCAAGAGGTTTTCTTCCAGGATTGCCCTGTATTTGGCTCCATCCATCTTCCCATCAACTCTGACCAGCTTCCCTGTCCCTGCTGAAGAGAAGCACCCCCAGAGCATGATGCTGCCACCACCATATTTGACAGTGGGGATGGTGTGTTTAGAGTGATGTGCAGTGTTAGTTTTCCGCCACACATAGCGTTTTGCATTTTGGCCAAAAAGTTCCATTTTGGTCTCATCTGACCAGAGCACCTTCTTCCACATGTTTGCTGTGCAAATGGGACTTCTTATGGTTTTCTGTTAACAATGGCTTTCTTCTTGCCACTTTTCCATAAAGACCAACTTTGTGCAGTGCACGACTAATAGTTGTCCTATGGACAGATTCCCCCACCTGAGCTGTAGATCTCTGCAGCTCGTCCAGAGTCACCATGCGCCTCTTGGCTGCATTTCTGATCAGCGCTCTCCTTGTTCTGCCTGTGACTTTAGGTGGATGGCCTTGTCTTGGTAGGTTTACAGTTGTTCCATACTCCTTCCATTTCTGAATGATCGCTTGAACAGTGCTCCGTAGGATGTTCAAGGCTTTGGAAATCTTTTTGTAGCCTTAGCCTGCTTTAAATTTATCAATAACTTTATCCCTGACCTGTCTGGTGTGTTCTTTGGACTTCATGGTGTTGTTGCTCCCAATATTCTCTTAGACAACCTCTGAGGCCGTCACAGAGCAGCTGTATTTGTACTGACATTAGATTACACACAGGTGCACTCTATTTAGTCATTAGCACTCATCAAGCAATGTCTATGGGCAACTGACTGCACTCAGACCAAAGGGGGCTGAATAATTACGCACACCCCACTTTTCAGTTATTTATTTGTAAAAAATGTTTGGAATCATGTATGATTTTCGTTCCACTTCTCACGTGTACACCACTTTGTATTGGTCTTTCACGTGGAATTCCAATCAAATTGATTCATGTTTGTGGCTGTAATGTGACAAAATGTGGAAAAGTTCAAGGGGGCCGAATACTTTTGCAAGCCACTGTATGTGTGTGTGTATAAAGACTAAATAAGGAAATATTAAGCAGAATGTCATTTTAACAGTGGTTTGCACATATTCCAATCCTGTGTTACTTGAATTGGTGTTAAAGTTATTAAATGTTATTGTGTATTGCCATTCACAATCATTTAATCATTAGACACACATAAGTAGAGTTGTTCCAGTGGCATTAGTTTGATTCTTAAGTTACCGATTGTCCCATGTCCATATAGGTTGTAAAATGGGAAATATAGTTGAAAAACAACAATGATCAGGCCCAAGTACTTGTGCCATTGCCACCAGGCCCACCAGAAAGACAGTAGGCACATGCATTCTATGGGGAAATGTGACATAATAGTAGCTCATACTGTGAGCATGTCATGCGGCTCAGGTGTCCTAATGACAGCAGATTCCAACCTGTGTGCTGATTTACTGTATATGACTTTTTGAGCATGTTTAAAGATCTCCAAAATGCTCTGGATGCCAGAAAAAAATAATAAATAAAGTGGTAATCACCATTGGCCTCCACAGTACCTAGTTGGACTACAGAGGTTCCTTGATGGATGGATGGAATTATACAGAACCAAGAAACTAACTGTAGTGTACTTCAGCAATGGAAAAGAGAAAAAAATAAAATCTACAGTAACAAACAAACAAAAATGATTTTTTAAGCTGTACTCAGGAAAATTCATGATGTTCATTTTTTCTTACCCAATCAGCTAATGAGGTGTTAAGTTAGCTGGTTATTAAAATTTATTTACTTATTTTTTACTAATTTATGTTGTTTAATGTATGTTGGCGGCACGGTGGTGTAGTGGTTAGCACTGTCGCCTTGCACCTCCAGGGTCCAGGGTTCGATTCCCCGGTCAGGCTCGATTCCCGTCTCTGTGTGCATGGTTTGCATGTTCTCCCCGTGCTTGGTGGGTTTCCTCCGGGTACTCCGGTTTCCTCCCACAGTCCAAAGATATGCAGGTTAGGCTAATTGGCGTTCCTAAATTGCCCGTAGTGTGTGATTGGGTGTGTGAGTGTGTGTATGTGTGTGTGCCCTGCGATGGATTGGCACCCTGTCCAGGGTGTACCCCGCCTAGTGCCCGAAGTCTCCTGGCGAAGGCTCCAGGTCCCCCGCGACCCTGAACACAGGATTAAGCGGTATAGAAAATGAATTAATTAATTAATAATGTATGTTGTATGTAGCCCCTTGGACCTCGAGGAACATTTCGGTTCACTGTGTACTGAAATGTATATGGTTTAAAATGACAATAAAAGCCTACTTGATTTGAATCCCCTCATCTCACATCTTAGTTTATTTACTGTGTTTATTTTAATTAATTCCTATCAGTTTATTTCGATGATGTCCAAAACATAATGTCAGAATAATTACCCTTATATTACAGTTTATTTCGTTTATTGTAACTCTTCATTAGTTCCACCTTCAATAAATTACATTTATGCTTAACGTGACAAAAGGGACTTTTAAAATGTAGTTTTTTTCGTGTCTATTCCGGAAGTCTATTCCGCTCCGAGTCACTAGATGGCGGAGCGCGCGCGCTTACCACCTCACTTAAGAAGACAAAAGAAGAAGGTGTCGCGTCATAGGGTTCATAAATCCTTCTGTTATTGAAGTTAATCTTAAATAAACTTACACTTGATGTACATTCTCGTGTAGTTCTCTATAAGTGAAATGCACTTGCTGGTTTTAGAGCCACTACAGAGTTAGCTACAGAGAAAGCGACATGAACATGGCATCCAAAGGGAAAAAGAAAATGGTTCTGCCGAGCCGACCTGACCCACCGTCAGTGGAACACATCATCGAGGACATAAACCGAGCCGAGCCGAGTGATCCGGTCTTCAGGTTCTCACACAAGCCTGATGAAGGTAAGTTTCCTACCCAAGTCATGGAGAACCCCTTTCACAGTTAAAAACAAAAAGACATGAATCTGACGGAAATATTAATAATAATAATAATAAAAAATTCTAAAAGTTAACCAATGAAAATCAGAAATAGCTTTTTGTGGTTCAACAGAAACGTTTAAAAAAAAACGAATCAAATTGGACTGGACAAAACTGATGGTGCTCTTAACTTCATATTGTGTTGCACAAAATGTTTTATGATTTCAGTGAGATTTCTGCACCTGTGGACAGTTATTTTGTCCCCCTCCTCATGAGCAGACTGGTCCATCTGTCTCTGGTCTTAAGTCTACCTTCTGCATGCTTCAGCTCTTTCCACAGATATTCAATAGGTTTTAGACCAGGGCTCATAGGAGGCCACTTCAGAAGAGAGACCTGTGTATTTTGGGTCATTATCCTGTTGGAGGACCCATGACCTGCAACTGAGACCAAGCTTTCTGACACTGGGTAGTACATTTCGCTCCAGAATGCCTTGACTGTCTTGAGATTTCATTGGTGTTTGCACAGATGCAAGACACGATGTGCCAGATGCAGCAAAACAGCCTTTGAGGATAACTTGAGCCTTCACCATGTTTCATGTTGGGTCTTTTCTTTCTATGCTTCAATTTTGAACATAGAGCTGATGTGACTTGCCAGAAAGTTCCAGCTTTGTCTCATCTGTCCAAAAGACATTCTGCCAGAAGCTTTGTGGCTTGTCACTATGTATTCCAGTCTCGCTTTTTTATAATGTGCTTTCAAAAGTGGAGTCCTTCTGTCATCTTCCATTAAGTCCACTTTGCCTCAAACTGCGACGGATGCTTCTGATTGGACTCTGATGTACCTTGACCTTGGAGTTCAACTCTAATCTCTTTGGAAGTTGTCAATGGCCCTTTGGTTACCATTCCTCTTCAATTTGTCATCCATTTTCTTCTTGCAGCCACGTCCAGTGAGGTTGGCTACAGTCCTGTGTACCTTAAACTTCTGAATGATGTATGGAGTTGTGGTCACAGGAACATCATGCTGCTTGGGGATGGACTTTTAGACTTTACCTTTAACATGTTTGTCTATAATTTTCACATTCTATCATTCTAACGTTTTCTTTTGCTTTCTGTGGTTCATGTTCAGTGTGGATACACCATGATACCAAACAGCACAATGATGATTTTCACCCTTTAAATAGGCAGCCTTACTGACTGCAAGTTTGAAGATGCCCATGATGATTACAGGACACACCTTAGTTTAACTTAATGTCCCTACACTCAAATTATTTTAAAACTTTTCTAGGGGTACCATAATTTTTTGTCCAGATCAGTTTCATTAGGTTGTTTGTAAAAATGCTCCTTATCATTATAAGGCTGTGGCCCCACACCTCCAGGTTCGAGGGTTTGATTCCCACCTCGAGTCTGTGTGCGTGGATTTTGATTGTTCTCCCCATACTTGGTGGAGTTCCTCGGGGTACTTAGTTTTTTTAAATTTTTTTTTATCCCCCAGTCCAAAGACATGCAGATTAGATTGATTGGCGTTACCAAATTGCCCATAGTGTGTGTGCACTGAAATGGAATGGCACCCCTGTACAGAAGATATGCGGTATAAACGATGAATGAATTAATAAACGGATCATTTCCTGAGGAGAAGATGATTAATTTTGTGTCGTTGAGTTTTTGAAGCAGCAGTCATACACGTGGCATAGCAGTCATAGAGGTTGCAATTACCATACTCTGATCAGATCAGGAAGAGTAGGCTTCTCAAAGCTGCATATTGTAATGTAAAGCCGTGTTTCTTTTCCATACCTGGAAGAACTATCATATCTAAAGAGAAACACATTCAACTCATTCATGGACAACAAGAAGTTATTTCACCTCCAACGTTGTTAAAGCTGTGATTTCTAGATAAAGAAAGAAAATATATTTGTGAAAATCAAAAGGTTTCATCACAGAACTATTTTTCTAATCATGTTTGTATTGTATGAGAACATAAAACGTTTCTCTAATGTAATCTTCCGTATCTGAAAGCAGGATCACACGGCAACAAAGTGGAGGCCCGCTACCTGCAAAGCCGACGCTACCTAGAGCTGAACGAGAGGCTACAGGAGGCTCGCACTGAACTAACACAGAGAAGGGATGAGCTCAGGATGGTGGGGGAGTCTTTAGAACAAAGTGTGGCAGCAGTGAAGGACAGAGCACTCTGACTGGTGAACATTTGTTCCTGTAGACTTCTTGGTATCGACTTACCACAATAAAGGGAGTTTGCTGCCTGAGGCAGTGCACTAATGATAATGACATCATCTTGGCATGTAAAGACATTATAAAGTCCTCCATGGATCATAATCCATTACTAGTAACTATACCAGTCCTAAAGGCAGCATTGAAATAACCAAGATGAAGAGAAAATAAATTTTGTGTTATGATTTTTCTCACATATAATGACAATTGTGTTGAACTAATAGGCTTTCTGCCCAGAACACATCATGCACAATAGCTATCATTACCCCAAGAATTCTTTGTCATTTCTTTATAACACTAATGCTTAGTCATTTTGTGTCTTATCAGTATAAATTTGTTACCTTTACTTTGCTTGCAGAAGCCTAAAACGTTCTTAGGTTTAGTTTATTTATATTGCACATTTACAACAGCCATGAGACTGACCAAAGGTGCTGTACATTTAGAAACATCATTAAATAAAAGTACACGATTACAACCTAAAAGAAAAGAAACAAAACAGAAAAACAAAAAGATTTGATAGGCAGAGTAAAACCTAGTAGGCCAGTGAAAACAACTGGGTTTTTAAAAGGGATTTAAAAATAGTTAGACTAGGAGCCAATCAGATTTCAACTGACAAGTCATTCCAAAGACGAGGCCCAATTACCGAAAAGCACTTAGGCTACATTCACATTACAAACTACATTGTCCAGTGCCTATTATTTTTTTGGGGGTCAGATCAGATTTGCATGTCATGACGCTTGACCTTCATAATTACTCACACTTTCATGTGTTTCCAATGTGAACACACTTGTCCTATATTGATGCGACTTTGCTCGTATCATCTGGGTTAAAACATCATATTTGTGTGACCTTATATTTATTTCAAGCAAAAGATATGATTTTAGCAAAATATGCTTGTGATTTTGCTCTGAGGGATGGCAAGCTTAGGTTTCCCAAGCAGTTAGTTAGCTGAAGTACAGAAGAAAGACGAAGTCAGACACCTCAATTTAGCTATTTTAGCAGCTGTTGATAGCACTGCTATGAAATCGCTGCATGTACTAATGATGCCAGCAAGTGCTCCATTCATGCACAGAGGCAAAAACTCACATGAATTCTGGTCTGCCCGTTCTCACATGTTTAAGACCACATATGAAAGTGCCTGAGATCTGTTTCAGATTAGGGTAAAAAGGTGGAATTGAGTCACCTCAGACTGGTAATGTGAACATAGCAATAAACCTTACTGTCTACTTTATTGTTCTGTTTGTGCCTGATATAGTATAAACCCTGCATCTTATGTTGTTTCTTACTGTATATATAGAAGGACTGAACACAGGATGCATTAATTTTGTCCATTTTGCAACACACTGTTCAAAAAGTACATGGGAGAGTCCATAAAACAGTTCTGAGATAAATAAAAATATGTTGAATACAAGAGTAAATATCAAATCTGTTCTGTTTAAAGTCTCTATATTAAATACATTTACATAAATGGTCAACTAAACCGAGTGGATGCGGAACAAGCATCAAAATATAAGAAAAAGGAAATGCACAGAGAATCTTATTGTGAACATTTATTATGGAAATCAACCATTTACTGTCACTGTATAATACCGTTGGTCTCAAGTACATTCAGAGATTAGGATTTGGCAAAGTAGCCGTAACATTTCAGTGTTGTACAACAGTGCTGCAGAGGGATTTAAAGGCTCACCACCCATTACTTTCTTGCTGATGCTTATTTAAATGCCTTAACACTTGAAAAAAAAATTCACCTATGGACCTGCAACTAATTTCTATACCTCTAACAAATGAGAAATAAAGGAATATTTCTTTTGACTCATTTTTGATTGGTTTCTTATTTGAGAGATTTTTAGAATAAAAATGTCACCCAAAAGTTGTTGTAGCAAACCTTAAGTGCATTACAAATGACTTTAATAGGTCTACGGCTGCAATGTTGATTCGTTAGACTCGTGGATGCACTTATATGTAGAGAGAACACACAGTACATATTTCTGTTTAATTCTTCAAAGCCCATTTTTAGTTGATTAGCTCATAATCAATATAGCTATCTGAACAGAAGATTATTTTCCATACACTTGTTTTTTGGTGATATTAACAATTGCTTTTGAATTTAGTAGCAACATCAGTTACCATCAGCTGTCAATTGATCAGAGAGGTTGTACGTTAATCCTCTTGAGTATCCCCCCAAATCACACTTGATTTTTCTTGCTTTTGATGACATAAGCATACCTGATCATACACAAACTGACATTACCAAAGTATTCAACAAGCAGAAACACTGTACAACCACCTAAGTCTGTTACATATAATTGTCAAACAGTTTTAACAAGTAATAGAGATGTGTGAATATATCCCCCCCCCCCCCCGCCCCCGGTACTTCCTCTATCTTTATTCTCAGAGGAACGACTGTTCAACATTAATAACATACATACATATGTGCACTAAGTGACTATTAAGCATGCATGCAATAGTGCCACAGGGTACTTTTTGCTTATTGGGAAGCATTAGAGAGACTTTGTCTGCAGTTATATACAACAGCATTACTAAATACCAACATAACACAAGTTCTTGCGCTGCTAAGTTGGGCTGCTCTAGCACAAATATATTTATCTGCAATAATAAAAGTGAAGGCTAAGGGCTTTTAGAATCACTGACAGTGTGGGATAATGGCATTCAAGAAATAACTGTTTACTTGTAATGCATACATGTTTGTGTTTTGTCTCTTGCACTGTAACAGTCTTTTCAGGTTTTAGTTGGAACTTATTTTTAAATGAACAAGTCTCATATTGGATGATTTGCATATTTTTCTTCATGAATGCAGAACATCTATGGTAGTCAATAAAGTAGAGTTTGTATTTTGTGTGATTAGGATTTCCAACAGAACAAGCAATGGTTCATATATGTAACTTTACAAAAATGTCAAAAAAAAAGAAAGATTCATGTTTATGTTCCATACGTAGCTTGAATCCATTATGGTTTGATGAAAGATTCTACTGTTCATGCTAATTTGTCAACACCCCTCTTCCAGTGATAAAAATACAAAACCCATGAATACAATGTTTGTCGAAAGCAACATCTGAGGTATATAGATAATGTTGCTCAATAAACCACCTGAGTTTTTTTTTTTTAATCTTTTAGCATCAGGAACAAGTCAGACTTTTTTCATCCATGACAGAAATTGGGTACTACGATTCAAGTTTTTCACCAGTCTTCTCAGGGATTGTTGCTTGGCTGTATGTTTCTGGAGAGCAGTAGGCCATAGGGCTGGGAACATAGTTGAATGGAGTCACTCTGGCGGCCTTGCTGGGAGCACTCGCACGGAAGGGACCTATGATCCCACTATGACTGCTCTCCACAGATTGAAAGGTTGAGGTGGAAGCTGTGCTGTAGGTTTTGAGGGATCCATCAGAATCTCCATCTTGGATATTCCCAGAGGCCAGACTTATTCTTCTGAGAACAGCCATCTTAGCTACCTCTTCTGAAATCATAGAACCGTTTTCAATTGTAGGTGATGTGCTTGAATTAGTTTTATTGGTTGATACCTCCTCTGTTTGAACTGTTGCATCACTTGTCTTGCGTGATATAAGTGTAATTGTTGGCAATTTTCCTGGAAGTGGTGGTGGCATTGGTTTGTGCCCTTCAGGGGAAGGCACCAGAGGGAGTGCATTTGGTGGGAGAGTGCTCTTTAATATCTGGGGAACATCTTCATCACGGATTCTCCTCCAGGTGACTTTATTGTTATTCCGTGATCCAGCTCTGTTCTGCCTCTGTTTTGTGTCTTTCTCACTCTTGGCCCTAACACTTGAGTCTGAAGATGATGAACGCAGTGAGGAGCGACTGGTAACACGACTTAAGACATTTATACTGGGAGAGGAAGAATACCTTTTGAATGTGTCCTCTCTTGTCTCCCTTAGATCTGGCTTATGTACAGTCCTCTGAGGCACCCTGCTAGGACTTTCTGAACTTGTTCTCCTGGCTGGACGTTTCACTGTGAAGTTGTTGTTGTCACTCGAGTTTGCCCTTGGTAGAGCCACTCCCTGCTTGAGAGTGCCTTGCTCATGACCATTCATTGGCTCTTGTGGTCCTTGGACTCTTTTTGGACCTTGCACTGCTGGCTTTAATTCTTGGCAGCGAGAAGAACATAAGAAAACTGCTGGGGCTCCTGGACATGTTCGTCGAGGAGATACATGTTTGGAAGTAGGAACAGATCTTGAACAAGGCCCATTTTGTCTTGATTCTTTGATAAAAGTTAGTTGCCTAAGGAAACCATTGTGATCCGATTCACCACTGCCTGAGTGAGCAGACGTCATGCGAACTAAATCCAGTCGACTGGCTGGTGAAATTCTCCTCCCTGATAACTGACTATTTTGTCTGCTAATGCTAGTAAGCTGGTTGGTTACTAAAGGTGAAATTGCTCTCGATGAATTCTGCATAAATGGTATTCTGACAGGAGATTTCTGTGTTTTGTTGTCAGCAGATCTTGGGTTTTGATTGGCTATGGAGATGCCTCTCTTCATGTCTGGTGGACTGTCTGGATCTGAGGTCACCGTTTTCTTATTTCGTTTAATGGTTTGGGTATTTTTCTGAGGTTGCCTTGAGGGAGTTGAACTTTCAGATGAACCTGATGAGGAACTCTTTGGAATCCTTGCAGGAGGAGTCGAACTTCTCTTGGGTAATGACAACTGAGTAGAGTCACTAAGGTGGCACAACCTGTGAAGGCTTCTGGAGCGATGTTGAGCTAAGGAAGGATTTTTTGGGGCATCAGGTTTAGGTGTCACCTTCTTAGGTGGTGGCCGCTGTGAAAGTGTTTTCTCTTTCTTGGGGGTGTATATCACTGTTCTGCCTCTTAAAACTACAGGCAAGTTTGCTACTGGTTTACGAGGGGCAAAATCTAGTGGCTTATTAGCCTTTTTGTTTTCTTTGACTGCCTTCTTCTTGTCATTGATGTCAGGCTTTGGGGTAAAACTGGATCCAGAGATAAATGAAAGAACAGAGTCTGATTCTGATGATGGCTCCTGTGACTTTGAAGCTTGTAATTTGGTGATGATCGTATTTGCACCCTCCTGTATTGCTCGCCATTCAACACTGTTGAGATCTGAATCTTTATCAGATGCCATTTCTTCACTGTCCAGATCATCTTCAGGATCCCAATGCCCAGTTTCCTTTTGAGACGTTTTCTGTTTTTGTTTAGCCTCACCTTTCCTTTTTCTAATGGCTTGCTTTTTCTTTTGCTTTGGCATAGCTGATGTTATGCATTTTAACAAAAGATCATCTTCTGAGTCCAGGCTGACAGAACTCGGTGAAGTATTGTCATCATATTTATTTTGGCCTTTCTGGGTTTTTATCATACACTTGCCTGTGCTGGATGTTACATTGTACTTATTTCTCAACTTGACATGTTGAGATTTTCCTTGTTCCTCAAACATCTCAACATCACTCAAAGAGCTAAGAGACGAGCTGAGAGAGTAACATGGTGGTGCTTCTTCCATAATAAGATTTTGCTTGATTCTGTGAAACCCGTTTCTCTGAAAATTGTCCACACGACCTTTTGAAACAGGATATATTACATTATTTTTGTTTAAATTATTAAACTGTTTCTGTCTTCCTCTTGCCATCACCTTGCCACTGTTATCCATGTCATTAACATGGAAGCTGTACATGGCTTCCTCTTTTGCTGCTGGATGATGCATGGACTGAAAAGCTGCATTTTCTTGTGCTTTACTTCTAGAGTATGATTTCTGACTTTGGTACACCTCTTTACTTTGCTTTCTGATTGGAAGTGCGATATGGGGCATGCTCTGTGACAAACACTGTCCCTGCTTTTGTACTTGTCTGACTGGGGATTGGCTTTGTACTCTTTGCTGAGTCATCTTTGCTGCCATTTCCTTACTTTGTACAAGTAATCTTTGTGTAGGAGTTGTATGTTTAATAGTTTTGTTAACTTGATTTGTCACTATTTTAGACTGACATGCCATTTTAGACGATTTATGGAAACGAGAGAAGAGACGTAGTTCTTCAATTCTTTTTGCCTCTGTATCAATAAGCTCCTGCGTCTCTTTACTTCTGGCCCGCCAGTCTCTTGATCCTTTCACTTTCAGGGGGTACTGAAGAGTCTCATCACTTAAGGAAGTGGTGCTTGAGAAATAAACAGGAGTACCTTCAGCAGAATCAGTGTATGAAGAATCATCATGATGTATATCTTTTGGAGACATTCCAACCTTTCGCCCAGAACACATCTGATTGTTATTGTTCTGGAGCACCATGTACACTGGTAACTGCACAGATCTTCGAGCTTGGGTGTTAAGTACTTGGTTTGTGAGTGTAGACATTAAAGCAGGTCTTACTTTTTTAAACCTTGAGGGCATGGCCGAATTGATGCACTCTTTCAGAATTTCAATGTCATCGTCTGAGTTGCCCTCACTGTACTGATCTTGATCCATACATGATGGATAATCAGTGGGATTTCTCTTACCAGAGTATACTGGGTCATTTTCTTGTTGATTTAACAATGGAGTAAGTTTAAGCTCTACATCTTTTTGGACATAGTGCTCATGCAGAGGAAGGGCACTAAGGCTAGATGCACAAGAAAAGTTCTCTAATGGTTTTTCAACAGTGAAGTAAATCATTGTATCTAGATCTTGTGGCAAGTTGAACCTTTCCTTCAAGTCAGCAATTTCCATGAATTTACGCAAGCCATTTTCCCACTGGCCTCCAACACCACCAATATTTTGCTGCTCTGGTCCACTTGCTTCAGCACAGCATGGAGTCTTACTCCGACTTGGTGGCATGGTTTGTCCAGGACTGTCCGGGAGATCACTTGGACTCACAGTTCCGCTTATCATTTCACTACAAGGATCACTTTGTATAGAACTGGCAATTGATGGCGACTCAAAGCTACCCAGTGAACTAACCGAGCTACAACGACTCATCACAAGTGGCGTCTCATGAAGGTAGTTCTCGGAGGAACTAGATGGAGTCCTGTCCTCGTGTATGACTGTTGATGCTTGCCTAAGAAATGTCTTTTCATGTCTAAGGGGAATCTGTATAGGATCAGAAATACTGCTAGTAGTGGGGCATGTTTTCTGGTCAGTCATAAGCAATTGACTGTCACTGAGATCCTCTAGTGTTTCATCTTCTTGTTCCTTCTTAATTATATCACCATCTTCCACCTCAATAATTTCAAGAGAGGAGTCGCTTTCTAAATCATTTTCACTTTGTCCATCAAGGTCTCCATCACCGGAAAAAAGAGAGGACAGAGAGCTACAACGTGAGAAGCAGATTGGTGTATTCTCTACTGAGTACTTCTGTGGTGTCTCTAACTGACCCATTGGGCTTCTTGAAGGACATACAGGAGAGAATTTGCTAATAGTTTCTCCGGTTGTTACATTGGGAACCCATGCTTGATTTTTCAGTGCCTGGGATGCCTGAATGTTGGTAGCACCAAACATGGCGTTCTGGGTTATAGGAACATGTTGATAGGATGGAGAAAGCTTAATGGTAGGTAAACTGACATCAGAAGATACCCTAGTTGATACAGTTGCTGGTGTCGCTATTAGAGATTCTTGGCCTTTTTCTTCTTCTGTTCTACAGTCAGGCAATTTAAAAGCTTTTGCCATGTCGGAATCTCTTTCAGGTATCTCATTCTGACATATTAACTTGGATAATGTGGCACCACTATTTAGCAATTCCTTGTGTGCCACTTTGAGCTCAAGCTTGTTCGGACGTTTTTGTTCTGTAGGCTTTATGCAACTTTGAATCTGATCATTACAGCAGCCATCACTATTGCTACCACTGTTAAGGCTGTCATTGGATAAACTTGAGTTCACTGTTTTTAGGCGTAACAGAGCATGGGCTTTGGTGAAATGGTCTTTGTGTGAGAATGAATTATCAGATAGACGGCAGGGAGAACAGAGCTTAGCTCGTGCCTCATGGAGATCATCAGGCCCATAAGTCCAATCTGCAAAATGGTCCTCAGAACTAAGACTAAAGCTGTCCTCTGAGGATGTGTGCATGGTAATATCTTCTACTAGCTTATCAATTTTAGCCACCGTGTTGGTGATCTTTTTTGCTAATTTTTCAGCTGCCATGCTCACCTCATCATCAGGAGGTTGTGTGTTTTTATCCTCTGCTTGTACTGACTCCATATCTCTCTCAGGTTCTCCCTCCCTCCGGCGCGGCTGATTCTGAAGGAAGTTTGAGTTATTTAGAAACATAGAGAGCATGGAAAATGTTCCTGTTTCTATGTTACTCGAAACATTTGGGGCCTCATCATCATCAAAACATCCAGAATCAGAAGCGTAGTCCTTGGCCAAGCTTTCAATATGGCGGAGAGGCTTGTTAATGTGCCTCGGGCTTTGTTTCTCAATAGAATCAAATGTTTCTGCCAGGTGCTTTGCATCTAGCTCAGCCTCCAGTGCTTTTTGCTTTCTCATATACAGTGAGGGCATACAGGAGCCTGGGGAAATCACAGCAGTATCTTTATATTTAAGAGGACGGTTAGTGAGGAGGTTTCTTAGGGCAGCAGCACTACCCATGGCTATCATCTTGTGCTTTGAATGAATGAGATTACGTAGCATGCTAACAGCTCCTAGGTCCCATAGCAGTTCTTGGTCCTTTGGACTTCGAGCTGACAGATTCCAAAGGGTTCCACATGCATTGCTCACAATTGTTAAACTGTGTGATCGCAGGTGTTGTAACAAAGTCTGCAGGCAATTGTGATCCCTGAGGACTTGTCTGGTGAGAAGAAAAAGGAAAAATTAGTGCTGCAATTCAAAGAAGGACTTGAATAAAATCTTAGCCTAACAAGAGTTCAGCGGAGTACCTGTAATCATCACGGGTAGCAATAAGACTGGATACATTACGCAGGATACCTCCACCACTTTCAATAATTGCCAGGGAGTTGGTCTGACAGTGGTAGGTTAGGGTACTGACCAAAAATCCTAGCGCACCATCGACCGAGCAAATTGCCATCTTATTTTCGGTGCTATGTGCTGATAAATTCCATAAAGCACTTAAAACACTTTTTAGAGTGGACTCCTGTGTAAAGAAATAAAGCAGGAGTTTTAATACATAGTTGTATGGAACACTATATTACTCTTATCCATTAATACTTCTGTTTTACCTTTGTAGCCTGAAGCGCACATGTCATTAGCGCTGATACACTACCAACATCACGAAGTGCTCTCTTACTGGTGATATCAGCACGCCATGAAAGGTTCCTAAGAATACTTGAGACCACCTTTAGGAAAGGATAGGCAGCAAATTTACTAATGCCATATGAATAAAACATGTTCTTAAAATGGAAATGGAATTTTAAATGAAACATCCGATTACCTGATGTAACTCTTCACTATCAGATGCCAGTTGTGCAACAATAGCTTGAAGACAGCTTTTCTTAGAACAAAGTGTAGCCTGAAATTTATATATACAGTGTATATATAAAAAATGTCAATATAAAATGCCATACAATTATTTTTCCCTAAAATGAATCTGTCATGTTTATGTGTACCTTATTTACAACATCGCCATACGTAAGGTTAGTGAGGGCCATCCCAGCATATCTTCGCAAGGCCATGTTCATAGGCTCATTTTGCAAATCATACAGTTCCTGTTCCAGTTGCATAAGCTCTGCAATAGCCTGAAGTCCACCTGAAACAGACAGCACTGCAATGAGCTCTTTGCCAACATGCGGTGCTAGTACCTGTGCATCTCCATAACAGAAATCTGAGCATACAGCACAAATGCTAGTCTAGAGATTATGTCCCTACAGTACATGACATAGATTTCTTTTAATTAGTTAACATTGTACACTGTGTATCCTGATGTCATATTCTGATGGCAATATTGCAAAGTTAGTAGACAAATCATCGATAATATGATCAAATATATGCTATATTTATATTAATTCCCAAAGTGGTATTGATTATCAACAGATGCTTAATCTAAAAGGCTAAATATTCCTGATTACCAAGTTCATTCATGGCTCTTCGATAGTCCTCCTCAAAGGAAAGTTTCATTATGGCACAAATTGCCTGGCAAATCTGGGGATCCAGGGGCTCTGGGATGTCTGTGTAGTTAGAATTAAGAAATGCATTGTCAGTATAACAGACAGGACAACAGTTTTATTAAACCTTATCATATTAGATTAGTCTGATTTTCTGCACTTACCTGTCGTCGTTGTACCATTAGGTGATGGGGTTCCTATATGGTTCTCAATCCAATCCCAGCCATTCTCACAGTGTGAGCGTACTTGCTCCAGTACATGCAGTACCCTCATCTCACGCCGTGCTTGGCCCTCATCAGGCTGTGAGCACACAATGTTGTGCAGAGCAGCACTAGCCCGTGATCGAGCCTCTCGGCTGCAGCCTGTGGCATCAGGAGTCTTTCCTGTACTTACATCATGCAGTATTTGCACAAGCAAAGGGACACAGCCAGATTTGCGCATAGCGATGCAGCTTTCCTGAGAGCTGGACATGGCTAACAAGACACGGGACATCTCCTCTCGATCTCTAGAGGCTAGCATAGACAGCAGCCAGAACATCATCTCCACCTAAAGAGTGGAAAACAATATTTAGCTTATTATGTTTTTCCTCCATAATGCGGTATTCTGACTGATGCAGTTATAAATCACAATTTAAATGTCACAGTGATTAATGCTATGGGCTTTGGGAATACACTTTATACATGTAAATCGATATAGTGGTTTAAAATCAGTATGACTGATGCATAGTAAAGCATGTTAGTGTCATACTTTGTTCCCAGCTTCTCCGGGTGCCTCCATAGTGCTAGTGCCTGCTCCGCTTTCCATTTCGGGGATTGGTGCTTTGGAAAGGCTGTCGACATTCTGGGGGGAAAAAAAAGATACACATGTGTTTATGCTTGTAATTATAAGTGTTCTCTTTGTGTAATGTTATTAATAACAAAAATATAAAATAGTGGAATACAAGATACAAAAAAGATCCATTGCATTCTACAGTCACATTAAAATGTTTCAACTATAATATTTGCATATGGCAACCAAGGTAAGTCCCCTGACAGTCAAGGCAGCAAATCCACCCTTTCATCCGCAAGCCAATCACTATGGCAACCTTTACAGTGGATGGGGAGACATGTGGTCCTTAGAGGACTACCCAGACGAATGCGCATTCTGTACTGAATATCCACAAAATGACCAGGGTTGGATTTAAAAAATACAAAACATTAGTATGTACAGTTCAGTACTAGGTAGTCTTCTTGTCTTGAGAAGAAGATGGTTTGTTTATCCATATGACTATTATTCAAGTTGACCATTTTATATTTTATATCCTAAACATTCTTATTATATGTTGTACCAATAGTAGTAATAATCGCATATATTATTAACCATGTGGTGTCGATTGGCAATATCTCCACAGGGTTGTAGGAGAATTTCCGTCACATTAAATTTCAATTTGTACTTTATATGTCTGTACATTCTCTGTTCCTCAATTCCATCCTCATGGTGACGCTAAAATTCAAGATGTAAATGTCATCTAATTGGGTAACAAATAATGCAATATGACTAGTTGTGATTAAAAGATAATGCTATCAAATAAATAACATTGATAAAAAAAAGTAGTGTTTTATTATGGGCCATGCTCATAGAGGTGTTAAGTGAAAAAGTAATACTGGGGCTAGAGCACTTACTGTATGCCTATGCTTGGGTTGGGAAGTATAATAGTCTTACTTGATTCTCTGCCTGGACAATCTTCTCTTGGGGACAGCGCGAGCCTTGTGCCTCCTGTAGCTCCTTATCCAGCTGCTCCAGACGGGTCACACGGATCTGCAGGGACATACAGGATTACAGCTCATAAATTTGACTAAAGCAAGAGGAGAGTGATTTACTTTAAGATAATTATCAAGACTGTGTGACTGGACTTGTATACATTTGCCCAACTATTATAGTGGAGCTCATGAACTCTTTTGTAGACTTAATCTGTCATAGAGTACACCAACGATCAGTTTACTACTCTCAGATGCCTCATTGAATATATATATAGATATATATTGAATGATATTTACTTGTGTCCTCTGAACCATTTCATCACTGGTCCCAAAACGTTCCTCCATGACTGATCGTAGTTGCTGCACCTCAAATTCTAACTTCTGGCGAATAAGGTCCATTTGTATGGAGAACTGAGACACAGAATGGAAATTGATGTTCTGATGAGCACAAAAACATTGTACAGAGGTATATTCTATATAGCTATATTGTAGTATAAATCTTGATAGTGGAACAGTTATTACATTAAAACACAGACGAACATATTTATAAAAAACAATGACACAGAACCCATCTCCTACCGTGTCGATTCGCGGCAGCTCTGTCAGCCTCTGAGAAAGCCCCTGCAGCTGAGAATAATACCAGCGGCGCTCTTTCTCCTCTTTTTCAATTTCATTCAACAGCATGGTCCTATAAATATCCAAAATGTTATTCGAGGATGAATAAAATCCATATTAAATTATCACAATCTTTTATAAACATCCACTATATAATCCATGGCCACTTTCAGAGGAGAACCTATTCATGCACTCAAAAGCTGGTTTGCGTATTTCTTTTTACTAAATAGTTCTTTTGTATAATCATAATATTTAAATCTTGCCTCTCTCTGAGGAGCTCCTCTAGATGCTGGGCAGTGACACGGCCCTCTCCTGTTACAGTCGAGTGGAGGTGTGTGGGGTGAACAGCCGTACCCTCACCGGACACAGTAGAGCACTGGTGGGATGACGAGCAGACAGAGCTCCTTGATCTGCTGATGCTGGATGATGTGAGTTGCATTCTGTCCTCTCCATCATTCGGTTGGTTGGCAAGGGTCTCTGAGAACGGACGCAGGTTGTGTGGCTGGTACTTGAGCTCATAATAGCTAGTCAAGTCCATATGCAGCTCTGTGAATACATTTGAGAGAAAGTTTTTTTTTTTTCTAATTAAACTCTGCTTGCACTGATGCTGTATTGGAGTTCTGATCTACATTCATAATTTGACAGGTTTATTGAATCAACTTGGAATGAAATTATAAATGCTATCTTAATGTTGTCATATAATGAACAAGAAAACATAAAAAAAAAATGTAAAATGAAGATTTCTGCTACCTTTTAGCTGGTCCAACACATCCGCTCTGCCTGAAGAGGCGAGAGTGCAGGCTTCCTGGTCCAGTTTGCCTTGCAGATGCTTCAAAACCTCCTAAAATAGCAAAACACATGTTCAATTATTATCTGCATTCAGTGGTTAACAAATGGCTTCATTACAGTTTGAGAGTCCTTTTAATCATCAAAAAGAAAATAGCCGTTGGACAATATACTTTCCTCTCCGTGCCTGATATTCACTCGGCTTTGTGATTAATCTAAAGACTCCATCATCTGACCTTCACGATAAAAGCATAGCAGGGATTATCCAGCTGTGCTCAGCATCTGGCAATGTGTTGTGGAAGGAACTATGGGTTGGACGCCCATACAAAATATAATTTAAGCCTGTTCATAGAGATAGGTCATTATTTCAAGCTTTTAAACATTGTTTTTTAAATAGAAGATCAAAAACAGGTATCACAATCTTTTCATAGTCTGAAAAGTGTAATGTTAATACTGTAAATGCTGCCTGTTTTATGTTTCATATGAAATAGTCAGAATTAAATCAGATAAATAGTCAAAAGCAAAGGCAAAGCATAAGTGCAAGCAGTATGCCTGTAATGTACAAAAGCTATATTATAATATATTGGCAGTGGAAAGGGCAGTTATGAGGATGAAAATGTCAGTGCATTAGAAAGGCATGCACGCTAAAGTAACCTTGTTTCCTACAGAAAGGTGGAGAAATAGAATATGATTCCCATTTCCAATGCAAAGATTTCTGCAGGCTACCTTTTAAGCTTTTGTGTGGTTTTTGTGATCGAACTGGGCTAAAACCTGCCAAACATCTAAAACGAGCTGTTAGGCAGCATGCTGGACGGCCATATGCTGTCGACTCTCAACTGCCTATTAGAGCGTTGTGCTGTAGCAAACCACTAGATAGTAGCTGATTTTTGGTTTTAAGTCCATGGCCACAAGCTACTGCTGCTGTTATGTCGTTTAACCTGGCTTTTAGAAATTAGCCAGGCAAATTATTCACATATTAATAATGCAAGTTAAAATAAGAAAATTTTTTGGCATTTTTTCATTGCATTTCCATCAACTGACCTAGCAGGTATCCGAGGACCAGGGTTTGATATTGGCACCCGCCCACCCGCCAAAAATTCGGCTGTGGCGGGTAATAACTTTAGTCTCACTAGCCACTTTGGCGGGTAGTTTATTCTTTAGTATGACAATATATTTTTGTTATAGTTTTCTCTAAAGGCATCTGATATAATAAACGCATTGCAACGTAATATTACGCGCATAAAACGCACATGAGGACATTTAATGCCTCTCTCTACACATGCATTGCACACACGGGTCGTTTATGAACGATTCGTTATTTTTGAACGACTTTTTAACATGACTCAGATGAACGAGTATCTCGGGGGGGGGGGGGGGGGGGGGTCTCAGTTGTTCTGTCTTTTGTCACGTGACTTCCCATAGACGCTATGTGGTGCAATAGATTCAAAAGAACTGGAAGATATGATGGTGAGTTACTCATTCTTTTTATTATAATATGTCCTTAGTTGCATTGTAATATTTTCATACCTGGGACTATAGCCAAAATTTGTGTATGTACTGTAGACGTATTGGGGGTATTTTTATTGAAAACGCAACATTTTTATTTTAATTTCTGATTTAAATTTTATTTAATTTCTGATCAAATGAACGAAATGACTTAAAAAAAGATTCGTTCATTTTGATGAACGAGATTCAAAGACCCGAGTCACTAAAATTATTCGAACTTCCCATCACACACGAACTTCCCAAGTCACACACACACACACACACACACACACACACACACACACACACACACACACACATATATATATATATATATATATATATATATATATATATATATATATATATATATATAAAAAGTAATCACTATTAAAATCTATTTAGATTTCATGTTGAATGATAGAAAATTCATTAATTGATTGAATTACCTTACACTATAAAGAGTCAACACAGCAAGATAGACCAGAGTCCATTGTCCTAACTCAGAATTCTGATATAATAATACATAATGAATAATAATACCTGATTGAATTGAAGTTCAATAAGCAGAATATACGTACTGTTCATGTTTGCATGTTTTTATATTGGGAGCTATCTTAACAGTACTGAATACTTGACTACTACTATAGTGATACAGTGTATGCTGTCATTTCTAAGTAAATCTAGATATAACAAACATTAAAGTATCATGGTGAAGAAAAAACTGCGATTTTCTGGTAACAAAATTGTGACTAGTAAAAAAGCTGAAATATGACAGTATTAGTATAATATACAATCTAATACAACAGTCTATATAACTATGTAGCCAGTCAGGTAAAAACCTCTGCTTAGTTACCTTGACAAATGAAAAGATAATTGTGCATCGTACTGTAGGATGGTTTCAGCTTGTGAACATCAAATCATCAAGAATACTTAGCATTTTGTCCTTTACTTTTTCTGGGCCTCAGAATTCTTTATTCACAATAACTATGCATAAGCTCTAAATGCTAAGTGAACTGGGGCCTGGGTTTAGAATCATAATGAGCTCTTTAGAGGTGTTCCTTTTTTATTGCACAGAATTTGTGTGTCCCTGTACAGTGCAGAATGGGAGGGCTGACTGGAATGAAGAGAATCCATCTGATTAATGCATTGGAGTAGACTTTTAAACAGATTTGTGAACACTGAGCCAGGAGAAGGTAAAGACAAAGTGAGCTAAGCTGCCTTAATTCTTGTGTAATGTGATGTTTTTACTAAAACATACTAAACTGATACTACAATATGATTTTCCTGTGAAATTATTTTTTTAAACTTTGCTAATAACTGTCAAATATACAGTACTGTGAATTTCCCCATGGGGATGAATAAAGTATCTATCTATCTATCTATCTATCTATCTATCTATCTATCTATCTATCTATCTATCTATCTATCTATCTATCTATGACTGTGCAAGTCTTGAGCCACCTCTCATTTCATCATGTTCAATTATGCAGATTTAATTAAAGAAACGGCAACAAATGTTTTAGTGTGACACGCTGACAAGTACCTAAAGATGCAAGTTAAAAATTGCTGGTTTATGTAGCAACCTCATTTCCCCTCTCGTCTGTTCCAACCACTCTGTATTCAGCATCACCAGTATACTAAATGAAATTATAAATGCTATAATCACCGGCCTGATAATCTGTTATCATCTGCACCTGTTTCTTACTAGTTCATGCCTTGAATTAGATTTTTTTTAACAAACAAAAAAAAACTGGACTGAACTGAAAATTATTAGCATAAAAGTCCTTTAAGAAGCCTGGAAGACTTTTGTGCAGTGTTATACTTAGTAATATTACAAAGATCATGTTCAAATTCAACTAGAGTAGGGTCAATGGGTAATTGCCAAATGCAACACGAGAGACTAAGGCGTAATAACAAGTAAACTTGAAACCAGATGTTTACTGGAATCCAATGTGAAGCTTTAGAGTAATGAGGATAAGTCAAACAGACAGCACATATCCACAGATCTCCAGGATCAATAGCGTAGTTTGGTTTAATCGTCTAATGGTTTCCATCCATATAACAGGAGGATGACAGAAACAGAAACATTCTGATTTAGGCTGTTCTGATAGTTGTAAGTATCTTTGCGCTCAGGGTGTAAAAGCTGGCTATGACCCATTAGTGTCTCCAGACATTTTATTGAAAGTAGGTCAGTGCTAAAGAAAATATAGCCAATGGTTACATTCCACTTGTTACCAAGCACTGAAGTGTAATAATTTAACAAAGCTAAATTTGGTCTACTTTGTTCTTCCAGCTTAAATTGTTGCCCAGGTTGGAAAAAATATTTTTTATTGGTTACTCCCTCTTATTTAATTACTCATTGTTTAAACCACTTTATTTTGTAAACAGGGTCATATGGGGGCCTGGAGCGTAAAGAGATGCAGGTTACGAGGCGAGGTACACTCTGGACAGGGTGCCAATCTATCGCAAGGCATACACACACCCACATGCTCATTCATACACTATGGGCAATTTGGGAACGTTAATTAGCCTAATCTGCATGTCTTTGGACTGTGGGATTATACTAATCCACCAAGCGCAGAGAGAAAATGCAAACTCCATGCACACTGACCCAAGGTGGGAATCGAACCCGTACCATGTACTGTAGGTGCAAGGCGACAGTGTTAACCACTAAGCCCCCGTGCCAACATACAATTGTCAAATGGATCCCTCTTAAGTTGGTGCTCACCTTCATATCAGAGGTCTCATTTTCCAGCTTGTACAAGTGGTGCGAGTTGTCTTCCAGCTCGCGGCGCAGGTGCGAGTTCTCCTTCCGGAGATCCTCCACCTGCCGCACCAGCTGGTCATAGGAGGCCACCGAGTTGGACATCATCAGAAAATGGGGTTCCTGGAACAGATAAACAGGATGGGGTTAAATAGTGGCACAAGCCATAACAAAAACTATTTAGGACAATCATCCATCTGTGCATAGTGGGTTTTATAGCTCTACAGTATGTGCTAAAAAGTATATAACGTCCTTATAAACTTTCTTTTTATCACAAATTTCTGCACTCTGTTGTCTGTTGTACTGCTGTGACTTTTGTTAGTATGGCAACAATAAAAAGAACGGAACATCTCAAACTACTAAAGTACGCATAGTCAGTGCAACATACTGGAGGGTGTAAAGACAGATTTAGAAAAATCCAGGCGTACTTTCAAAGCACCCCTAGAACTATCAGAGGAACCCACCATCTTCTAACTGATATTCTCATAGTTGGATTAAAGTAATTGGTGCTGTACAATTAATGAAATTGATTGGAATCACAATATGAACCTGTGCCATTATCTAATTTCAAAAACATTCAATTTATTGTAGGTAATTTATGGATGTATGCATAGTCAGTAATTCATTGTATTGCCTGAAATATACTAAACGAGACCTATAGACAGAGACTCATGCTGAAACTGTCCAATCATAAGCCTCATTCATAGTGCATTGCTTGTTTTACATTAATGGCATGGGTTATGTTTCGGTGATCAGAAAATATTAATTTGGTGCTTTTTAAATATGAATATAAATTATTAATACAAAGCGCTTGCAATAATCATTGTAATAATAAAACGTCAAACAGACAAGAAAATCACAGATGTGGTACTTGGCAAAGGTCATGGTGTCCATGTTGTGAAAGAGTTATTTCAGAAACCAATAAACACATGAGACCAGAAATATAAGTTGCCTTCATGTAACTACTTCTAGTGCCATTATCTGTTTTAAGTCTATATATATATAAGATGAGTACTAAATGGTACATTAAATAATTAAATATTGTAGTTTAAACCTTAATCACAATATGTGACAAAATAATAGCACAATTTTTAATACAATTGTGCAGTCCTACAAAGTAGTAAAAGATAAGTTAGTGTGTAGAAAGGACATTTAGTACGAGCATATTGTGAAGATGAGTCCTAGAAAATAAAACAAAATAATAATTAAAAAAAAAAATGTAACTACAGAAAGAAAGAAAAAAGAGAGAAAGAAATTTCCATTATTATACCAGTGGAGCCTTAACACTTGATTGATACTCATGGAGGAGTGTAGAAAAAGAAATATTCTCTTCTTTTAGAAACCTTATGCTGTGATCTGGTGAAAAGTCTTATCGCACATTATTCCCATCCATGCATTTACTTTATGCACCGTATGTTCCACACTGGTTATATTGTGTCACAAACAGACACATATACAGTACTACCTAATTTTATGGGCATCGCCTGCTTATATCCCTTTTGGCTAGTTACAGCTTAGCCCTGTTATATAATATTTTATGCATTTACTGTATACTGTA
Organism: Channallabes apus; assembly: GCA_030522415.1. Taxonomy (NCBI): domain Eukaryota; kingdom Metazoa; phylum Chordata; class Actinopteri; order Siluriformes; family Clariidae; genus Channallabes; species Channallabes apus. The sequence continues at coordinate 26,076,822 of CM060119.1, read as the reverse complement.
TAGAGTCAGCTATAAAAAATGTATACACAATAGTATGATGTATATTACATTAATATAATATTCATAATATTATCATATTATTATTAATATGTAACGTATAGCGATAAATTTATTATTAAAAGATTTATATACGTTTTTCTTTTCCATTATGTTGCCTCGCAACTTTCCTAATTTGTACGACATATTGTCTGGTGAGTCACTGTTGTCACTTTCTATAACACATTGCACCAAAGTCTCTAAGAGACTGACACTGCAACAAAGTCTCTTGTGTATACAGTACATGGAGAATGATTATAAAGCGTACTATTGTTTCAGTCTTTCTAATAGTTCAAACAGTATCAGAATTAAAGCAAGAAAGAAAGCCAGGAATGCTTATGCTTGTGGCATTGAAAAAAATTCTGGTGTTAATTCAAAGATGAACATAATTTCTCATTACTGCCATATTATCTACTTATTTAATATATCTCTATTATTACAGGCACATTTCAACTTTTTTTTCCTGATTAGTGTGAATATTAGTTAAAGATCTTCCCTATTCCTGTTCCATGATTAACATGGACACTTCTCAGACAAAACCCTCAGCAATACAGAATAATGTGTCAGTCCATCTTACAGTACATTCCCCTTTCATCTCTGCTGTTGCGATGCAATGCCAGAACATAAAAATCAGAGTTCATTGGTTAACACTGATTTCTTCATCCATTCCTTTTTTTCACATGCATTCCCCCCCTTTTTTTATTTCTATTATTCTCTCAGTTATTTCAGCACATGCTCCTTTCTCGATGCTCAGTGTTAATGAATTGGGCTTTGTTGTGCAGTCCTGTCTCTTGGCACTGCCTTGGTGGGGGAGGTGGGCTCCAGCCTCACACATCTAGGAGATTTCTGTTAAGGCTTGCACAAATCATCCAGGGGAAGCAGCACAGACAAGAGCCTACAAAAGCACCAAAGAGGCTATGAAATAAATCTGGTATTTGGGATGTTCTCAGTCAGAGCACAGCAAGAGAAAACATCATGCATTTGAATTTAGATTATATTTTACTTTTGTGCAATAAATGTTTTAATAGAATACTTCTACCCGGTTACTGAGTAATTTAAAAGTGGAATGAGCCATCAGTATCTCCTCACATAGTCCGCGAACTGAGTACTCTTGCATACATCAACCCACGTAATACTTTAGTTACCTATTATCCGAGCAAACCCTCCCATCTGTCTTTAAAAGCAGGCTTAATCATGTTTAAGCAGTTCACGACTATGAATTGATTAGAAGCTCAGGCATGATCAATACTACATTCCAGATGGGTGTGAAAGGTAAAGCTTCCGGAGCATGCTCTCATTTTGTGATTTCCGTATAATGTGGCCACTCTCAGTATGACTTCTTCAGGCCTGAGCACATGTTAATACACATTTGACAGATTTTGATCATTGCTCTGAATCAATAAGTCCATCAAGTCATGGAAAACTCGAGAGCATGTGAAGAAGAACTGTGATTCAGACATCAGATTGATGAGATTGTGGCACATGGAACACTCCACAGGGATTTAAACACAGCTGGTTCCTTTTCTCCGATCTAAAAGACTGAATTTGTGACTGGTTGGGCACCAGGCTGTGCCATTCCTCCTTCTGCATCTTAATTAGCTCTTGACTATGCCTGAATTTCTTTTATGCCATACTACCCAAATTGGAAATAGAGATTTTTTTTTGTCTGGTTATTCTATTCCTTTTCTGTTGGTTTTTATCTGCAGCAAAGCAGTTTGAACAATCTACACTATCCCAAGATCTTGTCCCTTATGGGGAATAATTCAGAGCATTGGTGAGCTGCCAATAAGGTGTTGCCATTCACAGTGTTTCCATAGTAACACCAAATCCATGCTCCGATTTGGCCAACAAAAAAAAAATTATTCAGCAGCTGATACAGTTTTCCATCTGTGAGAAGAGATTCTTGAGTGACACCCATGAGGTGTACTGTAAACGAAGCTAAATCTTGGCTACTATTCATAAAACGAACTCCATCATCTCTATTATGTGCGTTTTTTCTTCCGAAATCACAGAGAGCAATCCTAAACAACCCAGGAGTACAGCTACCCGTGGACTATCACTATTTTGCGTTTGACTAAAACAGGAATTACAGTATACACACCATTCCAAATGAGCTAAGATCTATATCTCATATTATATCAGTCTGCATATCCACCCAGCATGTAGGCTGATTATACAATGTCCGCCCTTTGGGCTCTACTGGCTTGATGTGAGTTACACAACAACAGTCGCTCCTAATGCTTCCACTGATGTCCATATACGACATCACCAGTAACTTGATTTTAGTATAGTATTATGTTCTGGATTTTTATATTCTATGGTTATATGTATATACTGTAACAATGTAAGAATCCAGGACACATATTATATTGTTATATTTATATAAGCACACTATATGTTTTTCATTTTATACAAATCACCTCATAAACAAGCAATAAATCTACATTTGTATAATTTATTGGCAAATATTCATGAACTGAAGGAACCTGCAACATACCACTAATTTAACATTAGCACTATTTCTTTCTCTATAAACTTAACAGGTTTACGCTTTGTTTGAACCTGCTTCTAATAAAACACTCATTTGTACTCAAATTAGGAACTTAGAGTAAGGGTTTAATAAGTTCCACTAGGATTTAGCATTCCTTATTTCATTGCTTTTTTATTATTATCTTATGTGTTCAATTAAATCGATTAAATAGTAATAAAACAGGATAAGAAACTCCAGGGCTTTATAAACTAAGATACTGTAGCAGTATAAATCCAGCTAAGCATATAAATCAAATTTAAAACTAAAGTAAACATTACCATCCATTTACAGTACGTCAGCTATGTTATCAGATTATATAGGTTATATAGGGTATAGAATGTCATGTGTCATTGTGTCCATAGCGCAAACACAACAAAGTTGAGGACATGCAACCCCACAGAAAGCCAAATAAACCAGGAAGCATATTAATCATAAGAACTATAAGAAATATACTTTTTTCCCTGTACTGTATAGAGTAGTAGAGTAGAGGAGCAATAACAAATTATAAAAAGAATAAATAAAGTAGACAATGATTGACACAAAAACATTTCTCGCATGCCAAAGTGGGAATGTAATAAGAAACCAAACCTTATTTCTGATATTGGCTGCTTAACTAGGCCACAAGCAGCAGGAGGGAGAACAAAGAAGATGGAGGGGAGGACGATCCCCCCATCACCCCCTCCCTCTCCCCCCCCTTCTCCATCTCCCTCCACCCTTTTACTCTGAGACTGTCTGGTTACTACGGCAACAGCACCTACGATAGGGCTGCGGCGACCCTGAGAATTTTAATTCAAACAGCTTTAGCACTAACAATAGCACTCGCACTACTGTATTTATAAGGAAGTCTCAAGGTTAAAGCTGTATTTATTTTAATGCCTGTTGTTACAGTATAGTGAGCTTTTTAATGAGACATTTTCCTTGAGACAGGAAAAGATAAAAATATTTTTAAACCATATATATATATATATATATATATATATATATATATATATATATAAAATGTGTTTCTGTGCATATTGCTCCAGTGTTCTAATACTAATGAAGATTTTTTTTATACATCATTAAGTTATTCAGTACATTAAGTAAAGCTGCTTTAGCAGGAAAAGACATGCTGGTTGTGTAAAATGTGAAGCTGTGATGGATAAGTAGAAAATATTCAATAGAGAAAAATCTTTGCTGCAGAACAAGGGTTATTTCCCCTCCTAACAATTCTCTCTGGACATTTCAGAACATTACTGAAAAGTGTCGTGACACTGACAGGCCTTTATGGTAAAAAATGTAACTACCAGAAAGGTGAAGAGAGACCTGCATTTTCATCTGAAACTTGGTTATGGTAATTCAATTATTCAGTGGATGGAGAACTCTGAGTTACCCTGCTATGAGTCATCAAAATTTCATCTCCAACGCATGCTGCATAGATGAAATACAAGAGGTTTGTCAATAAATATGAACAGGCATAGCCCTAATACTTACAGTAATGACAAAAAATAATAATAAGTTAGGCTTGAACTCTCTGAACTCTCTGGGGTGTTTGGTTGCTCCTGCATTGGACTGAGAATTAAGGACATGGCAGATAGGAATTTATTGGAATTTTATTTTTCCCAATAACCTTCCCTGATAAGTATAGTACATTTGAATCTGAGAGCATGAGGGTTAAATTTATAATATCCACTGGGTGAATATTTCAACATACTAAATAAATTTAATTATTTCTTCACAATGGCATGATTAAAGCTATCGGCTTAAGATAACAGTTTCAAAATATTCTCGCAGCTCTATTGATAGCATCTATCATCAGTATACCAAGTCTTAAAATCCCAACAAAGCAACAACTAACCCAGGATGGCCGTGCTCTTTCTCCCTGTCCATTGCAGCAACACTAGCCAATCGTCACTGTCTGTATGCGAACAAGGGCAGATATCCGTCTGGCTTCATGAACCTTGGAGGAAACACCTGGTGATTTGGACAATCAAACTATTTAATGGCCGACGTGCTGCTACAGTATTACTAGAAATCAAATACATTAATGTAAATGCCATGCTCTTTGAAAAGCTCTAAGTTGATGCCAAGACATCAACAACTGGGCTGTTATCTCCTGACTTTTCCACAAATGTCACAGCTTGGTAAGAGTCATTCGAGTCCAGTGTGCCGGAAAAAGCAGCAGAGTTCAGCTAATATGGAGTAATGCTCCACGATACAGCTAAGCATAATCATGTCACTGTTGTGGTAAATAAGGAGGCTGAATCATTATTAAGTAGTGCATGATGTAGTCTTGTAGTATTTTAACTCGCCTTTTTTTTTTTTTTAAACCAAATGAAGCTATTACAAGGCGGCGCGGTGGTGTAGTGGTTAGCACTGTCGCCTTGCACCTCCAGGGTCTGGGTTCGATTCCCCGGCCAGGCTCGATTCCCGTCTCTGTGTGCATGGAGTTTGCATGTTCTCCCCGTGCTTGGTGGGTTTCCTCCGGGTACTCCGGTTTCCTCCCACAGTCCAAAGATATGCAGGTTAGGCTAATTGGCGTTCCTAAATTGCCCGTAGTGTGTGATTGGGTGTGTGAGTGTGTGTATGTGTGTGTGCCCTGCGATGGATTGGCACCCTGTCCAGGGTGTACCCCGCCTAGTGCCCGAAGTCTCCTGGGATAGGCTCCAGGTCCCCCGCGACCCTGAACACAGGATTAAGCGGTATAGAAAATGAATGAATGAATGAAGCTATTACAACAAACTCTTGAAAAAAAACCCCATAGCTATTAATGTTGTATGCATTTTAAATGTATGCATTTGTAAGACTTTCAGCTTTTCAGTTTCCAGATGGAATAAATCAGACCAACTTAATTTTAATTCGATCCACTGCATGAGAAAATGCAATAGAATTTTTTTTTTTTTAAATCTTCAATAAATGATGTTCACTAATAATGGATTCTGAAAAATCAGGAGCAATATTGTCTGTTGGTCTACTTTGTGTGTGTAAACCATCAACTGTTTAATCAGTAGTGTTTTTGTCACCGATATTAGCAATAAAGAGCACCTATCGAGACACGTGTTATGAAAGCATTTGCAGTATTAAATGAGGGATATAGAAAGTTATAGCAAAGAAAGAAAGGCAATGAAAGAAAGAAAGTGTCTATGAACAGATGAAAAATGTTATCAGATTAGGATTGTATTTGCAATATTTTTTAAACTCATAAGCTATTCATGAATGTAACATTTTATAAATCAAGGATGTTTTAAATTCATTATATTTTTATTCAGGAAGTTATTGAATTGTGATCTAATCACTTATCAAAACACACTGGGATTAAAAAAAAAATTTTTTTAGAACCTACAGTTTATAACCAACTCATCTCATTCTGGCAGTATTCCCAACTTTCCTGTTATAATAACCTACACCCTTCTGGGAAGGGAGTGTAACTGTGGGGATTTGTGTTCATTAAGCTACACGAGCATTAATGAGATAAGACAGTGATTTAAAGTGAGCAGGACTGGTTTCCACGATACACCCCAAAGATGCACAGTGTGGTCAAGGGCTGGGCTATGTTAAGGATACTCATGTTTTTGGACCTCATTTTGTGCATAGTTGCATTGTCATGCTTAAATCGATTTGAACTTCTTAGCTTGGGAAAGAACAGTTTGGGAAAGAAGCATACTGTATATGGGTGTAATGTTCAAGTCACATACATTTGCTCATATCATGTGCTATGAATGAGCCTGACCACCCCTGACATTACATTAAAGGAAATGTGTGTTTGTAGTCTTTTTGGTGAGTTTAACTAAGACATGCTAATCTGCCCTCTGTGCTCTAGCTTACAATTTCAGATGCACTGACATGCAGAAGCATTAATGCTTTAAAATGCATTAAAGTCACTTTCTGTCTCTATGCCTGACAAGGACAGTCTTTCATTCATTATTCAGTACATATTTTAAATATATTGCATCTGGAAAGCATCTTGGGACCATGGCACCATGGATCACAGGTCAGTGAAAACAAATCAAACAGAAATATTAAAAGCATGCCTTTTGAAATACCAGTGCATCCTTAAATAAACTGATATCGATATAGTGCTTCATTGTATTGGTCTGTGAGTTTATATTATCGTCATATTTCTGAGGATATATCAAGAAGTAAAAAGATAAGGATAAAAAAAAGATATGGACCACTTGTGTTTTCAAACACTATTATCAGCCTTTAGGTCGATTATATTTTATAGTCTAGCCTAGGGCTGGGCAATATGGCTGAAAACTGTATCACGATATCAGTGTTTCATATCAGTCGATATCGATAATTATTGATATTTTTTATGATCCATTTAAAATAAGGACCAGTAGAAGAATATATTATATTCAAACATTTTTATTTTAAACTTAACCTTCCTATGATCATAGTCCCCTCAGTTATTAAGACAGAAATGTCAACAACCACGGGAAAATAATTAAAATGTAAACATAAGTCTAAAGTCACAATGAACACTTAACAATTATCTCTTAACATTTAAGGTGCAAAATTTAAAGAAAATGTAAGAAATGCTTAATAAAGTGTAATAAAATAGTGAAATGCGTTTATTATATCAGATGCCTTTAAAAAAAAACTACAACAAAAATATATTGTTGTAATATATTTGAGTTTGATGTTAATTCACTGGCGGGCCACCAGGCGGCAATACCGCGCTGTATACTTTATGTGTCGTGTGCACTGAATGCAGTAAAAGAAGAATACCGTTTCTTTTCCTCTGGTTGTCTCACACAAAAAGCAAGTAGTATTATAGATGTTAGTTGTGCATATTGATGCAAACATAACAATTGTCATACCAAAGAATAAACTACCCGCCAATGTGGCTAGTGAGACTAAAGTTATTACCCGCCACAGCCGAATTTTACCCACATTTGGCGGGTGGGCGGGTGCAAATGTCAACGCCATCTTGTCTCCGTTTATGCTTCCTGAATCGCGACCGTACTACTTCCGGGTCCTAGAGCCGGTCGCGGAGCGAGTGCGCATGACCGCAATCAAATTAGCTTCGCGAACAGCGTTTTCTTCCGACAGAGAATAAAAAATATCGAACGTTCTATCTAACAAATTTTTTATTGATATCGATCACGTGTCTATCACGAAACATATCGTTATCGTTTTATCGCCCAGGCCTAGTCTAGCCTATCCTTTTGTGACCTCAAGTTTTCTTTTGGCACTTCTACCGGGACAGCTTCGAAGCATTACTGAGTTGTGTGTTTTTAAATCGCAGTTGAAGACACATCTTTTTAGACTAGCTTTTGATATGTATCCATTGACTCGATAGTTGTTTTTATCACAACTCGATAGATTTTGATTGCTGTTTATTGTGTCTTTGCTTTTATACTGGAAAGCGCCCTGGGCATCTTTAGGATGTTGTAAGGCGCTATGTAAATAAAATTTGATTGATTGATTGATTTCTACACAATTTGTAATGAATAAAAAGCAAACAAAGAAAACATATGCATGCTTTAATATAAAAGCATTTTATGAATGTTTGAACATCAAGTCATTAGCAGGTTCTAGCATATCTAATGCTGAAAATTCATACAGAATTGCCATTTTCACCGTTAAAAAAAAAAGAAACATTTTTTATGAAAATAATGCGTTGGTTTTATTTGGTCTGTGCCACTAGTTTACCCATCAACCTGCAATTTTTTGGTTAGCAAAGCAAACAATAAAAAGAACAACATAGGTAGAAAATCAACTGTTAAAAATAAAACAAAGCAAGAAAATACTGTACGTAATGACAAATTATTGTAGGAAGCGGGTGAACCACTCATGCCTTATGTTCTTATCCACTGCATGCACATGAAACCCATTTGGCCCTAGAAAAGATTGTATGATAAAACAAAATACATGGATGACTGTAATTCAGTTATAAGGCATAAAATAGGCCTATAAGTGTATTTTAATATAAACAGGTTCAAATTAATATGTGCCTTCTGACACTATTGCTCCAGAGAACCAATCGTGCTCTTCACAAGTGAATGTATTGATTGTCTCTATAGGTCATCCTAATTTAATGGGTGACTGATGATGATTTTATAGCCATGCTGTCTCTAAAGGGGAAATATTCAAATTGTTAATCACAAGGAAGCAATTTCTGTTTCATGCTTTTGTATTTTAGTTTAGCAATAGTAGGGGTGGCAGTAAATGCAAAATCGCAATGGAGGGAGTTTTTTTCCTTTTCTTTTCTCCCCCTTCTCCTTGCTATCAACAACAGTGTATGAGAGTACCCATGGTTAGTGTTCAGCCATTTTATAAACAGCAATCCTTATCATAATTCATGCACCAATGCAGGCAATGCACCATTCAGGAGATAAATGTGCCCTTCTCAGACCCAGATCTTGTATATTAAAAGGATGAAATGGTCAGGCAGAGAAGACCTGACATCGCTGTCGACCTTGGCCAAAAAAATAAAAAATAAAAGATGAACGCATCGTATGCATTGTAACGATATATTCTAGCTTATTGAATCATATAATGCACACCGCACAGACCGGTCCAGATCATTTATTTTCTGTCGGTGTGTATTGTGACCAAAGCACGAGATGCATAAACCACCCGCGAGCCTCACGCGCTTCATCCTCATAAATATTCTCCTCAGCACCGCGCGCGCGCGTTCCCATCGACACAAAACAGGCCATTCACGCTCGACAAAGCCTTCCGCTGACTACAATCGCAGGTGTTTATCATTCTTAACAGCAATAAGATACGAATAAAATACCATATTAGGCGAATCTTACCTCATTTTTTGGGACAGTTAGTGACGTCGGGTGTTGGCTCGGCTCGCGCGCAGCTTGTGAGAGGAGGAACACTGCTGTGCGCGCGCGCGCTGCTACTTCTCTGATGTCACTCTCTCTCTCTCTTTCTCTCTCTCTCTTTCATTCTCCAGGCCACAGTAGCCTTTATATTTATTAAATTATAATGAAAGCCTATTATAAAATATAATTAAAATGAAATACATAAAATACATGGGGAATAAAATGTAAATTACAATAATACTGCTATACTGTTACTGCTTTTTTTTTTTTTTCAAAACTATGAAATAATACATATAGAATTAGGTAAATAAGTAACAAGACCAGTCAGTTATTTTAATACACTAAGGCCAGCTGTTCTGAAATAGTTCTTCCAAGAATAGTATTGTACACTCTAAAAAATGATTCTGTGGCCTTGTAAATTTCACAGTAATAAACAGGTTATGTTACCTTAATAAAATTTCTAAAAGTCACATACATGATTGTTTGAGTTAGACAAATCAAAATAAATGCCTAAAAAAACTACTGTTCTGTTTGTCTTCAATTTACACTATAATTTAAGTTTATTTCACAAATAGAAATTAGTATTTGACTAACTGAATTATATTTTTAACATCCACTTAATATTTTTGATACATTTCAATCAAAATATTTGGTAATGGAGTAATTAATGCTGATTAGTTTAAAGAACTACAATTATCACTCATTCCAACTCAATATTCTTTATATTTAACAAGAAAAACTTAAATAATTTAGTAAATTGCCCTGCGCAAGTGCTCATGGGAAATCTGGTGTAACATCAGAGACCAGAAGGCTGTGAGGATGGACATGAAGCTCCTGGAACATTCCTTATAAATCCTGGTGAGTAAACAGCTAACACAAGTTACTGAAATAATTCCTCTATCTCTCTGTATACACAACTTTATAGTGTGTCAGTTACTGTTCTGAATCCTGTCACAGCCGAGCTACAGAGCTAACGATAGCTAGCAACAGGTCAGTCCTGGTGTTCATTGTCATTTTAATTGTTTGTTCCAACCACCGAACTGCTCAGGTAAAGCGGCGTTAATACAGACACTTAAAATCTGGGTTAGGGTTAGGAGACACTTAAAATCTGGTGTAAAAGGAGAGATTTAACACCGAGCCGCGTGCGCGTGCATGTCCGGGTTTCTCGGTGTAACCGGCCGCGGTTGTGCCGCAATATTTGAATTTCTCCCGCCGAATGCGGTGATTTTGCGCAGCCAACCGCCACTGTGGCGATGATATAAAACTAGCGTGTTCAAATAATTACCGCGTGTTAAAGCAGGTTTAAACAGCAGAAATGAGGTGCAGTGTCCGGACTCTGGCTCTGTTTACACACCGGGAGAGCAACAGCTCTGAGTCCAGCACAGCTCCAGTCATGATTTACAGCACTACAGACAGGCAGTTTGATTAGCAGTATAATGGTGTATAGCTTTGTTTAAAACAATAGAACTTCAAACATTTTACTCAAGTTAAAGTCATAAGTACATGCCGTTCTAAACTTCTAATGTATTTGAAGTACAAAAGTACTACAAGTACTTCACAAACATAACCGTGTACTTAAACATTATTTAAATGGCAGTTGATGAAATAAATGAAGTAAAAGTAGGCCTACAACATTTCTCTCAGAATTATAATTGGGAGAAATAATATAAAATTAAAATATTGAAGTGAAATATGTTATGTATGTTGTAATATGTAAGTTAAAAAAAACTAAAACTGATTTTTAAATCATTTTCGTGAAACGTTATATATTTTCAATATCTCTTTCACAGCACCAACACCACTAAAGAAGAGAAGTTGAATGGAGATAAAACTGGAGGTAAATGTCAACTTTTTAAATGTTTCAGAAGTATTAAATGTGTAACCATTGAATCCAAGATAGAAATTGAAACAAGGCTGGAAATATTTCACTTTACCTATTTTTAATCCAGAATATATTGAATCCACTAGAATATACAAGATTTTCCAGTAACTAAAGTAAAAAAATTATATAGTTGATAGTAATGCGTAAATAAAGTTCTTGTATCATTTTTATACAAGGGACAAAGACATGTACAAGGGACATTCAAGTCAAAGCAGGACTTTTAATTGTGCAGAATAACAGAACACACTTATTAGAGTAAAAGCTCCCTTTATTTCTCTCTATATATTTCTGTCTCTATATATGAGGTTGTGCATTGTTCTGCAAGAGCAAAACGCCTTTGGTGATCAAAGCAGTCTGTTTTTTGTAAAAGCATTCCACTGAAATGTTCACCGGAATTTTACCAGCAATGGTCTCTGTAAAATCAAATCAGTTTTACGTCTTCGTTTCAGAGAATTTTCATCACAAGTCCCGCTTTGACTTGAACACCACTTATAGATCAGTGTGATGATGCATATAGTAATAGTCACACTTGTACTTACTTGTATACTATAATTCCTTTTTTAGGTGCCAGCTTATGGGATGGCGGTGTAAGCTCTGCACATTTGTGGCATCATCAAAAGGAATTTCGATCATTATGGAGTGAAGCATGGTACTGTTGTGTTCATCAATGATATTCAGTGTCCTGTCTTCATTTAGACTGTCATTGCTTCTTTAAGACCTGGGAATGTCTGCACACACATTTGTCCATACAACTTTCCACAGTTTGAAGGAAACTGAAGTGTGAAGGTCTGCAGTCTTTCAGATGTAAAATGTGACTGTGATTCGATTCTAATACAAAAGTCTACTTTCCACATATTAACTGTATAATACTTGTGACAGAAGTATTGTTTGTCAGACTGTTTAATAATGAGATCAATTCAGCTCATTGTTTATGATCATGTTACATGTCATTTGCAAAGTAAACCAGAGTGAGTTTAGACGTCATGTCTTGTCAAATTTGGCAAATAAATGTTTAATTAAAATGGTAATGTGTGTATTGTGTCTTTGTTTATAATTAGATATGTCATTAGATACATTGACCTAAATTGAAAAAAAAAACTTGATTAAAACCTAAATATACAGTATTAAAAAAATAGTGTAAGATATTAATTCTGTGATAGACCAGTATGAATTAAATTTATTTAAAACAAGTAAATGTAGCACATTTGTTTGTTAAATAATAGTGAAATTTTCAGTTTCTTCTACCTTCCATTTCAATCATATCTACTCAATTATTTTACTAATTTTCACTTGGGTAACCTACTACAAAAAGTTATTCAGGTCTACTTATTTTTTTTACTGACTTGTACTTCATTCATGAAGTATATTTTACATGATTTTTTTAATTTTTAGATTGATATTGATATTTTTAAGTGTAAAAATGTTTCACCAAAAAAATTGAGTACAGCACAGTTTTATTTTTTAGAGTGTAATTTGCAAAACCCATCAAGCACCATGATGTAACCGCCTCACATGAAGACTTAGAACCCAGAAATCACCAATTACAGTAACAACCAGCACCTCAGATTAGAGATTTACAGAGCATAAGTAGCAGACACACTTCACTATCAACTCTTCAATGAAGATTATTGCATATTTTGGATGCCTTCAGCATTGGTTTACCATGTAGAATTAGCAAATGTGTATACACCTTGGAAGCAAGCATAATTCGTTCCAGAAGCGTGCTTGTAAATCAAAGAACTCGTTACATCATACTGAATTCCCCCATAAGAAATAATGGAAACTCTGATGATTAAAAATAAAACAAATTAATCTGCACTTTACCTTTGAGAAGAATTATGGCTGAAGAAAGATGAGAGAGGAGAGGAGAAGGGGGGCTACTGTGTAGGATGACTTCCACACACCCTCGCGTGTGCATATATACACACTAACACTAAATGAATCACTGCTCTGTCGCTAAACTTCATTAACAAGGAACCTCTCTAATGACACTTGCTTTTGTCATTAAACAGATTCATCTCCTGCACCTTTTTAATAATTTTCTTCATTGAGGCCGTTGTTCCAGTAGTTACTAAAGAACAGTCAAGATTTAAAAAAAATGCTTTACACGCGCGCGCCCACACACACACACACACACACACATGGTCGCAAGGTTATAATAAACAGATCTTGACTATACGAGTAAAGCACGTGCACTGAGACTGAACACGGGAAACGATTTGCCCGTAATCCCTCACTGTGAGAGAGAGAAGAACCATTGGCTCAGTTGTTATCATGTGATTCTCGGCATATAAAGTGCTTGTGTAATACTTGTATGTCAGGACCTCGCTCATTTATTAAAGTGCCCCTATTATGCATTTTCAAATATGATCTTTCATGCAGTGTGTCATGTAGTTGTGTGTGAACATAAACTGTCTGCAAAGTTGTGACGCCGACAGTGCACGATAAATGAAGTTTTTGTCTATTAAAAAAAAGAGCCGGCACACATTCGCCCATACGAGCCGTTAGCAATTTGAATCTTTTTCTTTTACGGATCCACGTCACTACGTAACATATTTGCATAATGTCCGCCCACATTCTATGTCGCAAACCACTTGCCCGCCATCTTACAATTAACGTTATTTGATAGGGTAAAATCAAGGCCATCTTTTATCGACGGGTCTCCAGAGCTGTCGTTCAGTTATGGTAATGGGCATTTCGTTTTCCGACACACGTTGTAGACCAATCATAAAGGACCGCGCCATCTGACCAATCACAGCAGCGAGGACTCATGGAAAGGAGGGGTTTAGACAGACTGATTCTTCAAACTGCTTCACACGAGTCGTTTACGAATCATTTAGAAATGGGGTAAAATTAAATCTATTTTTGGAGAAAACTAAAGTTTTTTTTGACCTTGCATACATGTAAACATGTTTTAAGAGATTCATTAAGCAATATTAGCAACCTTTAAAATGGCATAATAGGGGCACTTTAAGGTAAAATGTATTTTAAAATTTTGCTTTATGTATAAAAGCAATATATGCTATACTGTATATGCTGTATGATGTTGGTCTTCTATCCTGTATATACAGGTCCTTCTCAAAAAATTAGCATATTGTGATATTGTGGGGCAGGCAGGCAGGCAGGCAGGAAGGATATCCTTTTGTGTAGAATTAAGTGTAAGTGAGCGATCAGGAATCCCAAATATAGCAATCAGAGGCCTATATTGGAGAGTTACCCCAAGAAGTTACCCCAAGGGGACATAATAGCACAATAACCTGTCCAGAAACCTTCCAGCTCAGGACACAGAAAAAAACCTGTGGCTAAGGTGACAAGGAGAGCCATGGCATTTATCACATTTGTTTTCCATTTCCGGATACATTTCAGAAACGGTAGAGAGCATCTTGTTATAACTAATGGAAAACTACAAAGACGAGAGCCAAGTTTAGTCTGCTAAGAAATTTAAATTCAGAATAAAGTGCTTTTACAATACATATATCATACAGCGAGGAAACATTATCCAAAAAGCAAAAATCACTTCAAATTGCAATGGCTCAGCATCTAAAAGGTAAATGTCCTGCAGTGGTGCCTTTAATTGCATTGCGAATCTGCAGCACTTGAAAATTGCAGTACAATCCCAGATAAATAGGGGGAAAACATTCCAGAACAAGTCAATTAAATGTTTTCATATATGTTTTCATTTGTTTGTTTGTTTATTTGTTTTTTTTTTGTTGTTGCTTTTTATTTTTTATTTTTATGAAGGTATATTTCTTTTCTCTTGTTTTCCCATGCTTATTTACTCATAATCTAACCAAAGGTTGTTGGAGTTTGGTGCCAATGGGGTGAAGATGCACACACAAAACTGAAATATAATATTTTACATATTTAAATTAGTATAAGTTGTTTAGGTTTGTTTATGTGTAAATGCTGAATGGATACATGATGGATGAATGTGTAGACCTCAAAATGTAATGGGTTTATCTTTATTAGAGATATTTGCATCAACCACTAGGGGGAGACAAAGTCAAGATTATGTGGAAATCAAAGGGCTATAACTAGAGCTAAAGTTAGATTACACCCAAAACCACACATTGTCGCAGTAAATAGTATGTCATTATAGTAATGAGAGGGTATTATTTGTTAAAGATGCCATTTAGTATCCTAGTACGTGGTTTGGGTCACAGCCTGACTCTGTATGTTATCAGGGACAAGAAGGACAAGAGTCCTGCATGAAGACCAATGTCCCACGTTATTCAAGATTCATGATTGTGTAATTGTGTAACAACAGTGTTGGTGGTAATTCAGTTTGTACAACACAGCAACCAGTGATGATGAATAAACTATACAATAATATTCAGGACAACAAAACAAAACATGCAAAGAAATGTCCATTAATACTCAGCAAGGGGGAAATATAATGCAAGTATAATTTAGAGGAGTGTGTTGCAATATGATGTTGCAATGTGACTGAAACCACCAGTAGCAGCAGTAGCAGTAGATTTTGCCGCAGATGTGTAACAGTAATGCTTATAGTCCCACATTAATACAACAGAATTCTGAGTGCAGATTTAATAAAGTGAAAAAAATGAACTTAACCATTAGATTGACATTATTTTTTCAAAATTTGCCTCTAATATTAGTATATTGTGAGTTCAGCTATTTTAGCAGCCAGTGTTGGGTGTAACTCGTTATAAAGTTACAGAGTTAGAGTACTTGGATTACTTTTTGGATGTAACGAGTAATCTAACGTGTTAGGCCGGCCATTTAAGTAGTTATTTAGTTACTTTTTAAAAAATGTAATCCTTTATTCAGACAATTTATGTAATCTGTGAGCCAGGCAGCAGTGATTGCCAATCCGTTAGTGTGTGTGTGTGTGAGTGTGTGTGTGTGTGTGTGTGTGTGTGTGTGTGTGTGTGTGAAAGTCGTCCTACAAACCCCGCCCCCGATAACCCACCGCCCTCTGTTATTCCTGCTGTTATACCCCTATCTCACATATGCGGTTAGACTATGCAAAGACTGACGCGTATAAAGATGGAAATCTCACAGCGCAAAATTCACGGTGAATCATGATGAACCGTACTTATGGTTACAAAACCGCGTAGGTGAGATAGGGATATTAGTACTTAACAGATTATGGGCCAAACTTTGCTGAGTGGTGAGGGTAGAATAATTATAAAGGTCTTGACTAAAACAACCTGCATGAGGAATCACAAAGGAGTTTTCATTTTCTGCAATGGAAAAGTACTCGAACTCAGAAAGTAACACTAATGTAACTGATTACTTATTAGAGACAGTAATTTTGTAATGTAATTAGTTACTTTGAAAAGTAACATCCCCCAACACTGTTAGCGGCACTGGGTAAATTGTGGCAGAATGATTTAGCAGCACTTCTTTATTTATTTCTTTATTTATTTTTTATTCTTGGAATCTATTATACATTTGCCAAACCCTATTATTGTTGTTATTGCTTTAGAAATGTTCATAGGCCTTCTTTATTAATATGCATTCTAGTCTAGTGTGAATTAGAAAATGTTTGTGAAGACTAGAGAGGTCTTTTTCAATTTGTGCTTTTGAAATCTGATAGGCATGTGCATACATGTAAATGCATGCAGATATAGACATGTGACAGAAAAATAACAATTTAAGCATGCTAACAAAATTCACTATTGTCTGAAATATAACAGATATTGTCTGGAATGTATTACATAAAACTGTCACTGGTTAAATTATAATGGTGTGATAACTCGACAGAAAGGGAGGGGGCATAAAAGAAAAAAAGACATTGTGACAAAGCATTTTTAAAACAATATATTTGCAGATTTAGATACAGAAAAAATACTCCCTGAAGCAACATCAGGAATAAATCATGAGAGTAACCAGAGCTAAAGAACAAGAATGAAAGAAGAACGTATTCCTTCAGGATAACAATTTATATTGAGATAATAA
This sequence comes from Channallabes apus, assembly GCA_030522415.1. Classification (NCBI taxonomy): domain Eukaryota; kingdom Metazoa; phylum Chordata; class Actinopteri; order Siluriformes; family Clariidae; genus Channallabes; species Channallabes apus. The sequence goes on along the minus strand of CM060119.1, from coordinate 26,059,685 downwards.
TTAATTATACTTTGACAACAGGATACTGTGTTGATAATTTTCAAAGCAAGCTTCTGGTAAATAGGAGTTGTAAAGGAGTCTTTATGACTACAGTAAGTAACATCTTACAATGTAATCAGTTTTATCTCAGTCTATTGCATGGTTCTTCAACTACTGTACTTGAGGACCAGTGTCCCGCACAGTATGTAATTCACCAACACCTGCTGTAAACACACCCACCGAAAGTAGTATTTAACAGATTAGATGAATCAGCTGTGTTTGAGCAGAAGAATCACCAAACTGTGTTGGAAACTGGCCCTCCAGGACCCCACATGAAGAGCCCTGGTCTATTGCTTTCACATACAGTATAATCTGAATAAGATCATTGTACATTTGGAGAAGACTTCTTGAATTCATGCTCCTGAAATCTGTTTTGTACAGAAATAAACATGAAAGAATAATTAAGAATTTATACATGCCATTTTTTCTGGAAGGTTGAAATTTTTGTTTTAATAATAGCAAGGGAAGGTTTGACAAAAATGAAAATGTTCCACATAAAAAAAAAAGGCTGAGCTCTTATTCATGATAACCTTGTACATTAACACTCACCATTCACTGCATTACATACAGTACACATTGATAGTACTGGATTGGACCTATTTTGCCTTCAAAACTGCCTTAATCCTTCATGGCATATATTCAACAAGGTGCTGGAAATGTTTCTTAAAGGTTTCGTCCCATATTGACATGACACACAGTTGCTGCTAATTTGTCGGCTACACATCATGATCATGATCTCCCGTTCCACCACATCCCAAAGGTGCTCTATTGGATTGAGATCAGGTGATTGTGGAGATCATTTCAGTACAGTGAACACATTGGCATGTTCACGAAACCAGTTTTAGCTTTGTGACATGGCCTGCTATCATGTGGTCATAAATGGGTGGGCATGGTCGGTAACAATACTCAGGTAGGCTGTGGCATTTTAATGATGCTTAGTTTATAGTGTGGCAAAAAATATACACTAAACAGTTACTGCACCACCACAAGCCTGAAGAGTTGATACAAGGCAGGGTGCTTTAATGTTGTTTGTGCCAAATTCTATGTCTCTACCTGAATTTTGCAGAAGAAATTGAGAATCATCAAATCATTTGTCCAATCGTCTACTGTCCAATTTTAGTAATCCTATTTGTAGTCAGTTTCCTGTTCTTAGCTCACAGGACAGGTTCACAGGTTTTCTACTTCTGTAGGCCATCTGCTTCAATGTTCAACATACTGTATTGTGTGTTCAGAGATGCTCTTCAGCATACCTTGGTTGTAATGAGATATTTTACTGAGTTACTATTGATTTTCTATCAGTGTGAACTAGTCAGACCATACTGTTTTCTATAGAAAATAGTATACCTGCACAACACCACAGATTTTACAGCAGATGCCCTTCCAGAAACAACACTCCCATTTTATTCGTGATTTATTTCATAAATTGCATCCAATAGCTGGGGTTCGGGCTTTGTGTGGGAATTGAACCCGGGTCTACCGCAAACATTGGGGTTTGCCCATGTTCTTGTTGTCTTTCGGCTGCTCCCATCGAGTGGTCGCCATAGCAGACCATCTGATCAGCACACAACTTGGCACAGGTTTTTACACCATATGTCCTTCCTGATGCAACCCTCTTATTTAATATGACTGGGATTTGGGCTTTGAGTTGGAATTTAACCCATGCCATCCACATGGCAGGCAAGAACCCTACTACTGAGCCACCAATGTTTTTGTTGTTAGTCTTTCGACTGCTCCTGTCGAAGGGTTGCCACAGAATTTTACGCTGGATGCCGTTCCTGACGTAACCCTCCCATTTTATCCAGGATATCTTGGGAACGACACTACATCCAGTAGCTGGGGTTTGGCCATTAGGTCTGAATTAAACCTGGGACTTCCACATAGCGGGCAAGAACCCTACCACTGTGCCACCAATATAATTATATATAATATATAACAATATAATTGCCCTAATAATATTATATATTTATAAAATAATATTATAAATTAATCATAATAATGATTGAGTTATCGAATTAAAAAAATTTTATGTGATGTTATGTAATCGTCCCATTAGAAAAAAAAAAACATTTTCTGCATACTGGACCACTCAACCATATGGTGGCAGATTTGTGTGTGTGTGTATGTGTGTGTGCATTTTAAACGGATAGCTCAACCTTATTACAGAACTAACCTTACTGTTTTTTTCGGACCGTATGCATCCACCCTTGATAAAATGAATGAAATGAAACACGTCGAGTGTTTTTTTTTTTTTTTTTAACCTGATAGCGGCAGTGCTGAGCTGCGCGAGCCGCACCGTCACACTGCGCGCGCGGGGAGGAGGAAGCGGGGGTGTCCGCGTGCGTCACACCACACTGGAGCGTAGCCGCGCGCGAGCGCCTTCCAACAGCAATACCCACGGCACCTTAAATCTCTCTCTCTCTCTGCACGCCATCTCGTTCTCTATTTCTGTCCGTAACGCCATGCAAACTAAAAGGTAAAAATGCTACGTGAATGGCATGGCGTAGAATCGAAGACATCCATCGCGCGCTCGCTTTCCCGCTGCTTCCTCCTCTAATCTCCTGCTGACGTCTTCGGGGCCACTGCAGAACAGCGTCGAGGTAAGGGCACGATTGCATGCGTATTAGGAACGCGAGGCGCATTCGCGCGCGCTCGGTAGCGAGCATCTTCTTGTGCGTCCTTGAGGCTTCAGCCTTATTTGGTGTGATGGAGCGCGAGTCACGTAGCTTTAACAATAGAACAGCGCGGTGCAGGCAGGCACAAGATACAGTATAGCACATCAAAGAGCAAGAGGTGATGCTTTTCTTTTAATCATGCATAGCGGACATGGTCTGTTTGTTCGGGTTCTATGCTGTTCACACTCTGCATCTCATCAGCCGCCCTGTTCAGGACAGTAATCCATGATTATATGATATATCCACACACACATATACATATGGATTAATTTCTATATATATATTTTAATTGGCATCATCTCGTTTTGTTTCTAATTTGCGTCTTTTAACGCTTTCCAGAAACTGCCCCGATGAGCTGGAGTGAATTAGACCTGAATCATCAACCTCCATTATGAGCATCGTCAGCGTAGTCCGTGTGTTGAATTTTAAACAGAGGTAGCACGATACAGACCAAGAAATAAAAAAATTAAAAACAAGCTAAAATAAATAAATAAATAAATAAATAAATAAGCGCGGTTCCACTTCTACGTATTGCTATTGCAGTATACAGTGCAGCATATACTCAAAAATACACAACCTGCTGAACGATTGGATGCAAGATGGTTCCATTTTTGTGTTTCCTGCCTTGGATGTTGTGATTCATGGAGAAAAAAAAACACACCCACAGAAACACCCACATGAGCAAGTGAGAAATATCATCGGGAACATCATACTTACTGCATCTAATAAAATTCAAAAGGGTTGAGTCACATATTATGTACGATTAGCTCTGATTAGGGATAACACCAAAGTGACATAACAGCTCAGAAGAAGTATGAATGAACGTTGGGATCATAGTGTTGGAAATTGTGTAGTTTTTTTTTTTTGAGTTGTCTGTATGTTAGAGAAATAATAATAATAATAAAAAAATCAATAACATAAACACATAGATAACTGGGGGAAACACATAGCTAAATAATGGGGGAAAGGATTGAGCTTCAACCAATAAAAAGCTAAATAAAAGAATAGGTATTTTTAAAAAAATAAATAAAAATTAGTTTTTGAAGCTGTAGATTCTTTCTTTTCATCCTGCTGCTCATTGGCTATGTGAGCGGTGTTAAAAATAAACACGATTGGCCTTGTGGAATGAAAAGCAATCCACTGTGCTTATTTTGTAGGTGACATTTTCAGATTTTTCTTTCAAACTGTTTAGCATCAATTATTAAGTGCTGATTAGAGGAATGATCACGGGGCTGCTGGTAAGGATTATGAAACGGAGGTTTGTTTTTTTTTGGAAGCACAGCAGGACCATCTTGTAGGTCTAGTGGTATGCCATATGCATGCTGTTACAGCTGAATTTGGATTTAAGGAGTTACATATTAAATCTATATATGTGTATGTGTGAAGATTAGCTGGTAGATGATTTTTTCTTGTGCTTAATAAAAATGTGAGCTCTAAATTGGGGGGTCTTGAACAGGATTGCATGGTTTGTATGTGGCACTGAGATGATTATCAGGATTATGGTTTAATGCTGGTTAGGTTGCTATTTTTGCTACTTCTAAAAGGATCAGAGGAGGAAGGAATTTTATAAGGTTCAGTAATTTGGGATGATTCATGATCAGGTAGATATACAGTAGCCGAAATAGGCTGATTATATAAGCTTATATAAAGCTCCTGTGACATGTATAAAACCCATTGTTTGTTGGCGAACTACCAGGGCCACTGTTTACCAGTATAGTTTTTCCCGCATACATCTAAAGTGTACTCTTTTAATTGATATCCCTTTAAGCATCCTTAGTATCCCAGCTAAAAACATCTCTCACACACGGTCTTTCGTCTGTATCAAGCCTGCCCTTGAGGTGTGTTTCCACAGTAACTGGAGAACTCCCAGAGTTCCAAAAAAGAAGCACAACTGAGACGTCACAAGGATGCAGGCATGGGAAGAATAGCTGATTCTTGAATCTACTCCTTGGCACAGAGTCCACATGATGCTGTTATTCACTGTTAAGGATAGAGGTATATTTGATGAAGAATATAAGAAGAAATGAGATATTTCTCTTGCAATTGTTTACATCCCCTGGTTGGTACAAAAAAGTTTTAAGTCAAACACTGCAGCATAGACGCTATGGGCATCCATATGACACCAGAGGCCCACCCTGTTCGTCTTTCTCCTCTTGTGATTCTGCACTGCAGCTTTTCTCTTTCCCTCCCTCTCATATGATACGTATTCGCCTGCGCTTGCAGCAGCAAAGAACACTGTCCTTCATGCCTGTGTACAGTATATTTTTCTTATCTTCTCAACTGGGAAATCATAGCCTGGGTCCAATTGTCCCTGATACTCCTCTAGGTACTCCTAATACTCCCCCTGCCTTCTTTGCCCTGGTTAATTGCATACAACATTGGCATCTTTTTGAATTGGCCGTCCTGCAACACTAACAGGATTCTCATGAGATAATTCGTCTCTCTCTGTTGACATGTTGCCTAGTGATGGGAAAGAACGCGATTATGTCATCCTTCTCCTCCTGTTTTGCAAGGATCCCTGAACATGGACGCATGGGACACCCGGGATATGAAAAGTGATTCCCCAAAGATGGTGTCGCTTGCAGTGTTTTTGCCACATGTATCAACTGGAAACATCTACTTACTATCTTAAGTGCCAAGATGTTCAAATGTGTACTAGTTTTCGATAATTTGCTTCAGTTCTAAAGTTTTCAGCCTTGTGCATCTTTGTATCTGTGTCCGTTATCCCAGCAGCCTCAGGAGTGTACTAATAGGTTTGAGTTTCATTTATTATCATTGATTATGGCCCAGTCGTAATTATAATTATTCCAGACATATATTACCTGAAGTGAACACGTGACCTACTTTGCACTGTCAGCTCTTGAGAACAAAGAACTTACACTGTTAATCAAACTGTTTATGATAATCAGATTCATAAGCAAAGTTACCATAAATGCGCATGGAGGTGAGGGAAATGGGATAAGATCCTACGCTGGAGAGGAATGTATTTAAAGTGCTGGTAATAGCCAGCTTGATCTTGCTGTACACGGGAGACCAGTGGCTACATCTGCTCCAGCGTATGATGAGTGAGTCATTAATATATTTTGACCTTGGTGCTGATGGCAGCAGAGAATGCACTACCTTCTTGCACATTCAGACACAAGCGCAGGCTAAACAGTTACTGTAAAATGTACAGTGTAATAGGTCAAGGATTTATTCAAGTGAAGGGTATTATTTAAAAATTAACTGTACCTTCTCAAAGCAATTTATGTATAGTTAGTTTATCTTGTATCAAACCCTTTAAAGAAATAACTAAAATTGTTATGGTAAAAAGTTAGCCTTTTTATGTAAGGGATTTAGAGTACAGTATTGAAAATAGCTATAGGATAGTTCATGTCAAGCTAAAGTGTTTTATTCCTTTATTCCACATATATTTAATAACTATTACTATTCCCACCGATGATGGGAAGATTTGCTAAAAATAAATAAATAAATAAATAAATAAACTAAAAACAAAAAATTAATATATATTTGACCTTCTGGAGCCTAAGGTCCAGTGTCAATTGGGGAAAACTCACTGACCGTTACAAAGCAGTGACACTAGAGACCTCTTTCATGAATCCCTAAATCAAGCCTCCCCATATGAATGATAATAAAATTCCACAACAATTTGAACAAAGGCTGGCACTACAGTAATAGGGATGATAGAAAAAAATCGTCTCGATTACGTATCGCAGTCCTTTTGTGTGGCAATTCATGTATTTCCAAAATACTCCAAATTTAGTTTTTTATTAAATTTGATTTTTAGTTTATATTTGTTTGCATTTAAGGTGGTAAATTGTTGCAATTTCTCTATAATCCTGCAGGCAGCATGCTCTAAATTATCCACATACTGTATTGGCACAGCATCCTGTATGGTAGGATCAAATTGTTAATTTGTGAAGTTTGTTTAGAATTGTTACAAAATCTGAAATAAAATTCATTATAGAATCGGGAAATGTATAAGATTGTGATAGATATAAAATCGCCAAAAAAATCAAATCAGCACTTAGGTATTGTGATAATATTGCGTGGGGTGCTCCCTGGTGATTTCCATCCCTAGGCACTAATGTTAGAGGCTTGTTGGAAAGGACAATTAATCAACGCTTTTCTGACCAAGCAGAATGGAGAATTCAGCAGCAGTTTAATGTAACAATAAAAGCTTTAGACATCTTGTTCTATTCTTTTGGGCAAAAACACAAGAACAATTAGAAATGATTTTGCCTTCAAACTGACTTGACACAAAAGAGCTGACAGTGGCATTTCTATTCAAGTACACTGACTCACCCTTCTCACACAGTTAAATAATATCTTGCTCAAGCATGCACAGCACAATCATAACGCTATGCTTGTTGAGTTTGTTTAATGGCACGGACATAATGTTAAATACATTGTGGCACCAAAAGTATTTGGACACCTGACCGGTCACATTCATATAATAACCTCTACTCTTCTGGAGAAGCCTTGCAGCAGATTTTGTAGAGTGTCTTTGAGGACTTTTATTCATTTCAATCGAAAGAGCTTTAGTGAGCTCAGGCACTGATGTTGGTGGAGCTCCCTGGAGTGCACACGGTGTTCCGTTAATCTTAAAGATAAAGGCGGTCACTCAAGGTCTTCTAATGCAACCTTGGGAAACTTCATGGAGCTTGGTTCGTGCACAGGAACATTGTCATCCTGGATCCTTTAGGCCATTTAGTTCCACTCATGGGAAAATCGATCATTATAATACACCATCCAAAACAGCCATTACTACAGCAATATGGCCATAAACTTGCCTAATATTATGTAGGTTCCTATTTAGTTTAAAAGTTGTGAGGTGGGCCCTGCATGGATTAGACATGGTTGTCCAGCACATCCCACTTATTCTCCATCTGGGGAGTTTGGAGGCCAAGTAAACACCTTGCACTCTTCATTATGTTCCTTAACCCATTTATGTAAATTTTTGGAGTGTGTCACGGAACATTATCCTGCTGAAACAGGCCATTAGCATTAGGGAACTGCATTGTCATGAAGCTTGGTCTTGTACTTGGACTTCAAGAATAATTAGGACAGTGGTATCTGATGCACACATGGCCCTTTGTAGGAGCTTCTGGCCTAGGAGCTCTGATCGTTCTGTGGCTATTCAGCCCTATACACAGTAAGCTGTAATGCACTGTGTGTTACAGCACCTTTCTATCATAGCCAACATCAACTTTTCCAGCAATTTGTGCAACAGTAGCTCTTCTGTAGGACTGGAGCAGATGGGCTATCCTCACGCACTCCTCACGTACATCGACAAGCATTTGGGATCCATGATTCTCTCACTGGTTGTCTTTCCTTGGGCCACTTTTGATTATGCAGTACTAACCACTGCTTAGCAGGAACATTTCACAAGACTTGCCGTTTTGGAGCTCTGACTCAGTCATCTGGCCGTTACAATTTGGCCTGTGTCAATGCCACTCATTTATTTCTGCTTTCAAGATGTCACCTTTGAGAAATACTTTTTTTCTGCTTGAAAGACATCACCTTTGCGACTAATTGCTGCCTAATACAGTACATCCCACTCCTTTCCATGCCCTTGTTATGAGACAGTGAATGTTATTCAATTCCCCTGTCAGTGGTTTTAATGTTATAGCTCATCATTATTGAGTGTGAATTAGTTCTATATTCCTGTTGAGTTTTGCTTCATCATTCATTATTTATATGCAGTAAACTTCTACTTTTGAATGAGCTCCAAGGAAGAAAGCACGCCTACACTATTAATTTAAGTTCAGTTCGACACAAATGAACGTAGTGAGACTTCTCTCTGGGGATTTGTAGCCATATGTTATTGGATGGACCTGAGCCTGCAAAACAAAATATGCACCAGATATTTATAACATGCTTAACATGATCATGGTAAAATGATCGTTATTAAATATGTATTTTTTATTTTTTATTTGTATTTTTCCAGATCTCAGGGAATACATCAAGAGTTAGCACTGACCGCACCCTGAGCGGACCATACCAGCATGCCAGAGCAAAGCAATGACTACCGCGTGGTGGTGTTCGGGGCTGGAGGTGTTGGTAAGAGCTCCCTGGTCCTTCGTTTCGTGAAGGGAACTTTCAGGGACACATACATCCCCACGGTGGAGGATACATACCGGCAGGTGATCAGCTGCGACAAAAGCGTGTGCACGCTGGAGATCACCGACACAACAGGCAGCCACCAGTTCCCAGCAATGCAGCGCCTGTCCATCTCCAAGGGCCACGCGTTCATTCTAGTGTACTCCATCACTAGCCGCCAATCTCTAGAGGAGCTCAAACCCATCTATCAGCAGGTGCTGGCCATCAAGGGCAATGTGGAGGGCATTCCAATCATGCTGGTGGGCAACAAGAGCGACGAGAGTCAACGCGAAGTCGAGACCAAGGAAGGGGAGGCGCAGGCCAATAGTTGGAAGTGTGCCTTCATGGAGACTTCAGCAAAGACCAACCACAACGTCACCGAGCTCTTCCAGGAGCTGCTGAACCTGGACAAGAAGCGAGACATGAGCCTCAACATGCGCTCCAGCAAGCAACGCAGGGCTGACAAGCTGAAGGCCAAGTGCAGCATCATGTAGAGATGGTTCGAGTGGTGGAGAAAGATGGAGCGGAGTCATTTCAGCAATGACGTGACTGGATGAAAATGTAAAAAAGTCACTCATCACATTAATCCCATTTCTTTGGATCTGAATCAGGTATTCTTCGGTGCACGGTTGACCAACCAGACTCTTTTCTCTTTTCATTTATTCTCTTCAAAGATTTAATTTGGCTCCTGTAACAACCACTAGAATCAAGGGAAGTCGTAATGTTGACTCACCCAATCCCTGTACCATCTGATTGAGTTGACTTGGACAGTACTTCTTCAGTATTAACCTTTTCCTTCTCCCCTTTCCACCTGCTCATGCACAGCTTTCCTCAACAAAGTTTGTTTTCAGGCTGTAACAAAAAGAAACCTAATCATTACCATGATCATTTACAGGGTTTTGTGTCTCAGAAAGGATTTTATTCAAAACTCGAATAGAAACACGTCTTGAACCGGTTATGCACTTTATCATGTTCTCAATGGGCGAATGAGACCACAAGAGCAACAAGGCGACCACATTATCCAGCTCTTCCAAAATTAGACATTACAACAGCACAAAAGCATGTTAGAAATTTAAAAGATTTGGGTTCGCAGACTTTTTTTTTTTTGTTGGCTTTGTAGTAGTACAAACAGGTTTAACCAAGCAAACATGAATAGTGAATGATGCACATTTAATCATGTAGAACTACCTTCCTAATCATTGTGATACTAGAGTTGTCATCAGATACAGAGCTTTACTTAAACAAAGCACAGCAAAGCAGATTTAAATATCGAAAGCATTTTTTCCCGGTGTTGGTGGCACGCGAAAAACCTGAAATATGCATTAATCATTAATCTAACTGAAATATTTAACCTGTGAGTGAAATCTAAATGTGTATTAATCTCATTTGTATTGAATACCCTTGTATAGTTAATGTTTTTTTTTTCTTTCTTTAGTGTGTATATATCCTCTGACTATTTAATGCCATTGCTTTAGCAATACATTATATAAAAGCACTTTTAGAATCTTGAGCACATTCAAAACATTAAAAATGAACCTTTACAGAAACGTTTTTGTCAGACACTCTGCGTTTACAATTTTAAAGCAGGTACAGTGTTTATCTAATAATATTATGTGAAGGACCAGAAATAAAAAATAAAGAAGCACAAATATATGGTGTAAAATAAATATCGGACTATTCGTCTTGTTCTGTGGTTTTGAAATGACAAATGCAACATAAACTGTGATGTATATATTATTAATATCATAATAGGTTAAAAAAAAGCTTGTCATGTGAATATGAGTAACTTAATAACTTTGCATCAGTTTAGAAAGGCAATAAGAGATATATTAGGATCAGCTGTAACTATCTACATCACTTTTTGATGTCTTTATGTTTCATGATATGCTAAATGAAAATGCATTAAACCTGGTTGACATTTTATGTGTTTTTTATATATATATTTATGTATATACATACATTTAATCCTGTATATACTGGATTAAATATATGTATATACACACAAATTATTCTTCATACTGGTGCGTCATGGGTGGTTTTAATAAACAATCTCCAGATGCAAAACAAGCACTGCAGATCTTAATTACAAATAGTTAAAATTAGTAATTAGATATATATATATATATATATATATATATATATAAAAAAAAGATAAATAAATTGTCATAATATAGGAGCATGTGAAAGATCTTAGAATAAGGTTCTGCGCTGTAGACCACATGGTCATAAGTATAGACCCCAGACCTTCCCTTTATCCAGTGTTGCGTTTCAGCAATATGCTTGGTATTTTTAACACGTTCTCAAATATTGCTTTGGATAAAAGCGTCTGACAAATGAATAATATGTAAGTGAGAGCCTGCGGTTTTCCTGAATTACACGTCTCTAACCTAAATAAATTCAACACTATAATTAACAAGTAAAATGACACTCCCTTCCTTTGGTTTTGATTACTTATTTAAATAACTGATTAATTAATACATCTTCAGTAACTGATTTGTCCTGGCCATGGTCACAGTGAATCCGTATCGCATCCCTGGGTCACGCTGGATTCAAGGTTGAGATTCATCTTGGGATGGATGCCAGTTCATCACAGAGCAAGCCACCACACACACACACACACACACACACACACACACACACACACACACACACACACACACACATATATACACACACACATATATACACACACACATATACACACACACACACACAGAGTACAGTAAGTAGCACTTACTGGAATGTGAACCGTGAGGAAACCCGTGCAGGTGGAGAACATGGACAGAAACCAGAGATCAGAACTGAACTGGGGAGTTGTGAGCGAACATTCCGCACCAGTTCACCACCGATGTCACTCTCTCCTCATTACTATACACATTTTTTAAACGTATATCTAGTTATATTCTGACATTTTAACTGGGAGGATTAAACTTTTAACACCACAGTCTTGCATCCACAGTTTGTCATAGACATTCACAATAGTTATAATAGTCTGACTGAAAAAAGGAAACAATTTTATAATCATTTAATTTCAAACTAAACATAATTAGCACTTGAATTATAACATTCATGCCATTCAGGATTATATTCAATCTGTGCAACATATAATAACAGTTAAGTTTTAGTGCTCTTGTTAATTGCTCATGTTTATCAGTAATAACAGCAATATCAGTATGGATTTGCATAATCACTTTGAAACTGACATTTTTTTTAGTTGGATCAGAAATGATCGATTTTAGTTTTTGTCGCCATCTAGTGGACAAATAAAGTATGCAAACGTTTTTTTTCTGTTCACTTTTTAAAGTGGGGAAAATACAACAACAACAAATAATAATAATAATAATAATAATAATAATAATAATTCCCTGATTCGACTTATCCTGGTGACTATTAATTTATTTTTATTCATAAATAAATTTTGAGTTAATAAAATCAAAAAGTTTTCTCATGCATTAAGGGGCATAATTCAACCCAGATAAGGTCCCAGTCCATCACAGGGAAATATGTACAGTATCAAAGTTTGGCCACACACTTACACATTCAATGTTTTTATAATAATAATAATAATAATAATAATAATAATAATAATTTATTATTATTATTATAATTATTATAAAAACATTGATTATTGATAATAAACATTTATTATTATTATTATTATTATTATTATTATTAGTCGTAGTAGTAGTAGTAGTAGTAAAAAAAAAAAAAAGGTTTAATACTGTATCATAATATAATATATCAATAAGCAAATATACTTTTTTATGTGCAAAATTCCACACAGGCAGCTCAGAAACAAGCCTGGAATTCTGGCTCACACTGGACTCAAGGTTGAGATCAGCAACACCAAACCCTAAAAACCACAACAACAACAGCAACCACAATAAGTGCATGAAAATTACATCAAATAACAGAGATTTCAAGTGCATTTAATATTAAATAAACATACTATAACATATTATTTATTATATTTAATGTATCTGATAAATAAACTTATCTTAATAAATTTAATGTGCTTTTTAATCACTTTTAGTTTAGAACCAGGGAAGTGATTAAAGGGAAATACGTTTATTAAAAAAAAATAAATAAAATAAAAACATTAAAAACAGAAAACAAATGTTCACATAATGTTGCTGCTGTAAATCTCTTTGTGACCACTAGGTGACACTATTTCTTTATGTAATCGAACCTTCAGAATAAATCTTTCATGTGTAGAGTTGCCAAGGTCATGTACTGTACTTACGTGGTTTCTTTCTTTATTTTTTTTACATTTGTTTTTTCACGTCTGTTCATGTCCTTCACATGCAGATCATAAACCCATCTTGAATCCTGAAAGCTTCAACTTTGGTTGCACAACAAAGTGCCAGTGAGGTAATGTTTGTGCATATGTGCCTCAGTCATACCCGTAAGGCCCTCTGTAAATCATGCTCTCACTCGCCAAAGGAGAAAAATGTGTGTTCTACTGAGGTCTAATAGATGTAGTGTTTTTGAATAATGCTTTATTTCAGTATTGTGCTGCTTTAATTGGGTGGAAACGTAATAACTGGGGGATAGCTCACTGTTTTGGTCAGTAGCAGGACACTCAAGGCATTTTTAAACAAAGCTATCAGATTTGAAGAAATCTTTGATTTTTGCCACAGTTGCTTCATACCGAGCTCCAGGGTTAGGGATCATATCTTATCTCTGGTTCGTGTGTGTGTGAAGTGTTCATAGTCTCTCATGCGTCTGTCTGATTGGTGTTTCCAAATTGCTTGATGAGTATGATTATTGTGTGTGTATGTGTGTGTGCTTGTGCCAATAAAACACTCGTGAACCACTGACACTTGTAATACTAACCAAGCTAAATAATCAAACTCCCAGTATCACATATAAGCATCGTTTAACAGCAGCATTTAACTTTATTTCATTTAATTCAAGATTCTTTCTGCAATTATTTTTAAATCAAGGACACACGTAAATACATGCTTCTATATACTGTACTGTACGTGTCAAACCTTTTGCCCAGGTCTAAAACAAGCATGATATTTAGACCTCATAAAGACCTGTAGTACTGCTAGACACGATGACACAGCAGTTCACCAAACATGTAATTGGATTAAGCTTTGATGGCTTTCACCTAAAGCAAGAGTGCCCTATAATAAACAGTCTTAGGCTAAGCAGCAGACAAAATACTGTAAGAGGCAGGGTTCTCCTGAAAGCCAGAGCACTTATAGTCCTTGTTGTGTATTTCCATTTAAGCTCAGAAAAAAATATATAATATTTGATTCCAGACTCTTCTTGCTTCAGAATACAAGACATATGTAACTCCCCAGAGATGGTTCCACGTGTTCTTTCACCTAATCATTTAGCTTGTTTTCATGTTGTTATGGCAGACTAAGCATGATGCTGCATAAGAGGCAGAGAAGCGCTGTTTATCAGAGAGCTCTCATTATGCCTGGCATGGCCCTGCACTTCCTGGTAATGAAAGAGCTTCTTTTGATGTGTACAACCATATGTAGGTCTTCCGGCTAGCATTCACCATGATAATAATTCCCTGATTGTGTCCAACTGCGAGTGCAAACCTGTATGAGCCATTCGGGGTCTGCACACAATAACGAAATGTTAAACAGTGTTACACTCGGCAAGACTTTTTGCATTTTACTCCATAGCTCTGCTTAGTCACCCTGCGCCAGCACATTGCTGTTCTGTTAGTAATTAAAGATTATGTAAGCCTGTTTTTACTTCTAGTCATTAGTTCAAAGCAGAACCTCTCACATGAATAGGTCAATCATTTACATCACTTTGTACTTTAGTGCCGACAACATCCCAGATGACCCCTGTGCCTCAGGAACGGCCATTTGTCCAGTGCTTTGTTTTGGCAAAACTACTCTTTTGTAGCTATTAACCTAGATAAAGAGAAATATACTTTATGCAGTACCTAAAACGTTCAGGTGTGCTGGATACCAAAAAAATCAGTTCATCAAATGGAAAGTCCCACATGATTACCTGCAAAAATTTATAATCTGAAAAAAATAAATAAAATCTGAGGTGTTCTTACAAAATTCCTTAACATTCCTGGGTCTACTATGGAAAATCATACATATATTTTCCCATAATCATATATAATTTTATACATGCCTCAGATATATTATATATAAATAAAATTTTATTTCCCCTCTCGTCTGTTTCAAACACAAACATTCAGCATCACTAGTATACTAATCACCGGCCTGATCACCTGTTACTTACTAGTTCATACCTTAAGTTAGATGGTTTTTTTAATGCTTTTTTAATGTTTTTTTAATGCATAATTGACTATAATGCAAAGTCTACATTAAAAATACAAGAAACTCTTGACTCTTTGTAAGCGAAATATACAGAACTGAAGTGACTATATATATATATATATATATAAACTTTTCATTGCTGTAATGTATTTGTATTCATTTAGAGGTGCTCCACCCATGAAACAAATGCTTTCTGTCTGCTCACACTTTTAGCTGCATTGCGGAACAACATGCCAGTGGGCTTTGTATATACAATATTGAAAAAAGTTAAACATATGCAG
Organism: Channallabes apus; assembly: GCA_030522415.1. Classification (NCBI taxonomy): domain Eukaryota; kingdom Metazoa; phylum Chordata; class Actinopteri; order Siluriformes; family Clariidae; genus Channallabes; species Channallabes apus. Next base: position 26,044,325 of record CM060119.1, on the reverse strand, counting down.
TAAATGTTGTTGGTATACACTGAAAAGAACCCTGGGCTCTGTACATGTTGCTATCACACAGCCATAACACAACATAAAAATACATGGTGAAGGTCACAAGGGGCCTGTTTCTCTTTGTTTGTTCTTACAGTGCACTCTGGTCCTGGCACTTGGCCTGATGACACAAGCAGAACGTCACATCGGCAAAGCTGCGCACGAAATCCCTGCAAGAGACCAAAAACAAAATGTGTAAAATAAATTTTCTCTCAAGAACATACTCATTCAAGCACATGCAAACAAACAAAAAACATAAGAACTGCATTTCATATCAGGAAATAACACGCATAATACATTAACAATCAACTGAACCATATGAGAGTTGCCAATGATAATAGTAGTTGTGAAACATTGAATGTTTGCTAATGCCTTTGATAAATTATAACATAATTGTATCATTAATAATAATCATTTGCATTAAATTGTCTGATTACACAATGTACTGTAGATTAACCCAAATTTCATGTCTTTTTTACTTTCTGTGAACCCCTAACTAATCCCTATCAGTTAACTCATTTTAGAAATAAATGGAACACAAAATGATTAGCTCTAAACTATAGCAAAGTGTTATATTCATCTAACAGCACAGCAATTATACATTTCATAACTATTAATAGTTATGCTATTTACAGTATTGTCATTCATTCATTCATTCATTCAGTCATCTTCTATATGCTTATTCTGTTGCGGGGGGCCCGGAGCCTATCCCAGGAGACTTTGGGTACAAGGCAGGGTACACCTGGGGTACAGCCTGTGTGACACACACACACACACACACACACACACACACACACACACACACACACACACACACACACACACACACACACACACACACACACACACACACACACACACACACAAAACCAGAGTACCCGGAGGAAACCCACCAAACACCAAGAACATGCAAACATAACCCAAAGCCGGAATCACACTCGCTGTCTTGCAGATGTTCCTAGTGCAGAAAACTTCAAGCTTAAGCGTTAGTGACTGGTACAGCAGTGACACTGGAGACTGCTTCCAAAAATACCAAATAAACATCCCCTCACAGAGCTACACGCAACTATTAAATTCTTTTATGTGAACTATCCATCATACAGATCCTTATGCTTTTAATACTGAAATGTTATTTAAATGTTTAAATGTGATTTAAGCAATTTCCCTCTGGGATTAATAAAGTTCTTTGAATCTTGAATCTTAAAGCATTTGTACACATGTACTAATATACAGTAAACATGTTATTTGTTATTATAGACAGTCAAACAAAAATCCCTAAATAACAGCAAGGGCCTGCAGGGAGGAGTAGCTGACCCAGGCATTGTGCTGTATTGTATGTACTTGCATAGACATGATCTGCATGGAAGAGTCATCATAAGCAAACCTGCAACCTAATAACAAAAATGGTTGCAACACAAGGTCAACGCAATTTATGCACTTTGGCACAACTGGAAATCTGTTGGTAGATCCTAAACATTCCATGCAAGAAACAAGAATATAAAGTCTCCCAGATGGGTGTTATTGAAATAATGAGAATAATGTCTAAACTTTTGCACAACCTGCAATTATTTACATATTTAAACTTTTTGTACAATTTGTAGCTGCTTTTAGTTTATATAGTTCGCTGCAGAGCTTGTGTTTAATGGATGGACACGTTTTTGCATGTACAGCTGAGTGAACAAGGAGGTTGTAGAATATATAAACACTGTATATAAACTGGTCACAGGAATTTTGACCATTTGTCTTATTCTGCATATACTGCACATGTATTTTTTTTTTTACAATTGGCACAAAAACTGAACGTATATTATAGATTTCAGAGGATCGATACATGATAAGAGTGTTTTTGAAACAGAAGTGAGCTTCAGCATTTTGCATATCCAGGGGTAATTATATACTGTACAGAATTTTCTACACATCACAGTGAATGCTGAATATGATTAATGCTAACAGTACAATTTAAATGCATAGTTAATTGTACATGCAAGTTTACTTCACATTTGAAACTGTGTACCTTTAAAACATTATTCTGACCTCATGTAACTTAAAAATATTGATATTATTTTCCTTAGATATATTGCAAATGTACAGTACTTACATACCATTATTAATTTTTGTTGAACATGGATATTTTACTTGAGTGGAAATTCTGCATTTAATTTAAATATGTTGATACATGAATCCTTTCTCCCGGTGTAGCACGGAATCTACAACAAATGTATAAGACAAATATTTATAATCACATTTACTGTACACTAGTTGTACTGTATATTATCACATGTAAACTAATAGTCCATTAGATTAGATTAGATTAGATTAGACGTCATTGTGCAGAGTACATGTACAGAGCCAGTATGATTTATTATTATTATAATTATTATTATTATTTTACAAAGCTGCTGACACATGATCGGCTGATTAGATAATTGCATGGATCAGTTGTTGTACAGGTGTCCCTATTATTATGGCAGGCAAATAACAAAACCTGACAGTTTTAGAATTTTGGTGACTGTTTAATCTTAATCTGTGTGATTTAAGTTTATAAATATATTTATTGATTTTAAGTAACTGCTTAATCCTGGGCACAAGGCGATGATACAACCCTTGATAGGCTTGAAGTTCAAATCATCTGTCCACGTACTGGCAGTGTTTTGGGAGGGTCGGGGAAACATGAGGACCTGGACAAACCCATACAGACAGCAACCTGAGCTCAGAGTGGAACCATGGAAAAGTTATTTTATTGAAATGAATGGAAATTCTGCGATGGATTGGCACCCTGTCCAGGGTGTATCCTGCCTCGTGCCCGAAGTCTCCTGGGATAGGCTCCAGGTCCCCTGTGACCCTGAACACAGGATTAAGCGGTATAGAAAATGAATGAATGAATTAATTAATGAATAAATGAATGGAAATTTTTGAGTTTTGGTATTTGGCTGATTTGATGTATGTTACAGTATGGACCACTACAGACCTGGAACAAAAAATATACAAAACAATGTGCATACATTTCTTAAGCATTTAAAAATAATGCTTCGGTTTTAAATAATGCATCCTGTAATAACTGAGACAAATGTTATAAAACAGATCTGACTGGTTGCTCCAGATTTTTTAGAATGTCATACTGTCATTTTAGTGCTATTTCGTGATGAGATCAGTCACTACCCCACATGGTTTGCGTAGCGTAAGGCGTCACAAGCAATTCTGCTGTATGTGTGACAGCTTTGCATGTTTAGCGTGCATGGTCGCTGTTAGACTCATTGCATCAAACGCACAATGGCAGCTTTGTTGGATTTAAAAGTGTTAGCTCTGTTCTCCACAGATGGAGTGGGCTCATGCACACCACGCCTCCTCTCAGTGTTGCTCTCTTCTCTTACCACAGTGGAGATGGCCTTATGCGTCATCTGTATACTCTTACTATTGTGTTTTCCCATCAGTGATCATTTGCAGTCATGGAGTAGTGGTGTGTGGGATACACAACGAGAAGGCAGAGTGAGCTTGTGTGAGGCAGCTAACGAGAATACTTATGAGTACCAGCTGCTGCATCCTCAGCATGCACAATGTGTGCCTTTGCTAGCAGTGTCTGGTTTTTGCCTAATACTTAAAGTTTTAGCATCCTTGGCAGTAATATTGTTTATGGAGTAAGAAAGCTGTCTATTTTCTACAAATGCCCTGTAGTCATCATCACTTCTTTAACATCCTGAGTTGCCTATGTAATTTAATACTAAACAATCCTCTTTTTGACCAAAAAAGGATTGAACCATGATGTTGAGTTAGATTTTTTTTTAACCGTGAAATGTTGAAAGTAAATAAATATGTGCAGTAAATGTGTGCAAATAATAAATGTGTAGCACATTTCAATAATTAAGGGTGTACCAAAGCACAGCCAATAGTGGAACGGGTGAAAATGCCGGTTTAAAAAATTACAGCAGTTTTTGCAAGGTTTTTCCAATATGTTCAACTCTAGCCGGATTGAACTTGCACATGCCTCTTATCTGAGTCAAAATTGCCCGAGTGGGATTGCATAGTGATCTGTAGCCCGTGGTTCTTTTTTCACAAAGTGCTGGTCATAAGAGGTGACACCATGCCACATTAGAAGGATTTTAGTTAGATTTTGTTTAGCAAAATTTTTTTTTATGAAGTGAGTATTGCAAGTAATGCAAACTGACAGAAAATATTTTGTGCATCTTCTCCTGTAATCACGAAGTATGCACTGCTATGTCAAATTTTTTTAGTTATTCAAGTGTCAATTTTGTGTGATTTTTAAACAGGCTTTAGTTACAACTCCTTTGGTTTTGTCACAATGAACAAAGCAGCATGGAATTGTGTTTGTGATGATTTAAGTATACAATTTAGTGACAATAGCAAGTGGTTTAGTGGCACGGTCTTTGGACATGCAAGTTAAACTGGGCGGAAACTGGAGCAGCCCCAAAAAAACAAAAGAACATCAAGCACAGGGATAACATGCACACTTCCAAAAAGTCACCAAAAAAAAAAAAAAAACACTAAGTCACCAATTTTCCTTCCAAAAATGTTACTGCATCATGCATTACAAATGCACTAAATCAGTGCAAGTGATAGCAGGAGCAAGAGGTTAAAAAAAGAGAGGTATGAATTGGGAAGTTAAGTTTAGTTGGACACGTTACCACTGTGCTTACACTACAGTATCCCACATAAATTTGTTATGTATATAATTTGATATTCACACAACATCCAGATCACGAAATGTATAACAGTCCCAAATGGTGTTTGTTGCTTTTTGCTGTCAAACTATTCAAATATATACAGTAGTAACTGTAGGAGAAATAGTTTTGAGAGCGGGGAATACAAAAATAAATTCTGGCAACTTTTTAGACAACAAATATTTTAATAAATAATAAAAAAGAGCCTACTGTAGCAACAGAGCTGTGGGTTTTTAAACATACAATAATCTAAGCTTACTGAAATGTTGTGCAATGTCTACAAGACTGATGAGTATCATGAATTCATGGACATGTTTTTGTGGTGATGTATGTACGTATGTACAGTATCTGTGTGTGAGTGTGTGAGTGTGGGTGGTTGTGGATGAGTGAGGGATGTAAACAGACGTAAATGTTATTCCAGACTGTTCTAGGTTATAGGTGAATCAGAGTGTTCTAGCCTGACAGTAATCCCTTGCCCTGCTTCCCATGTGGGAGTGTGGTATGACCACGTGACTGCCAAGAAACTACAGGTACTTCAATTGGTCATTTAAGCCATCTTGTAAATAATCTGCAACATAAATGACAAAAGTACTCCCGATTGATCGGTATAAAACACAACTTAATATCCTGTTTATTTAAACATGTAGGCCCTGTTAATTATTATAGGGTTGCCATGTTGAGTTTATATGCAATTTTTCTGCAGATGGTTAGTAACATTGACCAGCAGTCATGCGATGTGCTTTTCTGCATCCCTGGAGACTCCAACAGACGTCATAGGAGTAGCCACTGGTCAAGAAGATAAGTCATGGGCTCACATCCCCTTGGAAATGTATGTTGAGAGAGCTCACTTTCATAGAATGCATGACCTCTGAGCTGGAACGCTATGACTGCACAAGGGAGAAAAAAAAACTGTTTGCTACAGTATCTATAGGGCGATTAGAGATCTTTTATTAATTAACAATACTGATTTCCTTTTTTTTAACTGGTCTCATAAGACATCAATCATTTTATTATTGAAACAATTTCACATAAAACATAAGGCTGAAAAGAAGGCTAGTGTTGTCTATTTTGAATTCTTTAGTGTAAAGTTATGAATTAATTTTTTATTCCAGCATCTCAAATATCAAATATATTGTTCTATATAGCTCAAATATATTGTTGTTTCTAGTTTCTATACAGATCATTCATAGTGACTTGTATAGAGGTTTTATATATATATATATATATATATATATATATATATATATATTTTTTTTTTTTTTTTTATTTTTTTTTTTTTTTTCAAATTTTCTCCCCAACTTAGTCGTAGCCAATTCCTCCCCGTCGCTAGGGGGGCTCCCACATTAAGGCTACCACTACCTATCACATGTTTCCTCCAAACCGCGTGACGTCAGCCGACCGCATCTTTTCGAACTGCTTGCTCACGCACCATTAGGGTCGGAAAGCGCTAGCCACTCCTTCGCCGTGTGCGAGCTCACAGACGCCTCGAATTGGCTGTACTGTAAAGCTGTGATTAATGTGGGAGCGCATGTACCTATCATCCCTCCCCCCTGAGAGAGCTCGGCCAATCAGCTCTCTTTATGCCTCCGGCTGTGAGAGGAAAACAGCATCACCCGGGGTTCGAACCAGCGATCTCCGGATGATAGGGCGAGCACTTTACCACTGCACCACTCGGAGGCCTCGGAGGTAATATATTTTTTAAAGAAAATTTTTATTACCATTTATGGAAGAAGTCTCCTGCGTGAGTAAATTGTAACAGATATGGCATGGCAAGCACCTCACAGTTGCACAGTCCCTGGTTTAATCATTAGCTCAGGTTACTGGAGCTCATTCTGGAGTTCAAAATATTCTTATTCAAAATTAGTATTCAAATATCCTATAGTATTAATATGGGGTTCTTGGGATTTCTTCCATCACCCAAAAACCTTACCAATTTGCTTCACTGATCTACAAAGTCAGTTAAAAAAAATTATTTTAGTCCATTGCATTATAATGAAATCTAATTTCCACATAATTAACCTAATTTGCTTACTCACACACTGTCAGTAAGCACTTGATCCTGGTCAGAGTTAGCTAACCCTGTGAGAAAAGCATGAGGACAGAAAACACAGTGGATGAGATGCACCATGAGATGAGATGAGAAGAGACACACACTTACGGACAATTTGTCTTTAACAATTCACCTAATGGAATATTTTGGGACATGGGAGACATGGGAGGAAAGCAAAGAACCAGGAAACCCACTTGCACACAACCAGAACATGCAAAGAAACAATGAACATACAGCAAGATAGCAGGTAAAGTTCAGGACTGAACCAAACTGAAGGGGTGAGATGGTAAACCTACAGTATGCATTGCTCCACTGTGCCATAAATATCAGTCACTTGACATCAAATTTGACCAAATTTGTATTTATGAAAGCTGATATCTTTTGGGGTGGCACAGTGGTTTAGCGGTTAGCATTGTCGCCTTGCACCTCCAGGGTCCGGGTTCGATTCCCACCTCGGGTCTGTGTGTATGGAGTTGTCATGTTTGGTGGGTTTCCTCCCACAGTCCAAAGACCTGCATGTTATTCTAATTGGCATTCCCAAATTTCCTAAATAGGCTCTAGGCCCTCCGTGACCCTGCATACAGGATAAAGTGGTATAGACAATGACATCTGTTGCAATAAGTATTAATGAATGTCTACGTGTGTGTCAGATGCCATAGCTTTATGATCAGTGCCTTGAGTAAAGTGTTTACAACTTTATATTACCCCATGTGCTGTGTGCTTCATTCTGGTTTTACAAACTTTGAAGTGGCTTTCTGTCTTTTTGTTTTATGAACACAGGAATTTATGGAAGTGTGTAGATGTGAGAAAAATGTGTCTAGATAATAATGAGATGAATAAATGATGAATGAAATGTCTCTGATGAGCAAGCCAAGTGTGAAGGCGACGGTGGCAAGGAAAAACTCCCTGAGATGGCAATAGGAAGAAACCTTGAGAGGAACCAGACTTAAACAGGGAACCCATCCTCATTTGGGTGATAAAGGATAGAAATTCTAGAACATCATGTGTGTTATGCAGCTGAAAGTTCAATATACAGTAACAGAAGTTCATTAAATTAACATGAGGTCCAGTTCAGCACAGGGATGAGTCAGCAGGTGCAGAGGGCAGATGGAGTCTGGATCACTGGAAGCGCAGGAGCAGCATGTGTAGCTCCAAACCATCATGAAGCAGAATCCAGCTGGAGCTGGTCCTTCTCTGGATGCCTCAGGATCCTCGCAGGGTTGGCCTTTGTCTACTGAAGCTGGCACAATCTCCAGATGCCTCGGGATGGGTAGAACAATCACATGCCTCCAACAATAGGGCAAAGACAGGAGGTCATGGTTAGGTGTTAACATACTTTTGACTTTATAGTGTACACGTCAGCAAAGTGTAACAGTGTATTATCTTCAGAGGATTTTTTACTGTTGGAAAAACCAGTTTAGTGTCAGCTTTAAAATCAGAGGTTTGTTTTGGGCTTTGCCACAGAAACCTCATGGAGTGTTGACAGTACTGACAATGTTGACGGTGTAAAAAAAGTTTTGGCTTTTAGCCAGTGAAATTTAAGGTAACGGCGTTAAATTTTCTTTTGAATACTCAATTGTGTTGTAAACTGCCTCATCAACATCTCATCACACTGTCAAAAAAACGTTAACTTGTCTGGCCCTTTCCTGATATTCATTTCAACAGTAACCTTTTCATAATAGGGCATGTACCAGTCCTGACCTGTGCTATTATCACTCATTATCTCTGTTGTACAGATTTTTTTTTTACAACTCATAGATGGTATTTGGAATTGGAAAAACAAGAGCTACAAAAGTGCAGAGAGCTGACTGGGCCCCACAAAACAGCAGGTGAGGCCTGGAAAATCTCATTTACTCTATGATTTTTCCCCTCAAAGGGATTTGCACCTTTCCTACAAAGGAAAACCTATTCCATGGCTGGTGATCGGTGGCAGGCGGTCCTGTTAATCTTTTTTCCCTCCAATATGAGGCTTGCTGGCGGGTTTCAAGGAAACAGAAAGCAAATAAGCACCGTACTCCCTGGTCACAAGGGAGCCCCTCCTGGAAACTGAGCCTCAACATGCCTCATTAGCCTCTCTGTATATCTGACACCATGCAGTCACTGGTTTTGAGTACTGCATAACACGTCTAGTGTGATGGTTGGCAGTAAACAGATCAAATACAATTTGAATTCAATATGTCATTTCCAGAGTCAATGTGTGTTGACAATATCTAAATACACTCAGTGTACACCACAGTAGCAATATATTGGATCTGGCTGGATTTTTGGAGGGATCTGTAAATCTGTCCTTCACGCACACCTACGTTAGACTTTTGGAAATTTGTCTGATACGGGAAAACACATTTATAGTGATGGCCAAACGTATTGAGAGAGAAAAAATTACTTAAATGTATTAATGACTTTTTTTTAAGACAATAAAGAAAATAAGATAATGTTGTTAATTTTTGCAATGAAATTAAAACTATACAGCATCATGGTGGCTTAGTGGTTTGCGCTGTTGCCTTGCACCTCCATGGTCCATGTTCGATGCCCGTCTCAGGTTTGTGTGCAAGGAGTTTGCCTGTTCTCCCCATATTTGGTGGGTTTCCACAGGTGCTCCGGCTTCCTCCCTGCGATGGATTGTCACCCTGTTCAGGGTGTACCCCGCCTCATGCCCTGTACAACAATTAATATTATGCATCAAGTTCTTTATTCTTCAAAACCAGCTGGATCTGGATGGGCACAGAGTCAAAAAGACATCTGTAGTATTCTGGTGTCACTTACTCAATCCTTGATTGCTTCCTGAAAGTCATGTACAGAAGACGGTTTCTTGACTGCTACTGCCTTCTTCACAAATTTCCAACACTTTGCTATTGGGTTTCAGGTCATTGTACTTCTTGCTCAGATGACCACACATGCTCTGCCCTCTCTCAGACTACCCACCCACAGAGCTTGAACCTGCTCTGCTCTTGTGCTGTACACGGTGAACAATTGCACAACTCCAGATGATACCATGAGCTGGAACACCACTGGCAGGTCTCAAACCTTACTGAAATCGCACAACCACCTCAGGGAAAACAAACCCACTGATTGGTCATGAGGGGTGGCTGCAACAATCTGATTGACTAAGCAGACTGCACCATCAGCAAGGCAATTGGTCAGGCTGCAAATATGTTTATGTACTCTTTGTATGTGTGTGTGTGTATTTATTCTGTTGATTCTACACTGATGGGAATTGCAAGCCACCTACTCCCACCCTTACGGGACTGCCTGTACCCTGCCAGGAAATATTACTCTTCCCTCAGCCTGTTTTGTTTTAGTGTTTACATGGCATACAGGAAACTGGCAGTACTGCAGGATGTCCTCCGTCTTATGTTTAAACTGAGCTGCACTAGATTCCTACTGCTCTGATTTATTAAATATATATCTAGATTTAATCAGTGCAATAAACTAAATCCGGAATGTGCAATAACATTTCAAGTAGTTTACCTTCAGCATGAGAAATAAGAAATCAACTGTGTGGGTTCTTCAAACCAGACACACCAGCAGGTGTCAGTGTGCCACCATGATTGTAGCTATGGCTGGCTTATCTTTTCTCTGTTGTTTAGTCTTTGTGGTGCAGAGGCAGACAGCCAGGACAGGCTGAGGTAAATTCCTGAACTGTTACATCAGTTCGCCAGTAGACCTTGACTCATGAGGTGGCCAGACACGTTTTGGGGTCTTGTCTAAAACACCCTCTGCAGGAAACCAATGGGCCAGGCAGGCTAGACGTCTTGTTACTTGTCTGGATTCCCAACATACTGATGCATGTTGTTTTCTTCATGGTGTCTGGAAAATGTGTCTGGGACTAAGGCTGATTTGACCAGGATACTATTTTTATATCTGACAGATAATAGCTCGATGAAAGCAGTAGATCCTTGCAAGAGAAGCAAATGTAGGTTCGGATATAATGCGTAGCATGATCTATTGTAATTTTATTCTTTTATTTCATTTGTTTACATTTCATTTTAAATGGAACTATTTGATTGAAATGGAACTATTCTGTTCTTACACAGTAACCGTCATTTAATCTGAAGAACTTTTCGCAGATTGATTTGTGTTTATAGTAAACTGATCAAAAGTTCCAGCACAACATTGCTGTGCTGGAAGGCCTGTTGCGAACGTGTTTCATCACCTGAGGGAGACTGTGCTGAGTCACGGCAAAACACAGTACGAAGCTCTGCCCTGTGAGTCAGCGTTTCTTCTCCAGCCCCTTCCTTTCCCTCTTATTTACTCATGAACCTCTGGATCACATTGTTACTTATAAACAGCAAATTCTTAGCATTATCAAAAATGTCCAAAAGTATTCCTAAAACCAGAATGTTTTCTTTTATTCTTTGCCACAGCTTCTGATGAGGCATTTGCATAATTAGGTCATGTTTTGGTGGAGATGAGCATTATAGCCACTCTATTGCTAAGCCTGTAGAGGTGAGCTGTTCCTGTTTTTCAGTCGGCACTCTGTCTGGGTTTCCCCTACATTACACATGTCCTCTGCTTGAACACACCACTGGGCAGCAGCTGAGGAAGGGTGAAAACTGTGGGGGCTGTTCAGGGAAATGCCTGAGCTGTTTTCTGGTTAGATGTTTTTCTCTGCTGATAAATAGCACTGCATTGCAGGCCATTTGCCTCATACTGTGCTTTCCGTTCTCGATGTCAATAACAAGTGACCACCTGCAACTTTATTTATTTCTACAAGAATAGGGGACATGTCATAGGACAGCAATTATGTGATTGAATGATTAACACATTGTGCAAACTTGTTTCTTGACATCAACATTAAACAATGTAAAATGGGTGAAGAAAGTTTTTTTCAGGTGTCCTTCGAAACAATCTATGCAAAACCTTCAAGAGTTTTCACACAAACTCTTACTCATGCACAATAGAAGGCCTGCTGACTGAGTGTATTGCAGTACGGTTTAGCAATTTGAGCACGCATGGTCAACAATTTCATTAGAAGGCAGTGAGAACTGCATCAGCAATCATTATCAGCCGATATCTTACAACTCCAGCAGATCTACTTAGCCAAACACAGCACGAGAGCTCAGTCTATAATCACAGACTCCTATTACCCAGGCCATGCCTCGTTCCCTCAGGGTAGAAGGATCTTCAGCAGCAGCAGTTAACTGACGCTGGCTTCACCATACTGGATCTTCCATGCAACTGTAACCTCTTATCTTGCATACAGCATCCTCTTCCCTGACAGCATGTAAACATTGCACCGCCTCAATTTAAACATACCTTATATACATGTTTGTTTAGTTTTTTTTGCACAGTTTGGTGTTTATTCTCCTTATCCTCTTGTATTAGGATTAAAAACAAGGATTACATTTGTATTAGCTTTTACACCATATCATTTTATTTGCACTGTTCACCCCACATGCATTCTGACCTGTGAAATCTCTTCCTATACTGTACTGCAGTATTGTCGTCATCACTCACTCACTTATCGTCTATACCACTTTATCCTCTATTCAGGGTCGCGGGAACCTGGAGCCTATCGCAGGAGGCACACGGCGGGGTACACCCTGGACAGGGTGCCAATCCATCACAGGGCACACAGACATACACACGCACACTATGGGCAATTTTGAGAACACCAATTATCCTAACCTGCATATCTTTGGACTGTGGGAGGAAACCGGAGTACCTGGAGGAAACCCACCAAGCACGGGGAGAACATGCAAACTCCATGCACACAGAGACAAGGTGCACGGCGACGGTGCTAACCACTACACCACTGTGCCGACTGCAGTATTGTATGTTTTTTTTTTCATTCTGTCAATGTCTTCACTTTATCTTACATGTACAGCCGTGCCATTGTAACACAATGGAAACATGTGAAACTTGAACTTTAAAGTAAATATCTGCTTTAATGCGTGAATCAATTGTGCAACTTATACTAGAAAAAATATCATTTTCCTTGAGTCATGCATTGCACAGTATGTCATGAAAAATGTACATTTATGCCCCTGAGCATTCACACATTCACAGCCATTATTACGGAGATGGTGAATAGTCCTGTAAATTTCCAAAGTCTCTCTTAACATCTCCGCTCATTTCGCTTCAGCTAACTAACTGTTCTGGGGATGAATCCCAAAACATTGTTAATGCAACGCTAGTGCACTATGTAAGTAGGGTGAACAATCCCTTGTTCCACACCCCAAATAGTGCTTTTTTTCAGTGGTTAGAGAGGGATTTGGGATTTAGCCTTGTTTGAAAAACTAAATAGCTTCATAGCCCGTGTTAGCCGTGAACAAAGCGGTGAGGTGAGTCATGAATCCGTTGGCAGAAGCTCCCTATCAGGTTAATTAGTAGTAATAAATGATTCAAACACAACAGAGGCAATTTGGAACGACTTAGCAATTACTAAGAAGACAAAGTGTTGTTTAAGCTGACATAATGTAATCAGATGTGTTTTCTTGCTGAAAGTGCTTCTGTGACTGGTTTTGCAAAGATGCATAGTTGTGCCTGGGAAGTAGAATGCCCTTTTATTCTTTTGTGTTTATTTTCAGTGATGTTGTGATATTACCTTCTGAGTGATTAAGTTATGCATCGTGGAGATCCATAGGACTGATAGTTAACCACATTCGCTAACTCTGTGCTAAAAACCCAACCCTATAACGGTTAGCCATGCAAAATGCATCCAAAAATGTCAGCAAAATGATTTTTCTTGCTAAGGATTGCAGGATTAAAGGTTGTCTGAGCTGGTTTACCATGCTTTTAGATTTTTTTTCTGAAACCCCCATGCAATACCTTTAATCTTTCAGATTGTTTTTTTTTGGTTACTGAATTTATCAGACATGACCATGAAATGCATGGTTGCTCATGGTGCATGTACTGTATACCTGAAGACAAACCTGCACAGAGGCCCTCCTCTCTTCTTCTTTGTCTACCATTGAATTAACCTGTTTCTCCTTTCATTCCTTTTTCATGTCTGTTGTGAGCGCTGCAGAAGCAGAACGATTCACACTCCTACCATCGCAGCAGCTCTGCCCTCAACGTGGAGGACTTCTTTCTACTCACCCACCCACACGTACCACCCACCAGCGTGTGTGCCTGTGCGCTTGTGTGTATGCCGTGTAACCTTTAGCTTCAGAAAGCTTGTACTCCCCCCACTCCCACCCTGTTCTCACTCAGAGAGAAAAATATGAGTATGATTACTTGCCTGACCTTTATTCTATTGAGCGGGTGCGAGTCACGGATTAGATAAGTGCCCTGCTGCTTGAGAAGCATCATGCTCTTCTGCAGTACTGTACCATTGCATTAGTCATCCCTGTCTCTTTTCTGAAATCCTTTTCAATTTACTCATCTTCGTGTTTGATGAGGTTGATGAGGGGGACTGTAAAGGCAAGCCTCTGCATGTCACTTTAACATTAACTATTCAGTTTTAATCACATTTCTCCTGTGCTGTCACGATCATGGCAATGAAAAATCAATGCTTTTTTTTTTTTTTTTAAAGAGGTTAAAAAAGCAATTAACAATTCAAAAGTCAATGATGTTTTGCTAGTTGAATGACATTAAACATTGATCCATGTGCTGTAACGTTGTGCAGGAATGATCAGAACCGTCATTCTGATGATAACTACATGTCACCAAACACACTGTATCAGTATTACAGTTTACGGTCTCCTTATACCGTTTCAGTGAAATGGCAGTGCAAATATCCAACACTACTTTCATTCTGATTACGCAAAACTCAATTTCTCAAAAATGAACATGCAGCTCTTTTTTTTTATGTAAGCATGTATGACATACAAACTGCAAAGTCGAAAATGTAATGAGTATTTTTTCCCCTGATCATTTTTAAAACATTAATATTTGCACTGGCGGCACAGGGGTGTAGTGGTTAGCACTGTGGCGCTGTACCTCCAGGGTCAAGGGTTCGATTTCTACCTAGGGTCTTTATGCGTGGGTCAACGTTTGCATGTTGTGCTTGGTGGGTTTCCTCTGGTTACTCTGGTTTCCTCCCACAGTGCAAAGACATACAGATTAGGTTAATTAGCATTCCCGAATTGCCCGTAGTGTGTGTGTGTGTGTGTGTGCCCTGAGATGGATTGGCAACTTGTCCAGGGTGATAGATATGCTCCAGGCCCCTGTGATGCTTTACACAGTATAAGCAGTATAGCAGGTGAAAGAATGAAAGATAATATTTGTACCTATGAAAGAGACACATACAGTATGAGTACCCATGTGTCCAGGGCTCCTGGAATCTTTAAATCTATGTATGAATTCTAAAAAGGGTGAAAACACCGTCCTATATCTATATATCTTGTTTCTTACTTGCATTACAGGATGCATGCAGTATCACTACTGAGCAATTAAATGGGGCTTAATGCTGAGCATGCATTGATATGCAGGTTTGTTATAAGGACTGACACATTCCATGCATGCATAAGGGGCAGGTGGCTTCTGCCCTCAGGAGTCAAGGGCCCCCATGAAAATACAAATTAGACAAATAGTTGTTTTCAGTTTATTTAATATTTACATATTTTATTTTATTTTATTTTATTGAACAGAACTAAACAATAGAAAAAAGAAAGAACATTAAAGGCATGTGCAAAACTTTGGACATGCCTTTACCAAGTTGGTACTTAGCAACATCTCCTTTGGCAAATACCACAAGCTGCAAATGTGTTAGAAGGCTGGATACTTCCCAAATTAATCGCTTAAGCTTTTGACACATGATCTTTTTCTCCACTTAAGTGCAAATACAGGTACAGTACACAGCATTCCACACTCTGAAATCAAGGAGCTTGATGTTCTGTTCTGTACCTACGTCCTGGTCACACCTCATTTTATTTATTTATTTATTTATGTTTAACATACTGAAATAAAAATAGCATACAGCTACATGTCACAGCAGTAGCAATGTTTTTCACCAGCAGTGCTTCAGTATATAGTAACCATATTTAATTACAGCATTTAATCATTCCAGTCTCATGCTTCCACATGCTTACATATTTTCTTCAAATGATTTTCATTCCTCAAGTTCTTTCTTTTTTGCTTTAGTTAGATCGTTTGGTTAGATCATTGTCTGAGAGCCTTTGCTTTGCATACCTGCATTGCACGCTTTTCCTGCAAAGCCTAATCATTTACAAACTAATGAAGACTGCGTGTAAGAGCAGATTGCGGCACTACAAAACGTCAAGAAGTTACAGAACCCTTAGTTCCTTCCTCCCTATCTGTGACTGCGTGCACGCACATGATGTGTCTCACATCATGTGCTGGACAAAAACAGGCCACTCGATTGTCTTAATAATGCATGGTTACATTTCCAAACACCTTGTGCAGTACACGCTGGGAATTACCCAGTAATACGTTTGGAATGCAGTGGATTCCTTCCAGAGAGCCAGTGCATGATTCCAAAACATCTGAGTATTTATGGAAAGAATTACTGGAACTTGATTAGGCGACGCTTTGGTAAAAAAAAAATGGTGGGATGTGAAGAACAACATAAAAATGAAAAGAATGTACTTTGATGTACATCGGCGAGGTCTCATCAGAGGTTAGTATTTGAACTTTCAAACTCTGTCCTTATGTGCGGACAGTAGAGATGCACATGCAGACAGGATGTGCATCATTCCCACCAGCCGTCTAGTCTATGTCTGTGGAATGTGGATGCCGTTACCGATTAACCTGCCCTACCATTGTTTAAAATTCTGTTCATCTGGTTTTACAGAAACTAATGAAAAGTGAGATAATATAAAAGTACAACCCTATATGTAAGGAAAATGCATAAAATTAACTCTTAGTGACAGCAAAATTTGTTTGACCATTGCTCTTTGTGTATCTTTGTGTCCAGACCTCAGGCCATGTTTTTTTCATAATCATGTATGGAACTCGACCTCAAGTCAACTACTGTAAGCCATTACCATTTCTGATCCTTTTTATTGGGTGCCATTTCTTTGATTATAATTGCACGTCCCGTCTTATTTGTCCTCATTTTTGGATTTGTTTGCATTGCATTCTTTCAAATAATTGAAAGGAAATCGAGTTTCACAAAATTTGCACTACATTTGTGTGTAATTGAAATAAACAAGCTATTTAGACATTTATATTCACTATAGTCAATTGAAAAAATATGATTATTCAAGCCTGTTATTAAAGGTTTTATTCACTGACTTATACTGAATCGTAGAATAAAGTCTTTTTTCCAAATGATCTGGATTTTTATGAATACCAAATTTTGTGTTAAATGCTCATGGTGAATAACTTTGTTCATGTCTAGCTTGATCAATGAGGGCCAGTGTCGGAGTTTGTCCTGGGAATGTCTTGTCCTTTCAGGAATCCTGTAGAAGTGAGCTTGCAGTCATGCTTATGCAGCTGTCAGACAGAAGGTGCAGCACACAGGCTACAGTAGAAGGACAATCTATCAGGCTGGACTGGACCACCTTCTTTTGTTTGTACTTCAATCATGATACAACAGTCTGTGTGGTCCGTACCCAGAATATGCCACTGTTTAAAGACACTGTATGTACTGTATCTATTGTACACATGAAGCCCTTGTGCCTTCTATTTGTCACATGCTATAATCAGCTGCTGGCCTATCTGCGATCTGTCCAGGGAACACACTGTGCCAGTGCTGAGCTATGACCCATTTATTCTCTCTCTCTCTTAGCTGTTGACAGTGACATAACTTTAATCAATCCTTTGCTCTCATCAAGGTTTCATGTCCCTGTTAGGCGCAAAGAAATAGTTTGTGATTACATGCCTTAAACGCAGCATTCATGTCAATATCAGACATCTGATGTCATGTTTGTTGCATGTTCAGAACTAGATGTTTGTTTTTTGTCAAAAACATCAAGAGCTCTTAGTGCTGAACATTTTAATTAAAGATCTTGTCTAATTGATATCATGTCTCTGTTAGTAGAATAATTTTTTTATTTTTTATTATATGTTGATGATTTGACATTTCTGATTTCCCTTTTATATATATATTTATATGTATATGTACTGTATACACACACACACACACACACACGCACACACACACACACACACACACACATATATATATATGTGTGTAATATATATTCCAATATATAGATATAAATATATATGTTGTAGGTCTTTCGGCTGCTCCCAGTGGTTGGAGGCTTTGGGCAATGGCTGGGAATCAAACCCGGGCCTACTGTACCGCATGGCATGTGAAACACCTGCCACTGCCTTATATATATATATATATATATATATATATATATATATATTCATTCATTCATCTTCTATACCACTTAATCCTGTGTTCAGGGTCGCGGGGGACCTTGAGCCTATCCCAGGAGACTTCGGGCACTAGGTGGGGTACACCCTGGACAGGGTGCCAATCCATCGCAAGGCACACACACATACACACACTCACACACCCAATCACACACTACGGGCAATTTTTTTTAGGAACGCCAATTAGCCTAACCTGCATATCTTTGGACTGTGGGAGGAAACCGGAGTACCCGGAGGAAACCCACCAAGCACGGGGAGAACATGCAAACTCCATGCACACAGAGACGGGAATCGAGCCTGGCCGGGGAATCGAACCCAGACCCTGGAGGTGCAAGGCGTGCTGCGTGCTTGCACCGTGCTGCCTATATATATATATATATATAAAATTTGCTGTGCATGTAAATGTACAATATATATTATAAATATATTGTATATAATACACACAAACACCAGAGAGCTATCCTTGATTCACATTACAAAATGACACTCATCTTATTTTTCTACAAAATAGTTCTAAGCATGCATGAAATATTTCTTTAAAACATTATGCGCCTCTTTTATCTCATTTGTGGGTAAATCTGCATTGCTGCTCTTTACAGAAGCATAGCTGGGCATGACCCCTGTATGGCCCCAGTGAGCAGAAGTGAGACAGTAATCAGCCCCCATAAACCTGGACAGGCATCAGTTAAATCAACAAGGAGTTGTGTCTCTTCTCAGGCCGGCGTGTTACTTTCTAGCACTTTCTAGAGTGTTTGTTCCCACACTCTGCTCTGCTTCGCCCATGCTCCTCGTCTCACACTCCTTCACTCCGGTCCTATCACATTCCTATAGCTATATGGTTTCAGTTTTCAAATGTTTCACCTTGTCATCATGCACTGTCTTTCCTGCAAACCTCATTGTTAGCAGTTTACTGATCCATCAGTGATTGAAATATTTATATAATTGCTTTGGCATTAGTGCTTGAAGACAAAATAAAATGTTGTAGATTCAACAATGCCCTGCATGCTGAAGCCTCTCCCATGACCTGCAGTCAAAGTGTTAACCCTGAGGGGTCAGGACTCCCCTAGTAGCTGGAGCTGCCTTCTCATACAGGCTGCTAGATTTGACACCTCGTCTGTGGTGTGAGATTTTTCCCCAGCAGCTCACACCCGCCCTGTGATTCATGAGAAAACCATGGATGCACATGCTGATAAAGTTCGATATATTTGGTTTATTTTATCATTTCACACACTTTGCTCAACTGTTTATATATAAAAAAAAATTGCATTACATGAGCAGGCTTTTCATGTCTCAGCGTTCTGTAATTATTTGCAGCCTGTTTTGCAACAGCGCAGCTGAAATCTAAAGGTCCTTGCAAGTGCACCAGATAAGCTTCATTAAAAGCCCAGAGCTGTTTCTTTATGTAATGCTTCAAAAAAGCCCTGCTTGGTTCACTGCTTCCTGTTGCACATTATATAAATAGAAAAAGTACAGCATTCTTTTTTTTTTTCGACTGTTTGTGCACTCCTACACTACAGAGCAGGTGTACAGTATGTGTTCTTTTGATTTTCAATGTCCACACGCATGCTCTTGTAATATGTTTGACCTTTTGTGGCTCAATTTGTGGTCATTTTCTGCTGTTTGCTCATTATACGGCATCCTGCCAACCTCTTTTCCAAAAACAATAGAGTGGGGAAATTTTACATTCTGAACTAACCTGGGTCATGACTTTTAGACTCACAGTGTGTTCTCTTCATGTATTTACCTACGCTGTCTTCCCGTAAGCTTAACCAAAGCACACATATCGCTTCTCTACAAAACTGACTCCGGGTCACATGACATTTAATGACCGCTGCTGATTAAATCATGAAAGGCATAACAACCTCTCATTCACTATACTGCTTATCCAGTACAGGGTCACGGGAGGTCTGGAGCCTATACCAAGAGTTCTGGAGCCTGGGGCCTATTCCACGGGGCACAAAACGGGGAAACACCACGGATAGGGTGCCAGTCCATCACAGATCACTCACACACTCCATCATACACTAAGATATGGCAATTTGGGAATGGCAATTAGCTTACACTGTATGTCGTTGCAATGTGGGAGGAAATTTTAAGACAAAAGAGTCTCTTGAGTTTATAAACGAATGAAAAAACTTATCAGCTGTGAGAAAGATAAAATAAGAATTGACAAGAATTGACTACTTAAAGATGCCAGAAAGCCTGTAGTTTCCAAATAACCACTCTGTACAACTGTATTGAGCAGAAAGGCATCCAAGAATGCACAATACTTCAAACCATGATGCAAGAGCACGTTGGGTTGCATTCTTGTCAATCAGGAACAGAAATGTGCGTCCATGCCCAAAGACTCACCAAGAGTGCACAGGTGATGACTGGAAAGAAATACATTAAAGTACCTGGTATTTTTCTTGCTATCAAATCAAGAATTTAATACTTAATTCACCTTGAGTTTTTAAATACAATGAGACGAAATGCCTAAATCAAATTCGTGAAACCAAATAACTACATTTTAATGAACTTTTGACTTGTTTATTTTTTTTAATTTTTAATTAATTTTAATTTTATTTTAATTTTATAGAACTTTATTAATCCCAGAGGGAAATTGCTCAATTTTCGCATATCCCAATTAGGAAACTGGGGTCAGAGCGCAGGGTCAGCCAGCTTACGGAGCAGCGCCCCTGGAGCAGATAGGGTTAAGGGCCTTGCTCAAGGGCTCAACAGTGGCAACTTGGCGATGCTGGGGTTTGAACCCCCGACCTTCCGATCAGTAACCCAGTAACCCATAGCCTTAACCGACTGAGCCACCACTTTTGCCATTGCTTTGTTCACCACAGAATGTTTACCACAGAATTTAGGAATTTTCCTGCAAACATAAAAATGCCTGCCCAATACCAAAACAGTAGCTTTCAAGCTAAATCATTTCCATGTGCTGGGATTTAAGCAGCGCTCTCATTTAAAGTGTTGTTTTTCTGCTTATGAATTCGCCATGATTCAAACACTTTGAAGGATTTCACACATTTACAACTTTCTGTGAGTTTTAACTGCAGAACAAAACGAGTGTCGAGCCAGTGAGGAGAGGAATCAGAGCCGTTAGTATTATCTAACATGCGATTTTATAGATGCCCTCTAACTCGCTTAGGTCTCTGAGGCAGTTTGTAATCCCTCCCTGTGAGAAGGTGCGAGTGACAGAACTACTGTTTTATGAATTCAGAGGTGAGATAATTCACAAAAAAAAAGGCTTTGATTTCTCTGTGATGTTCTCTCGCATCCTATCTTGTTAATGGTTTTTCTGCTTGTTCTCTTATCACCGCTCCCATTAAATGATGATTGACTCAATGTGTTAAAGCAGTCTCTGTTTGGTGACTAACAGCAATTAGATAATGCTAATGGTATATTTCCTCCAAGCTAATCAACATCTGCAGTACACATACTGTCCTTTCAGGAAAAAGGCATAAGGGTACAACCACCCTGGTATGAAATATAGTGCTGTGCTTAAACTCCCAGTACATGCTCATGGATCCATATACACATATGCAGTCACACTTCATGCATTATACATATTCTTGCATGCGTTAACAAAAAAGTTAAATATATGAATGTAACTAATATTCTTTCTTTGTTAAATTCTCAAGACTATTTCCATATACTAAAGTTGTCTCAAGCTTGAAATGTTGCTCATTCAAACCACCTATTTCCAGAAAGAAGCTAAATTTCTGCAAAACATAAAAAAAATAATGCTTGAAATTAATCTTCATGGAGCTAGGCTTGATCCCTTTATATTTTCTAATGAGAACATTTACTCTTTATTGACAAAAACTGAGCAGTGATGTAAGAAAATCCCTTAAAACTTAAAACTCGTGCTGTATCAATTACATGGCGTTACTCAGAGTTTTGCTGTAGTTTTACTATAAATTTGTTTCACTTTGTGAAAAATGTGATTCATCAACGTTTTAGGGATAATAAATTCTTGCAATTGTTGGATTCTGTTTATATAAAGCCTCTTATGCATAATAAAACCACCCAATTTAACCTGTAATTGAACAACCCAATTTCCTAACTTTTTATACTTTCTTAGGAATTTCACATGAGAAATATTTGCACATGGTCTACAGCTTGTCCATTTAAGCTATATATATTTTTGGAAGCAAGTACATAAGCAGATGTTGCTTTTTTGTTGCTGTATGTCTCAGGC
The DNA here is from genome assembly GCA_030522415.1 of Channallabes apus. Lineage (NCBI taxonomy): Eukaryota > Metazoa > Chordata > Actinopteri > Siluriformes > Clariidae > Channallabes > Channallabes apus. The sequence continues at coordinate 26,022,139 of CM060119.1, read as the reverse complement.
TGGTGGGAAGAGTGTTCCATCCTCAGACTCAGAGCTTCTGAGATGAAGCTTTCACACCTGCACAGCTGAGTTACTAGCAGGGGGCAAGAGGTTGAATCTGGGGTCAGGGGGAGATAATTAAAGGCTCTTGTTTTACAGGGAGGGTACGGGTGCTCTCTCTCTCTCTCTCTCTCTCTCTCTGTATGTGCATTCTTTTTTACTTCTCTCTGGAGCAAAGGTGTGAAAAGGCCACCCCCCAGATACACAGACACTAAAGATGGTGGAGCGAAATAAACGTCTGCACTTAACTGCGGCAGACACTTTAGATTGAGTGGCCTGCTGTGCCATAGTGTGTGTTTCGACCTTTGAGATGGAGCTTGCATTCCCAAGCTTTGCCTAATTGCAAATATGCATGAGTGACAAAGACTGCAGGGAATTAATACTAATTAGCAATACTCATTACATACTAGGCTTTTTCAATGTTAGCTTAAAATGGCTAAATAGTTTTCTCAAAAATTCTGTTGCAGTTTAATATGACGAGAGGAAATTAGAAACACTTTTTAATCTTGTAGTTTTATCATCACTATTCTCTGCATTACTGTAACATGCAACCCTTCCAACAAGTGAAACATTTCTTACTAATGTTAAACTGTGTGTTTTGAATTCGACGTGTCTCAGTTTTAGAGCACGTGAGAAAGATGCAGAAACAGATTGTGAAATTTGGAAGGAAAGCATGAAGAAGAGAAATATGCGAGTCTGTACAGTACAACAGTGGGGTGTAAAGGCTGGATTGAAGACTCATTTGTAGGGCTGACAGTGACTCATTTGCTCTTTTACAGACCCAGAATGACACACACTCATAGACAGCCCTGAGCTGCTCACTCAAAGCTCACAATGCCATTGATACCCTTCTGTTTGTCACCCACGCAGTTGTACGTGATGTCTTTGCCCTCTGCCCCTTTTTTCTCCTTACTCCTCTCATTTTGCATCATTTCACAAATATCAATAATTTATTTACATCATTAGCCAGATAATCATTTGGAATCTGTAGTAACAAACAGGAGACAAACTCGGAATTACCTGTGAGTTTATTGAAACTTTTAATAACATTAACATTAATTTGTCCAAAAATCCCTTAAAGTTATGAGGTTAAACAGCTGGATATTTTCGTAGGTGTAAATCAAATGGCAACAGTCATTTCCTCTTTATGCATCACTGCATCAAATAAATCTAAAGCCAGCTTGCAGTGTGCATGTAGTGAGCAATTGTGGGTTAGTAGGGCATTTTATTCACCATGGGTCTGTAAACATTTCTTCAAATCAGGTGTTGATTTTTTGGTATACCATTCCTACAACATGGTGGATAACATTTTAATTTCTTTTGCTTTTGTATTATTGCACATTTTGTGTATTATAAAAAAGGTTTTGTAAATGTTTTTTTGTAAATATACGCTTGTTAACATTCCTGCAATGTTTTCGCAACATGATCAGTAATGTTCTAAAACAGGTTGTGGAAATACTGAGCAATGTTACGCCAGATGTAATGAAATGCTGAAGTCTAACCTTCTGAGAACCTGATAACTCTTACTGAGAAATCTATTGTTAAGATTTTGTGTGTTTTTCTTTCTTTATATCTCATATGATGCCTAGAAACTGAGTGAAAATGAGAAACGTAAGACCACATGATCTGCTGTCTAAGGGAACGTCCCTTTATTTAAAGCGGGAAATCTGAGTCGAAAGGGCTCTCCTCATTAAACTCTCCTTTTGTGTGTGTGTGTGTGATATTATTTTCAAAGACCCTTCTCAGAAATGTGCTCCTAAGATCACTGACAATCTCTCATTTACTAAGTTGACTTCTTATTATGAAAACTATAGCAAGCATTACTAAACAAGAAACCTGTACATTCAGTAGTTACTGATATGTGTCAGCCAAAGCAAATATGCAGCTGCGAATAGAATCTATCTGTTAAATTAACCTTTATGGAGTGATTCTTATGTGGACATACTAAAAACATAAAAAGAAAAATTTTTTTTTTGGAAAAAATCATACCACACACCTGTGCACACAGAGTATGTGAGGATGTGTGTCCCAGTTCTTTGTCTACGCTTGAACAAAACTGCTGATAGATTTGGTGTAGTTTTAGCAGTGTTTTATCACAGTTGCTAAGCATTAGCACAGGAGACCAGCTTTCAATGTTTAAAGTACTAGATGAGCCATTGTCATGGACATGAGTGTACCTGGTAATTTTGCACGTTCCTACTCGCTTTCCCTCTCTTTTTCCCTCTCTCTGCTCACTCAGTGTCCACAGCCCTCCCTCCAGCCATCCACCTCACTCCCTCTCTTTCTTTGTTTTTTTCCCTCCCTTAACTTAAGTTTCGATTACAAACACAACCCATGTGTCTTCCCCACAATATGTCAGAGCTCTTGTTTTTTCCCGGGCACTTGGGGAAGCAGGTGCACAAAACAAAGCATTATATTTGTGATGGTGATTGTGAATATTTGGTTTCATAAAACTTCTCTGACCTTCTCTGACATCTGTTCATGAGGTGATTCAGAATGAACAAGAACTTTAATTATGAATCCGTGCCCAAGTTAAAACTCTGCCCAAGATAAGTTCATGAATTCCCTAACTTCTGACCTACTCTTCATCAACAGCGTAGTTGGATCAAGCTGCCAATCAGAATGTAGATGATTTGGTAATTATGTAACCTAGTAACATTTAATTAATTCAAATCACTATCATTAGCTGCTTTAGACCTGGTCAGTTCTGTGGTAGATCCCGGGAGCACTGGGATTAATGTGGAAAAACACACTAGATGGGATGCATGGCATCTTTTACACACACTTTCACACCGTGGGGTATTTTCTTACAGCCAGTTTATTACAAGCATGTTGGACTCAGAGCAAGACCGAATAAAATTCAATTGCATACATATCTTAAATAAGACAGCAATCTTATTTTTTTAAGTGTTCAATTTAAAATTCTGAGGTTCTGAGGTGGCATTGGTACCCGCTGCACCTGCCAGACGGCTTAGTGCCTTGCACAGGGTCCGGGTTCGATTCCCGTCTCAGGTCTGTGTGCATTGAGTTTGCATGTTCTCTGCATGTTTGGTGGGTTTTCCCTCATAGTCCAAAGACCTGCAAATTTGGCTAATTGGCAAAGAATTGACACTTATCTTTGCATAATTGACCTCATGTTTATTAGCTGCTCAGCAATCGTTTGTAGTTTTTTTGCACTGGCCAATTCTGTATGCAACTTTGAATGAAGCCATTTGTGCTTTGCTGTCCACTGATTCAGATGTTACCATGCGATTATCCTGCTGTCTGTATTCTGCCAGCTTTCTTTCAAAGACGTCCAGTGGTTTATTAACGTGACTGGAGTGTGTTGTCTCTAAGTGTCTTCCTAATTTGTTGGGTCTCATGCGGTCTGCTGCCAGCGGTTTAAGACACAAAACACACACAGGTCTCTCCTCTGCCCCCACCATCCCCACCATGAATCCAAGCTCAAGATAGGCTTCATTGGGGTGGGCGATATAACCAAAATCTTCTAACACGGTAGAAGCAATTTTCTAACTCAATAACGATATATACAGTATCACAATATAGCAATTTGTATCTGAAAATGCATAAATAAAAATGAAAACACAAAGAAATAGTTTTACATAATTTTATTTTTTTATGTAATTTTAATTAAACTGTGAATTGCTGAGGTTTGCCGCATTTTTTTACTTTGGCCATATTCGATTGGATGCTTGGATTTCAGATTATGGAAAAGGTTTGACGTGTTTCCACCACTTGTTAAAACAGTGCACTTGTGTACCTTCCAAATCACGTTCGTCTCATTCGTATCACTTTTCTTACATCCAAACCAATTCCACACCACAGACGAGGCAGCTTTTTTCTTTACAATCTCCTCGTTGTTGGTTTCGTCACATGTAAGCAAACTCACTGCTGCTGCAGCGTCTTCTTCCATTGTCGAAGTGTATGTGAAGCCAAACACATCAAAAGTGGGACGAAACCGCGGCACCCGATTGAACCGAATATCTGCGCAAATACAGCGCAGCGCGACTATCTGGATAGCGCAGAGATGATCAGGTTTATTTGCGCAGCCCGGTGGATCGCGCCGCGCCGCTCGAATCACAAACCTGCGCGACAGACTGTTTTATTTAAAAACAATTTATTTAAAATGTCAGGACTGTTTAATATTGTTTCCGCCTTGTCATGCCTGGTTTGTACGTGCGCATCCCAGCGGGGTAAAATGTATTTTGGTGGTCTTCGCGGTCTATTTCTGTCAGAGTCGCGCAGCGCTGCCCAGTGGGTCGCGCAGGTTTGTGTTTCGAGCAGCTGCTCAAGTTTGTCCGACGTTAAACCATTATTGTTCCACTGTGGTTCCACTTTTTCTCCCAGCCCACAACTGATGTTATTTTAAATTTACTTGTATTAATGATCCATTTATTTCTGTGTGATTGTTTAGTTTTGAGCGTACGCTCTTCATTATCAATAAAGAAAAGCATGAATTAGAATAAGTACTTTCCTGTTAATTTCCTCCCGTTCATTGCGCCCCACCTGTCATGTCTGTATTCCCCACTAGTGGGGCACGACCCACACTTTGAGAACCACTGATCTAGAGGGTGGACGTGCATGAATATGGGTGGCAAATGTTTGAACTCACCTACTTAATTGTTAACTTTTTACAAACAAATGACACTATGAAGACAACATTAAGACCTCCTCAATATTGCATGTTACATCACATTATTATTCACACAGAACCCACAAATTTAGTGCTTCAGGTAGCATTTTCAAGCAGCACATGGCTTTATGCTATCAGAGGGGGTGTGGCACTTGCCACAACAGCGTCTGTGTCTAAGTTAACATTTACCACATGTGTCGAAAACACAGAGCATCTCTTTTCTTTCAGAACAACGCAAGCAGGTGAACTGAGTGCTGAGGTGCTATCCATGCATATTTTCATCACTAATCAATTGTGTCGCTATGCTCGGAGCCGCCGCCCAGTTCTCTCACATTTCTCATTTAACAGGTGCTTAAGCTTAACTTAACAATCATCAACAAAGGTGAAATCTTATAACAAATCATTATGGAGAAGGCAGGAGTTGAGAGGGGGAAAAAAGGTTATTTGTTCATCTTACTTTATCTCTGAATGCAAGAATTCAGACAAATTTCTTAAAAGCATGTTGGTATAGCACTGTGGCCTCATACCTCTAGGGTCAAGGGTTAGATTCCTGGCTCGGGTTTGGTGTGTGTGTGGAGCTTGTATTGTCTTCCTATCCTTGCTGGGTTTCCGGTTCTCTCCCACAATCCATGTGTGCCCCAGTGAAAATATATACAATAATTACAAATATATTGAAATCGATAATACATTGCAAATATACTAACAAAAAGTTGTACCATCAGTTAATATATAAAAAGTATACTAACATCATGCTTTTACCAAATTTTGGAATTAAACTTTAAATATACTTTAATTTAATTGCATTATAGTACACTTTTTAAAATGTATTATTGGAAAATATACTTTAAGTGAAAGGTTGGTCTAATTTCCAAAGTATACTTATTTAAACTTGTTTTTCAATGTATTTTTTGTATATTTAAAAAAAATATGCTCAAAATAATCATTGTACAAATGTAGAGAAAGTATACATTAGACTACAATTTTTAATATCCGGTAGTATATTATCAGTTAAATTTAAATGTACTTATTCATGTTTACTTATATTTAGTGCACTACTCTCTCGTGCGCTCTCAGACTCGTTTTTGTGTGCTGAATCACTTTTGCCCGTTCAAAATAATTTATGTTTATCTGAGTTACCCTCTCACTCTTCTATGCGCTCACTGTCATAAAGCGACACTTGCACAAACTGCAGCAGCGTTGTCTCTGCAACTATTCCGGCCAATCAGAGACTAGAATCGGCGCCACAGCAGCCAATCAGAGACTGGAGATGGGCAGATTCGGACTGTTTCTAGTTTGAATTAACGGCTGGAAGCTGCGTCTATGTATGCGTCATCGCGTGCGTTAGTTCGTATCGTTATTATTTTATTTTCATCGGCATAAGGTAAATTTTACTGCTTTTGTTAGGTAATTTGTAATTAAGTACATACTGCCAGGGGTAGCTTAGTGGATAAGGCATTGGACTACGGTTCGGAAAATCCCATGTTCAAATCCCACAACCACCAAGTTGCCACTGTTGGGCCCTTGAGCAAGGCCCTTAACCCTCAACTGCTCAGATGTGTAATGAGATAAAAATGTAAATCGCTCTGGATAAGAGCGTCTGCCAAATGCCTAAATGTAAATGTACTTTAAGCTGTAGAATGTATTGTCTAATGTGTTGTTGCTAAATCTTATGTACTGTATGCTAAAACGCACCAGGTTTAAACTAATACTGTACCTGTAGATTCTAATACTAATGTCTGTCTGTGTTCACACACCAGTTAAAATTTTAGTTTTTGTGTTTGTGAACACGTTTTGTTGAACACAAAAACTATAGTAGTGCTTTTTTGTAACCTTGTGCAAATTAAATCTGTTGAACTCATGAATAAAATCTGCCTCATAATTACTGATGTAATGTGTTTCAAAAACATGTTATAGTGTAGAAAATGCACTCAGCATTTGTAAATTATCTTAAACACCTTTAGTGTACCGGTAATACATTTGCAATACTGTACTATAGAAGACTGTGTGTATTATATTATATAATAAAGTATATTTGTATTAACCACAAAGTGTACTATTTTAGTATTTGTAAATGACCAGAAGTATAACAGCATGCTACTGCTGCAATAAGAATATACTCGTAGTATATTAATCATGTATTTGTAATACAGTAAAATAGTTGTAATGTACTTATAATACATTAAATATATACTTAAATTGTATTAATTACTGTCAGGTATGTACGTTAGTACACACACAGCCATATATACTTTAAGTGTACTAAGTATACTTAAAGTTGTTCTACTTTAGCACACAAAAGTATGCTTAATACACTTAGAATTGTGCTTTTGTACAATTTAAATACACTTTAGTTGTTCCAAAATAGCAAACTTCAAGTATACTAGTCATTAGTCTGATGCAAGCATACTTAAATATGCTTGGATTTAATATACTTAGCATACTTTCTTTTCACTTGGGTGTGCTTGTGTGGTTTGCATTAAATTCTTCATAGGGCTTTTAGTTTGTCTTCCTCTCTAAAATGAGTCTTGTCACATTCAGGATTTGAAATAGTCAGATTCTATCTGATGTTTCTGTAAATTTCTTCATTAAAGCAGACACAACTTAGCCACTACAGTAGTATTGTCTTATAACTTAAAGCAAAGTTTTTGTGTATCTTAACTAAAAAACTTTAACTCGAAAAAAATATGAAAATACATCAAGCGTATAATTCCAAGGTCTCCACATGTTGGCTGGTGGTCAGTGTAATGATAACTGATGTGACTCACTATGTAGTTTGGGGTATTTATTCATTCAGTGTACTCATTCATTTACTCATTCATTTTTTTTCTTTTTTTTTGGCCTCTTCCCCTTCCTTTCCTTTCACTTAAATTTATAAGGAGTGAATCAGATAGAGCCGTCACTGCTTAGGGCCAACACACTACACACGCTAACTCAGACATGCTCGCATTATTTTGATGATGACATCAAAGCTGGTTTGCTGACCTCAACATGGTTGACGATGAGTGCCGTGACTATGCCCAGGGCTGAGCGAGGAGGTAGACTGAAGCTGATGTGAGTTCGGAGGCCACATAGGACTCATCTGGTGGGAGTAATTTCAGCCCAGAGAACCGACTGAAAGGTTACTCAGAAAAGCCCCCAGGCTCTCTATGACTTATAAAGTCTGGCAAAGAACAGTCTACTGGGACTGGATCGTGCACTGGCATTATCATAAAACGTGCAATTCAGAATCAAACTAATTAACACGTTTTATATGCAGGAATGAATGTGAAGTTTGCTTGGTCAGAATGTCAAGGCTTTGAGGGAAGTGTATTGACAAACCAGATGTAAGGCAAAGCATTCAAACAATGGTTGGATTCATACAAATTAAGTGATAAAACCAGATATGAATATTAACAAACAGTTGTGTTTATGTGTTTATTTCAAGTAGAAAATTCTGTTCATTTTAGATATATATTAGACATCTAAACATATTAGACAAAATCTATGATAGACACAAGCATATGGTTTATTGCAAACTGTACCTTAGTACACAAAGCACTCTACTAATTTGTCTACGAAATGTCACAACATTCATGTTTCTATCCAGCACAGATTTGAATCAGATTTGATCAAGGTGGGATTTTATGCTCACACTGCTATTTATCAGGTTGCAGCTGTCCCAACATTTACACTTAGAGTCACAGTAGTAGTTGTACTTGCAGTATCATGGAGACACACAAAACAAATTCAGACTTGAAGATGATGCAAGTTATACCCAAACTCATGATCGGCATTAAAAAGATGTACTTAAAAACAAATATTTTAATCATTAGCTAAATAATTAGTAAATAACTTGGCTAGTGGTGTAAAAACAATTCTAAATATACTGTAATCCCAACGATATTTTTCTAAAATATATCAGCTATATACACTGCAAGATCAAATGCATGATCTTGGCTGACAAGGGAGGAAGCTAGATTTAGTCATCTGTCTTTGTAGCCAACAATCCACCTCAGTGTCCAGTATATTCTGGTCATAAGGGGTAGTTTACAATCTAAATTACCATATCCTTCCTGTCAGTCTGAACCAGTCTGGGCCAGGTTCTCTGACTCACTTATTAACAAGGAGGAACCAGCTAGACATAGATTTAAGAAATCTCTGGTGCTGTCTAACCCAGCATTCCAGATGTATTAACTTGTTCAGTATGGCTGTGATCTAGTTAAGTCAAGAAACCACCTGATTAGCCATTGTTTTTTTAATCATAAGTCCATTCATATAGTTGCATGACCTTTGAATGTTCACAGCTCTAGTCTAGCCTAGTCTAGGTTCCAATAGAGAATACTACAGACTACAGAAGTCTGTTTGATGAATTTAAATAAAAGGGAAAAAAAACACAACAGATATCACAGGGAGTATTTGTTGCCATGGTAACATTTCTCCTCTAGCCACTTTTTTCCCTAACAGCATGGAACAGTATAGTACTATGATCGTGGAACCATGTATGGCATCAGTGTGGCTGCAGCTTACATTTACACACACGATGTATGAACATACTGTATGTAGACTCATTCGGGGAAATCGCCAACAGGGCTGCACATTTTAGGTGTTGGCTTTTAATACATTTTGGAATTCTGTGGACATCATCCAGTTAATGGACAGTGTGCATTCATCTTCGCTTCGTGTTAAAAAGCAGTAAAACTTTATCTATCTATCTATCTATAGATGCATGCACAGAGACATTATTTTAAAGAAATATTTAACTGAAGTAACAAAACAGATTCTCAAAATAGCTTTGAATTTTTTAAAAATAAAATAAATAAAATAAAAAGGCATTTTTAAAATTAAATTTACAAATAATAATAATTTATATGAAATAGCTGTTATGTGCATTAATTGTGCATTATTGCTTTACATTTTTAACCTTAGTGCTTACTGCCCTACATGTGGAACCTGCACAAGAGCTGGTGGGCGTATTTGTCATTTTTCTTTCTTTTTTTTTTTCTTCTCACATCTGATGGCTCACACTGCCTGATCAAACTACGCTGTGGAACAAACCATTATAGGTGGTAGGGGTGGTGTTGTGGGGGAGTCGCTTTAAACACTGACGTTTACGCTCTCACCGCTGAGGGGGATTGCCTTGTGAGTGGGTGGAAGAACGAGAGCGGTGTTGAGATGAGAGTGATACAGTCGTAGAGGAGAACTCTGCTGCGGTTACAGTGACGCTGCGCGTGGGTGCTAACTGCCTAGCGCCACTCCACTGACCTCATAGCTGGTTTTAGGTTGAGGTAAAGGAGAGGGATTCCAGAGGTTTTCATCTTTTTGTGGTTGAGAGGGTAGACTCTTTTATTTACCGTGAGAAAGGATAGAAATGTCAGCATTGTTGTCATTTCAGCATTCTAACACACACACACACACACACACAATTATAAGGACATAACCTGACATGTGTTCAATAAACATATCGACTGCTGTTCAGACTGTTGTGACTTCAGAATGGTCTGTTCTCTGTATCAGATGTTACTCCAGGACACAACGACTTGTTGATACGAGTGCTGGAACAGCGTGTCGAGTGCTTCACCCTGGCCTTGTGCCTGAGGTCATTGTGCTTGCCATCACAACTTTGCGTCACAAACTGCCTTGGCAGGCTTTCCCGTCCCCCCATTTTCCGTCACACTTTCTTCCACGATATGGACAGACTGGACTGTTTTGAACTTTTGCAGGAATGTTAGAAGCTTTTCACTTTTGCATACATTTGTTTTTAGCATTTCATACAAACATCCACTGAATACAAGACAGGAATACAGCCTGTGTCTCATAAACACAAACACAAGCACATGGGGCAATTTAAGTATCTAGTCCAACTTAATCAATTATAAATATACAAGCACAACAATGAATAAAAACTTGGCTTTACTTAACATGTAATTCATGATTAAAGCTGAATAATAGTGAATTCCAGTATAGTATTTTAAAAATAGTTAAATTCATGCACATGACTTGGAAGATATTGTAATACAGTTTCTGTTAAATTGAGAATAAAACATAATATGACTTTCTGTTATAGGAAGATAATTAATGACAGTTATGTAATGCAAATTTGATTCATTTAAGTACATGCATGAGTTTTTCTACGTCTTGTACCAAAGCACTGTGCTAACCACACAAACCATGGTAACCATTATTACTTATTAAAGACAGGTAATAATACCAAACACTGCAGCCTGTCACAGTACGGAGAAACGAGAACGTGCTGAAGACCACCATACTGAAGACTTTCACATGCAAAGTGTAAAAATAGAGGTTTGTTACTTATGACTCTTATAAGTGACATAATTTACTTATGAGTGACAATTTAGACTCATTTCAAAAATATCGAATAAGTATTTGCTTACAGAAAATTTCTCAATATCAACAATTACACATGCTTTTAATCAATATGGAGCGTTCACCATACAACAGAGGTGGGAACAAGTCATTGTTTTGCAAGACTCAATTGAGTATCTAGTGTTGAAATTCAAGTCTCAAGATGAGTACTGCTCAAGAATAACAAGTTTAAGTTAAGTTACAAATCCTTGAATTGAAATCCTGGATTTAAACAAGTAATGCTGTGCATTTGCCATAATTGAAGGCCAGTGAAATATTTATTACAGTAAGTCTGCATACATGCAGGCTTCTGGACAATTGTTATTACTTAATGGATACTTATTTGAGTAAATGAATATAACTTTGACTATGAAAGCTGAAACTAAATCTCAGTTCACCTACCCATGTAATGAGACCATTTTCACTAGGGTACCCTTAGTATGCAGACAAAATTTTAAGTTGTTTCTTTTGTTTCTGATTTCCCTGAACCACAAGTTCTACATGTTTCCACATTTTTATTGTTGCAAAAGTGAAAGCTACTATGTTTGAGAGCCTAGCTACTGTAGCATGCCTCTGGGAATGAGATCTGGGGCTTTGTCTAGTGCGAGTTCATTGGTTGTCTGACTGGTTGACCTTGGAAATGAAGATTAATGCTGATGCTAAAATGCTAAAAATGAATAAAAATTGTTTGTTGGAAAACAGAGCAGTTGATTCACTGCACACTTTAAATGAATGATTTATAATCTTTAGTTTTTAATATGTATCAAGCTTTTCCAAGCCCAAGGGCTTGAGTTCGACTGAAGTCAATGATGTCAATGTCAAAATCGGATCACACATTGAGTCACCTACTGCATAGTGGAAAGTCAAATGTATTAATGACATTATAATTTTTTACAATATATAATATAATAAGAATAATTTGTTATTTTTTGCAATTATATTGCTATGCATCCAATATCAATATTAAGTATGACATCCTTCATTCTTTAAAACCTGCTTTACTCTGCGTAACTCTGCAGTACTCTAGTGTCACTTGCTCAATCCATGTCTGCTTGATTGCTTTCCGAAGGTCATGTACAGACGACAGTTTGTGACTGCTATTGCCTTCTTCACCATTGTCCAACAGTTTTCTATTGGGTTTAGGTTTGGAGATGCCCAGGACCGTGACTCCAGTAGCTGAATACTATTGTAACTTTGATAGCTTTTCACAGATTTTGCTATGTAGCATGGAGATGAATGTTGATGAAAAATAGTCGCTATATGCAAGTCAAGACACATGGGGAGCTTTTCCTTTCGTATTTTTTAGTACTTCATAGAATTTGCAGTTATGATGCTAACTTATAATTTATTACAGTAAATAGTCTGATATAAACTGGTTATTACTACTGATAGAGCATCTGCTATAGAAAAAAATATATAACATTTTGCCAATCACAATACAGAAACCAACAACCTTCTGGTATTGGTTTGCAAGTACAGTAAGCCTGATTAATACAGTAAATAATGTTAATAAACAGTCCTTTATTTAAATGTCAGCATTTTGATGATATACATCAGAGCTTGATATTTAATGCAGTTTCACCACAATCAAATATCATCTCTCCATTTCAAAGAAGTTGGATGTCGTGATACTCAAAATAGAATAAATAGGTCTATCATCTTGCTGACATGGTGGTACATCTGATAGGGTTAATGTGAGAATTTTTTTTGTTTTTCTTGCTTCGAAACTTTAGTTTTGATCGACAGCTGATTTTACTGCCTGATTTCAATGCACCGCTGCAGGCCTCATGCTCTCACAGATGGACAATCTGCATGTGATGTCATTTACTGGTATTCCTCAGAGTTACAGGCTTCCACTTTATTGCATTACATTGCTTAACAGTGCAGTCCTAGCTGCCAGTAACCCGATAGCCGCATATATTAGTGATCCGATTGCAACTGCTTTGAAAGCTGCTTCGCTTTCCTCCACCTCATCGACTAATCAATAAATTGTTCTGATGACACAGAGGTACAAATTACACTTGGTACAGTGTGCATTGTAGGAAAGCGCATGCGAGAGCTGAGGCCACAGAGCTATGGAGGGAGGGGGGCTTAGAGAGGAAGGGCTTTCCGAATTCTACTGGAAGTCACGTGATATCTCAAGTGACCCACCACTTCCTGGTTGTTCCACAAGCCCCTCCTGTGGCCAAATATGGTCATGCAGAGGAGAGCATTTGCTCTGTCACTGACAGCATCATGTGCTTCTCTCTCCCCCCACAAGCTGTCTCCCTCTCTCTCTCTCTCTCTCTCTCTCTCTCGCACCCTGCTTGTTTTTGTGCTCTGATTCAGTCTCTTGTCCGGCAACAACCTCAGTTATACGAATCATGCTTTTCAGGGAAAACTTTAGAACTAAAATGCTGTTTGCCTCTGAAACTCTTTAATGACACACTGATTAATTGATTGCATTTCAATCATTTCCTGTGCATTTCTTTACTAAAAAGAAGTTTATCATCCTGACTAAAGTGCATTTCTTTCAGGCCTTGAACACTCATATGCACATCAAATTACTTTAACCAGACTGATTAAAATAATGAACCAAAAATAAAAGAGGAAAGATGATAAGCAAATGAATGTGGTTTCCCAATCAGCTGCAGCTGGTGTTCTATTTGCATGCTTATGTCTCTCAACACTGTGTATTTCACAGGAAACAGTCCTAGCTTTTGTAATCTTATCCAAATGCTCGTCGAAGGATTATTCGGCCCCAGACTTGGACTTAGCTGGAAAAGAAGCAACGGGCTAGTTTGAAAGAACGAGACAGAGAGTACTGGTAGGAAGCTGCCAGGAAGAACAAGTGTGTAGCACCTGCAGAGCCTCAGAATGAGAATGAGCTGGCCTGTATATTTTTTTCCCCCTTTCTTCTTCTCCCACACACTCCATGCCACTCGTACAACCTCTTCTAGAAACTGCCAGAATGCTTGGACGTAACTCCCGGACATGCACATTACGCTAACAGGAAGTGTGTAGATAAACTGGCTCAGAGCTGAAAGAGCTGCTCAGTGGATTTTGGGTGACATTTAGGCACACAGCAAGACACAGATAGAAAGATACTGATCTGTGGTCAGCCGATGCTGGGAAATACTTAGCAATTTTGAAACACATTGATTGAGGCCACATGGAGGTTTCAACAGTTTCACTAGCATATAGAGTACACAGAGCCTTATTAGTGTAAGTGTGGGTGTCTGTATCAGTCCGTGTGAATCTCTATGTGTGTATTTTTATGAAATGAAATGAGTGTATGCAGGTGTGTGTATAGTCACATGCAAATCAATGTCCTCAGGGAAAGGTTTTATCGGCAGGATTCCCCAATAGTCATCCCTCAAGGAAATAATTTGTCTAACTGCTCCGAGAGAAAACATACTATCAAGTTAAGCAAATTAGGGGCCATACCTTTAACATCAGTTGTTCCAGATGAAAACATAGTAAAGGTCAAATGTACTGTATGTGCAGAAAAACAGGGGTAGCTTTGTTTACTGGCCTTTGTCAAGAGTTTCTTGAAAAAGAAAAAGCGTCTTCTCTGGGGACTGTAGTGAAAGGTTAAGAAGGAAGTAAAAGATTATGAAGGACAAAGATTAAACATGAACAGGTTCAGAAAAAAAAGGAGTATACTCGGAACCTGATGTAACTACTGTATACATTTGACAAAGACCAGGAAACTGTTTTAGTGCAAAGTTTAGAAAGTTTCCTGAGCAGTTTTAGGGACTTTTAGTAGTAAAAACCCAAATCTCCCAGACCCCCAATCTTTCAAAATGAATGTTTATGCAACTGTTGCAGCTATAGGAACATGAATTATTATCAAACCTATATTTTCTAATGGTTTAGAAAAGGCTCTATATTAAAAGAATATACAGTTTTATAATCAGGCTGCATTCTGCATTTGACTAAGTGCTCAAAATTACATGATGTTTCACCTCAGTGCAGTTACAGCTCAGCTACAAAACGTGAGAAACAAATATGCCTCTATTTTTAGAAATGAGCTAGCTAGATACTGTAGGTGTGATATGTAATGTATTTTATACTCCTCAAAACAGCAAAGCATTCAATGTTTTCAATTCAATGTTCAATCTAGGGCAAATACTTATATATCTGTTAGAATAGATTGAAGCGATGTTCAAAAGTTCTACTTTATTAATTGTTGATGGTGTGAACAATCATGCTGATTTGAAGTCACTTTCTAAACTCCGAGTTGAGGAGATCGCCCTGAGATCCTGAATAAGATTTGAGTTGAGGGGTATTTCAGTATTTTCTCGGAAGGCCAGAGGTCATAAACGACATGCTATGCAGCAATATATTTCAACATTCTCAGGTAAGCACTTGATCTTAAACTCTCCAAACTGAACTTCAGAAGGACTCCGCAATAATTTCATGATACTGCTACAATAGGCCTTGAACCTGCTCACCTTCAAACTGCCAGCATTGTGAATGTTCCTAAAAGAATACAGGTACAGATTGTTTTGATTGCATGCAATGAAAATATTTTTAAGATCACGATCAAATTTCATTTTGTCCTGTGAAGAACAAGTGTCTCATTTTAGTGCCAATGCCCGTAGGTGTTCATATTATCACACACTTATTATATTTCATTAAAGAAAAACGTCCCTTGTGTGCCT
This sequence comes from Channallabes apus, assembly GCA_030522415.1. Classification (NCBI taxonomy): domain Eukaryota; kingdom Metazoa; phylum Chordata; class Actinopteri; order Siluriformes; family Clariidae; genus Channallabes; species Channallabes apus. The sequence continues at coordinate 26,006,479 of CM060119.1, read as the reverse complement.
GTCTGTGTTTTTATTTTTTTCTTCTTGTCCTTTGAATGTGCAGTTTCTGCCTGCAGGTGAAAGTCGGTGTTCTCTGCTGAGCCTGCTTGACTTGTCTCTCTTGCTCTTTTCCCAGAGGAACTGGTTCCCAAACTTCTTTCCATTGGAGAGCCGGCTGTCACACCCTGAGAGGAGCCTCATGGTTCAACAAGGGTGGAAGGCATTTGCATTCCTCCTGTTTTAGCAAGAAAAAAGACTACTGGGTCACAACCTGTTTCGTTGTTGTTGTGGTTTTGATGATACAGGTTTTGTACTTTGGTGAAAAGCACAAAGAATTAAGTACACATGGTTTTGGTATTGTAGTAACTATGCATGGTGGTGTAATCCTCTTAAATATGTCTGAACAAAATTAGCAACGCCATTCAATAGATTAACGTGACTGACTCCAATAGCTTTTTGTTGCACTGCTATTGAGAAAGCTATGCATTTCTGCATGCAGCATGTGCTTAAAGTACAGGGAACAAACAAGGCTCAGCAGGGCTGCAAGTATGCTAAACACTCTGAGAATGAAGGGCAGGAAAAGGGATGGTTGACTTGCATTCACCATGAGGGAAGGGAAGTATGGGTGAAATGCCATCCGGTTTCACAGAAGCAATTGTAGTGTTGAGAAAAATGTATCAGATTAAAGGTAAGATTTATTCACTGTGTTCACAAAGTGTAACTTGAATTTCATTTCGAACATTTACAATGCTAATTTAAATCAAAAAGGTCTAAACAGAGGATACTGAATACTACCATTATCATTCAGAACAGTCTATCAACATTATTCACTCGTTTTCTGTTTCTGTCATTATTTCCCACGAGGATGTGCATCTGCCCCCACTAATGGTGAGAAATTTCTCTCCCAGCTATTCACCACCCTCTCGTTTCCTGAACCACCTTCAGCTTTTTCTGAGGAAGAGCTGCAAAATGTGGGAACATTAGCTGTCGACTGTGGGAGAATGAAAATCCAGAGCCCTGAGCAAAACATACACCATCTCATGGATTTCTAGGCCCTTCCCTTGTCTGTTTGTGTAAAAGACATGCCTCTCAGCTCTTTTCTGTGTTCTTTTCCCAGATCTCCAAACAGCCTAAGGATGGTTGCGGTTGATTTGTGTGTGAAGTGTGTGGGAGCTGGCTGGATGCCCAGTATCACATGACCGGCAAGCTGACAGAGAGAGTGCTGAGAATCCAGGAAGGGCTGTTAGTGGTTTTCAGTTCCCTAAGAGCTGTTCCCAGATCAGGTTTGTCATCCTGAGTTGATATTTTATAATTACAACAGCTGGTTCCAGATCAGCAATTATAGGTACGAGACATTGTTTCTCTCGGATTATAAAGTTTTTTTTTCCCTGATGGATTTGTAAAAAATGTATTCTTAAATACTGTTTTCTTGCCTGTTTCCCAACTCTTGTAGCAACACTGGATCACAAAGCTTGTGGTCAAAATAAATGCAATTTAAAATTGTAATCCTGCTCCATTATGTTTTAATGCTGTGTGTGCAAGATTTTAAACTTGATCATCTGTCTTACATTTTGCAATGGTAAGACAATTTCATTAATATAGACAATGTTATATGAATAAAATTGTTAGAAACTAACCTATGCTTTTAATACCTTTGCATCTTTTAATACAAACAGTTATTCAGACTCTTTAAATCCGCAAGCATGACCATGTTGGTTTCAGTGTAAAGCACGTATAAATACTGCATTCAGTCACTGAACCATTCCAGACTCTCTCTGATTTATTTGCTTAAGATTATTTGATGTGCTTTATGCTAACAGTGTGTATAAAGTTTAATTTGCTTAGTGTTAGACAGGGAACATTTACAACTAAATTATATTTAAAAAATTTGCCCTCTATTGTAGAAAAATGTTATTGCAAGCTACTTAAGCAAGGGCATTTCATAATGTGGTTTGAGCTGCTGCCCCAGTGTGTGCATTAATCTCGTGCCTGAAAGAGAGCTGAGATTGGGATAGAAACCACACAATTCACGTTAAGCCATATACCTAAATAGTAATGGCACCAAGGGTCTAGGCAGGTTCCGGGTTAAAAAAAAAAAAAAAAACCCAAGCCCAAGCACTGATGAATTAGCACTGCTAATTCATCAGTTTTACAGAAATTATATACAGATAAAAATCAACAAACCAATAAATCTGCACGTGCATGTGTATGGGAAAAAAACAATATGTTAACTGTTTCCTATGGTAATTTCTGGTTAATTGTTTCATATGGTAATTATTTCAATTAATTATTATTATTACTCTCTTCCTGATCAAACACTTTGTTTGTGCATCAGCCATGTTGTGGTATGTGTTTATTCTGCAATGTTATATTCTATACACAAAACCTAAATGAGTTAGTCACCTAACATCACCTAATATAGCTACAGTAGATACCATATAAGCTTTATTTAAATAGAAATAAATGTTGCTATTCTCTAACCTTACAGCATGCTGATCCAGAGTACACTAAGGGCAATTTTGGAATTGGCAATTAACCTACTCTGCATGTCTTTAGACTTTGTGAGGAAACCTGATTACCCAGAGGAAACCCACCTTGCACAGGGAGAACAAGCAAACTCTACACACGGAGACCAGAGGCAGAAATTGAACCCTCAACGCTGGAGGTTCAAGTAACAGTGCTTACTGTACCCCTACACCACCATGCTCAAATTTATACTGTATTTAATCATATAATGATAGATGCTGTATCAGACCCCAAGGGGTGACTAGACAGGTGGTGTTGTGATCACATCTATTTTGAAAGGTCATAGAGGCTGTTCTCGGATCTCTGTAAGAAATAGTCCTGGCATCACTGTGGCCATTATTTATTCTTACGTTAGGAACTAGTCTCTGTAACTGATCCTGATCTAAGGCAGTCCAATTTGGTTACTGTTTCTTTACTTAGTGCACTTTCTTTAGCTGTTTGTAGGCTGATGCCCATCATTCTGGGTAAGCTGAAAAATGTTGTACTGATATACTCGGGGCAGCTACTCCTCTCTTTCCTACATCTCTTCACTTCCCAACCCTGCCTCCAAAGTAAGCTTAAAACTTTCAGACCTCTCACTGACAGAATAAATTACCTTGTTCTATACATATCTTGACTAGAAATGTGTATGTCCTATGTACTGTGTACTTTGCAAAGCTCACCACAAGCAGCCCTGCTCATAGGCTATTAATCTCTCAATAAGCTCCACCACATAATAGACATGCCCTGCATCAAAAATAGCGTCTGTCGTTTTTTATTCACAGTCAGCCTTCATGTGGCTTAAACGTCTTAATTTTGTTTCTGAAGCATTGCATTACGTTTATTCATTTGGTGGACGCTTTGATCCAAACCGACATACAATGGAGAGAAGACTTTGCCTAAAGTCAACCAGCAGTGGGTTTCTAACAGCAGTGGGTTTCTAACTAGTTCAAGACTTCAGCCCCTGAGCTTGTAGATTCATTGAATGGCTTTGCAAAGCAATGCAACACTGACAATCAAGAATGTTAGTCATTTGAATATTAATGCAGATGTGCTGATGATGAAAAAAAAACAGTACAGCTGCAGAACTCCAGTGTCAGTATGAGCTCATCCTGTATGGCTTATGGTGGTTATGATCACATGATCACAGGCTCATCCTTCACGGTCAGGTGAGGAGCTCATGCTGGTCATGTATAGGGAAAATTTTGCAGCTCACCAAGCAACTCGTGTATATTATGAAAGTTTGTAACAATTATAAAAATATCTATCACAATCAGTCATTGTTTACTGATAACTTTTAATGTAGATGTTTTTGTATTGAAAAATTGGAATTGAAACATGTAAGTTTATTTATGCAAATACGGCATCATCTGTTTTATCCCTAATAAAACAAGAATCTAGGTTAATGGAATTAAAATGTACAATTTCCTCCTACAATGTCTTTAATTCAGACAGAAATTCTTTTGTAATACCATTTTAATTAGGGATAATTTTAAAATGTGTGAAAGTTCATGAATGCTGGATATCTGTAAACTGAGATTAAACCAAGATTTCCATGATTCCACACTAGGAACCGTAGTTATACTTACAGGTGGACCACTTCTAAGTATATAGGACATCATACACATAAACATTCTGAACATTGGTATCAAGGATGTTTGACATGACATGAGCTTCCCAAGTAACATATTAAAAATATACTGTATGTTGACTTTTAGTATTTTTGCTTCTACATTTGAAGAGAAGACATTATACAGTAATGTATTAAAAACGTCATAACCAAATTTAGTTAAATTTTTCCTTAATGCCTTTATTTGTCACACGTTATGCACAGCAAAATTCTTTTCTTCGCATATTCTAGCTGGGATCAGAGTACAGGGTCAACCATGATGATGTAGCGCCCCAGGAGCAGACAGGGTTAAGGACCTTGCTCAAGGTCCCACAATGGCAGCCTGATGGAGCTGGGACTTGAACAGCTGACCTTCTAATCAGTATCCCAAACCATTAACCCAATGAACTACCACTGCCCAAATATGGTGACAATTTTACTCTCTTGACTGTATATAGTATTATATTTGTATTATGACAGACACACTATCCTCCCATACAATTATGACTAAATAAACATTGCAAATGCAACAATCAGGCCAAATCCAGTCTGCAAACCTTAAATGGGTTACACATCAGCAGAAATGTTTGGCCAAAAACAGTTCAATATAGATGACTCTGGTCCTTTTTTCCTTGAGAGGATTCTGTTTATTTTCTTCCTCCCACAACCCAGGGGCGGTGGGTGAGATGGTTGTCTGTTTTCTTTTTGATATGCCCAGGTTAAGGCCAGGCATGCACCTCTGTTGTGTAAACATTAATGTGTGAAAATGTTTGAAAAACGGCTTGGCCTGATTGACAATTCTGGCAGGCAACTGCGGGTTTACAGGCATCATGAGCAACCTGAGTGACCCCTGCCTACGTCATGTGCACTCATATATCGCTCGTGCTCAGTCTATCTGCTTCCTTCCATCTGATTAGCTGCTGTGACCAGTCGGCATATTGCTGTCCTCCAATCACAAGCAGTGCTTGTCTGATAGTGAGATCATGCTCTTACTCACCAATCACATGAGCTCATCATTCTCTCTTCTTCACACACACACACACACACACACACACACACACACACACACACACACACACACACACACGCACGCACGCACACACACACACACACACTGCTGTTCTGCTGTTCTCCCTCTGCAGTCTCCATTTCCAGCAACCAGGGCTGGGCTTTTCCAGGAAGTCAGGAATCAAGCAGGAAGTGTATGAGTGAGTGTTTGTGTTTATGTATTTGCAAGACCATGTGCCTTCTCGGTTTCCTCCGTGATGTCAAACTGTGTTCTGCGCAATGGACCTCAGTGCTGGGGGGAAGAAAAAGCATTGGCGACATTTCAGCTTTGGGAGGAGATTACAGTAATTAAGCGCTGTGCGTAGAGACACATGACCTCAGCTCAGCTTCTAAACTGACTTCATTGTCCTTGCTTGGGTGACTTTATCTCAGTCTTCTATTGTCCATGACTCTGCCTTATATGGCTATTGAGAGCTTTCCAGAACGATGACTCTTGGAACCGCCTCATAAAGGGGGTTTCTTCCTGACTTTGAACGCCTTTGCCATTATTCCTACGGCCATTTGAGGGAAAAACTGCTTGTAAATGCTAACCATGTCATCAGTAACAAATGTCATTAGCAAGGTCAAGGAGTCACTGGTCATGAGAGCTTGAGTAATAGGGTGACCTAAAGAAAAAGTGAAGCCCTTGACATTGTTGTTTGTGCTAATCCAATGGCTTTTACTTGATGGATGCTTACTGCCTTTTAGCCAGAATGAAATTATTCAAGTCAGATTTGGCATGAATATATTTTTATATCTGGATATATTTATCCAGAACAGCATGAGAGGCATGGTGGCTTAGCGGTTAGCTCTGCCGCCTTGTACCTCCAGTGTCCTGGTTTGAATCCCAGCCTGGTTCGATTCCCACTTCCATGGAGTTTGCATGTTCTCTCTGTGCTTTGTGGGTTGGGTGCTCCGGGTTTCCTCCCACAGTCCAAGGACATGCATATTAGACTAATTAGCATTCCCAAATTACCAGAGTGTGTGTGTATGTGTGTGTGCCCTGCAATGGATTATCTCTCTGTCCAGGTTGTACCCACTCCTCGTGCTCTAAGTCTCCTGGAATAGGCTCCAGGCCCCCGCCACCATGTATATGGGATAATAGCCAGTGAGAGTGTGAGTCTCCAAAACAATCATCAATAATTATTATATACAAGATGTTGATTTAATTAATAATTTTAACAAAATTGGATCAAGTTTTTTATCTCTCTGTGCAGCTTTCAAAATCTCAGAATCACTGACCCTTTAAACTGACATGCTCACAATATAGTGGTGTGCACACCAGACGATTGCTAGGCTCACACAGTACACAACCTTTCACCTGGAAAGATCCCTGCCAGATTCCAACATGTCAAATCATGACTACTGTCTAGGATGTGATTTTGTAACTGTGTCACACAGCACAAAAAAAACAAAGAAAGATATCATTGAGGAAATTTGGATGAGTGGTGCTAAGGAATGTTCCTGTTCTGCAAAAAGGTCCGGAGGCAAAAAAATAAAGTTATTATTATACTGTTTAAAAAACAGGTATCATGATGATGGTGTTGTTTATTTTTGCTGTTCTTAATAGCTTTTTGGATATGACATACCATACCAAATTATTTATTAGAGAAAATATAGTCGATATAGATTATTTACAAAAATATATATTATTGTGCTTAAATTGTGGATCACTGTGCTTGTCCAGGGCCTCCTACACAAAGAAATCAATAAGATCTACTGCACATGACAGTACATTTAGGCATTTGGCAGACACTCTTATCCAGAGTGACATAAAGTTTTTTTTTTATGTCATTACACATCTGAGCAGTTGAGGGTTAAGGGCCTTGCTCAAGGGCCCAACAGTGGCAACTTGGTGAGTATGGGGTTTGAACCTGGGATCATGCACTTGATCTTCTCTTGGGTACTCGATGTGTTTTTCTCATCACTGTACTTATAAATAGATTTCATAGTCGGGAAAATGAAACATGCTTGGAAAGATCAGAGCCTTAGTAATTACTTGCAGAATAAGAAAATCACATTGCTAAACCCGACACATTACATGAGTAGAAAATGTGGGAAGGGTGATGATCTGGATTTCAGAGCCCGAAAATTAGTCAGAGACTAAAAAATTGGGTATGAAATCTAAGCATCAATGATTCATCATATTTTACAGTTACAATAAGAGCTTTTCCTGGTGTGTGGTCTGATAAGAAAGTGTGCAGGCCCAGGAAGTTGTATTTTCATCTGACACTGTTTTAACAACCCTTTGTGGTGTTCAACTGCTGCATCTCTAAAGTTTTTTTTATTTTATTTTGACTATAAAACCAAACCAATCTAGTTAAATCAAGAGGTTTTTATTGTCATCACATTAAATACATTGGAACAGAACACTGTTTCTCCAGGATCGTGGTGCAACACAAGCATACGATTACATAAAGTCATAAAGTGTAAATGCACAACAATGAAATGAGTGCAGGACAATATATATATATACAGTATATGAAACAAAACTAAGCACGATAGATAAACACAAAGCACGATAGATACCTGGTCTATAAACTGTAACCCGTTGATAACAAATACAGTAGATTTTGTGTTCGATTTGTAAAAAGTGCAGTTTATAACATTAGTTCTGAGCACCAATGGATGCAAAGATGTCAGAATGAGAGAACACTATTAATTAGATTGTCTAGAGTAGTAACAAGCCAATTCTTAATTACTATTTTTATTTCCACAATAAAATAAAAAAAAAAACCTAAGAACATCAGTTAAGGCTGTGGGTTACTGGGTTACTGATCTGAAGGTCGTGGGTTCATGCCCCAGCACCTCCAGGCTTCCACTGCTGAGCCCTTGAGCAAGGCCCTTAACCCCATCAGCTCTGGGTGCTGCATCCTGGCTGGCCCTGTGATCTGATCTCAGCTTCCTAACTGGGACATGCGAAAAAATTATTTCACTGTGCTGTACAAATGATTAAATTGAATCTTAATCTCGATAATATATGAAAGTGAAAAGAAATTGTGTGTAGTCTGTGTCACTACAGTAAATACAAAGTCTGTGCAAATGAATAAATGTGAGAATGAACTGCCATCTGTTGTATGGTGCTCTGTTCCTTTAATTCTTTTTTTCCCCCTCCCTCTGCTGTAAGTCTGTTGAAATTGAGCAGACCGGGTCTCACATTGCATCATCTGCCAGTCTTTGTGTATTGTACTACATTTACTGTATTCACAAAATGCAATGCATCAAAATCAACAATAATAAAAAAAATTAAACGAGACCAAGAACCACTAAACATTTGGATTCATGAAGCATTGCATAATTACATTTGCATTTGTAAGCTCATATTTGGGCAAAGGCATAAACAGCATAAAATAGAGAAATGTGAGAAAGAATAGATCATGTTAATTTTATGCAATCGTTTTCGGCCATTCTCTTCGAGCTGGCTGTATATCGATGCACAGTCAGTGTGAAAGATGAAAACAGAAACCCCTCGGTATATTAAGTGAAAGAGTATTTCCCCCTGAGATCACTACTGATATTTACAAGAATTACGCTTACAGGTGATGGGGTAATCCCTCTGCAATCATGCCTCCAGTCATTTATCAATTTGTTCCTCTTCTCCTCAGGACATGGTGTCGACATGCAGTATGGAAAATGAGCTTTATCAGCCTGACAGACTTCAGCCCAATATATTTTTTCCACTATCCCTTTTCCATGATGCTTTTTTTTTTTTTTTTTTTAAACCTTCTGGTGTCAGACTCACTCTAAATAATCTCTTGGGAAACCGTAACTAGCAACAAGTGTAACTCTTTTACATGAAGATCCTGTGTATGTGCTGATATATGGCTTTCAGGTGTGTGAATTAGAATCCTGCAGAATTATCAGAATGATCAAGACACTGCCTTTCCGCAAAAATCACTCATTCTCTTCGAAGAAAAGCACCACACACACACACACACACACACACACACGCTATTTCCTGTGTGACAAGAAGCACGAGTGGACTGTCACAAGAAAGGAGCCTCCCTGGTCAGAATGACATGGCACATCAGTACATGCACGTGCACACACACACACACACACACACACACACACACAGAGAAAAAGGTCATTTTGATAAGTAAAAAACATCTATATATTTTTTACAAATCATTTTGCCACCGATCATGCACAAGACCTGTAAATGTACATGAATCTGTAAACTTCTAATTATGTTAATTATTCATCAGTGGAAGGAAACATTTTACATTATGCCTTCGTTTAGTCTTTTTTTTTTTTTTTTATCTCTCACGGTCGTCTAACCTACCACCAGCAGTTCAAAAGGTTTAAAACCTTGTTGCATTTGCTTCGGGCATTTTGCTGACTTTCTGAAGCATGATCGTAAAGGTTTGCAGAGTTGTCATATTATGTACATGTTTGCATTCAAATCTATTTTTCTTCAGATCTTATCATGAAGTCATGAAATCAGCATCTTGCTGGCACGTTTCCCTGAACATTGTGCTGAGTCTCACAGGTGCTTAAGAGGTGTGAGGTTAGGCTTGTGGTTCAAGTACTTCCCCTGGGAACATTACAGAAGTTTACAAGAATCACACTTGCAGCTGCATTTCTATAATCTGAGACCTCATTAACATGATCTCACCATGACGGTCTACTGTATAACACTATTTAATAACTGCTGACCTTTTGAGAAGACTTGTTTATCCTCCTACTCTTATTAGTATTAGCATGCCGTATGGAAAAACTTGTCTTTATCAGCTTTCATACTTTTCCACCAAGCTTTCCCATGAGTCATTTAATTTGTTTTTCCAGCTAAAAGGAATAACCCTGTTGGCGGATTATTGATGTCTGGACAGGAATTATTTCTGTTGAGAATCCTATTTAAACTCCACCCGTTTTAAACACGTTCACACCCTGACACATACGCATAGAGTTTACCTTGAAGCTACCGTGCACAGTGCTACCTAGAATAGATGTCTTATCTTATCTGTGTTTTCTGTGGTGGAATCTTAATTTTTTTTCCTGGTTCCAGGTCCCAGGTGGTAGCTTTCCCTGCTTGCAGAGAGTCTGTTGTAAGCCAGAGGCACACATTAGGATAGGCTCGTCAAACCCTATTGACAAACAGGTGGGGTTAACATCGAGCTGTGAACCTGGGGTCAGTGTATTCTCAGAAGCTGGTGGTCTTTTCTCAAACCACAGGGCCTCTGTTTTCCCCTCCTCCCTCACTGCAGTCGCTTCATCTTGACAAAGGTAGAAGCTATGCTCTGGGCCTCTTTGCTGGGCTACCGCGCATGCCTTTTATTCCCCCACTGGCCACGTGGAGTCAGACTGCAGTCTGTTCACATCAGCTTTAAGACATGCACGCGGGTCTAAAGCAATACTGGCACATGACTTGGTGCATATTTGGTTTTAGCTTCTTTTTGTTCCCATTCACTGTGGTTTAACCAGAGCATTATGTATTCTAAAGTTATTTAATGAAGCCTCCTAGCCTTAAAATCAGATATGAATGAAAGAATGATAAGTTTTTGAGGCAAACAACAATTACAGGAGCTACACAGGAAAGCCCAGAAGAATAAAACCAAAATACACATGGTATTCTGAATGCATGTGCACCTAAATCCATAAAAAACATATTTGACTTTTTTGCTATATTGACTAAAATGGGAAGTGTATGCTTATGGTTTCTCTGCAAAGGTTAACTTTGCTCATGTAATCTGTAGAAAAATGCAGACATGTGATTATAATGTGCTTAATAAATCATGCTAAGCTTCAGACATGTGAGCTTAAGTGCAATAGAGCCAATTCTTAGAGGTCCGCATAGTGTTCCAGGAAAGATAAACAATATAGATAAAGGGCAGGCACAGAGTCCTTCTAAGACTGAGCTGTTGTACTGGGAAACTGCTTGTGTGGTATGGGGTGGAGGTAGCCTCTCCGACTGCATACACCCTCTCCTTTTGTAGACCTGTATTCAGGTTTTTTTGGACACTAACTCAAGCTTTTTTAATGCCTGAAAATTGGCAAATGCATTTTAGTGATCTGAACTGGGTGTACACGAACACTGCGTGTGTTCCGCGCACTTTAAAACAGACTGCTCGGAAATTAGAGCGTAAATGGCGTCAAACTAAATTGTTGGTATTTCAAATAGCATGGAAAGAGAGCATCCTGAACTATAGGAAAGCTCTTAGTGTAGCTAGATCAACGTATCTCTCCACTCTTATAGACGAAAATAAAAATAATCCTAGATTTTTATTTAATACCGTAGCCAAATTAACCAGAAATAAGACCACTACAGAAATCTCCACAACAACATCATGCAATAGTGAGGACTTCATGAACTTTTTTAATAATAAAATTGTAAATATCAGGCATAAAATTGAGGCTTTGAAACCAAACAATGTAATTGATACTGATGTTAACCTAGCCATGTCAGATTCAAACCTAGAATACTTTACTCCTCTTGAAGAGAATGAACTAATTTCACTCATCTCTTCTGCAAATTCATCAACCTGTATATTAGATCCTATACCGACACATTTTCTTAAACAGATAGCACCAGTAATAACAGAACCGATGTTGAGAATAATTAATTCCTCACTCAGCATTGGTTATGTTCCAAAATCTTTTAAAGTAGCAGTTATTAAACCAATAATTAAGAAACCTGACCTCGACCCCTGTCAGCTGTCCAATTACAGGCCAATATCAAACCTCCCCTTTATCTCTAAGATTCTGGAAAAGATAGTAGCGGAGCAGCTATGCTCATATCTACATAGAAATGGCATACATGAACTGTATCAGTCAGGATTTAGGCCTCATCACAGCACAGAAACAGCACTCGTTAAAGTAGTAAATGACCTCCTATTGGCCTCTGATCAGGGTTGTGTAACTATGCTTGTATTACTCGACCTCAGTGCAGCTTTTGACACTATTGATCATGCTATTCTTCTTCACAGATTAGAAAATTTAGTAGGAATTAAGGGTACAACCCTCTCCTGGCTCAGATCCTATTTGACCGATCGTTATCAGTATGTAGACTTAAATGGTGATTATTCTGCATGTTCTCTAGTGGAGTTTGGCGTTCCGCAGGGTTCAGTTTTAGGCCCACTGCTTTTTTCCCTTTACATGCTTCCTCTGGGCAACATAATCCGTAAGCATGGTATTAGTTTTCATTGTTATGCTGACGACACACAGTTATATGTCTCAACAAAACCTGATGAGAAAAACCATCTTACTAAAGTTGAGCAATGTGTTCAGGACATAAGAAATTGGATGCTAATTAACTTCCTTCTGCTTAATCCGGATAAGACAGAAGTTCTAGTCATAGGACCGCATACAGCTAGAAGTAAAATCTTAGATCACACCGTAACTTTAGATGGCCTTTCTGTTCCGTCAAGTGCAACAGTAAAAGACCTCGGCGTGATTATAGATTCCAGCCTTTCATTTGAAGCTCATGTAGATAATATCACCAGGATAGCATTCTTTCACCTTAGAAATATCGCCAAAATAAGAAATATATTGTCGCTAAATGATGCAGAAAAACTAGTTCATGCTTTTATCACTTCTAGGTTGGACTATTGTAATGCCTTACTGTCTGGTTGTTCAGTTAGGTGCATAAACAAGCTTCAGCTAGTCCAAAATGCAGCAGCGAGAGTCCTCACTAGAACCAGAAGATATGAGCACATCACCCCTATCCTATCTTCACTGCATTGGCTCCCTGTGAAATTTCGCATTGATTTTAAAATACTACTCTTGACATATAAGGCATTAAATGGTCTCGCGCCGCAGTATCTGAGCGAACTGCTAGTGTCTTACGATCCGCCACGCCTACTTCGGTCAAAGGATGCAGGCTGCTTATCAGTACCGCGTATTATGAAAACTACAGCTGGGGGCAGAGCTTTTTCTTACAAAGCCCCAAAATTATGGAATAGTCTTCCAAATAGTGTTCGGGACTCAGACACAGTCTCAGTGTTTAAGTCTAGGCTAAAAACCTATTTATTTAGCCAAGCATTTTTATAAATAGATTTGCCATAAGGTAAAGGAGCAGATCTGGGGGACTCATGGACGTAGAGTATTATGGTGAACTGGTATGTTTTAGATGCTGTCTTCCTCAGTCTCATTTGATCACTCAGGTTTGTTGACGGTGAGGTGATTGTTTGCTTTACATCTCAGGGAGCCCTCATGTTTGTGTTTCCTTCTGGCTCTCCCTTTTAGTTATGCTGTCATAGTTAGTCCTGCCGGAGTCCCTGCTTGCACTCTACAGTAAATATACATTCACATTAGACATTGTGACTGTGACCATACCTAATTGCAATCTCTCCTCCTCTTCTCTTCCTCCCCCTCTTTCTCTTTCCTCTCTCCCCCTGTCTCCCCCTTTCACTCTTTCTCTCTCTCTCTCTGTCGAGCTACACATGTGGTTCCTGAGCTGCCAGTGATCCAGACTCCCACTGCCCTCCGGACCTGTCTGATCCATCCTGGTGCCCGGTTTCTGGTTGGAGGTCTCATCGCATGGATGCCCCGTGTGTCTCTTTAGGATGCGTCTGGTGTCTGGGGATGATTCTCTATACTTAGAAGATGGTTCTGGCCTCGACTGGTGTTGTCAGCTGTTTCTCTGAGGACTTGACAATTCGATAGTTCAGGACTGGAACTTTCTACAAGTCTATCTGAGTCTCGAATAACTACTGGACTCCATTTTACATCAAGTATTATAACATCAATTAACATCAACTATTATAGCTGAACCTAACACTTAACACTGTATAAATGCAGATCATTTCCTGCTATCTGTTTCACCCAGATGAGGATGGGTTCCCTGTCGAGTCTGGTTCCTCTCAAGGTTTCTTCCTATTACCGTCTCAGGGAGTTTTTCCTTGCCACTGTCGCCCTCGGGCTTGCTCGCCAGGGAATATCTGAACATTTTGATTCATACATATTCACATTCCATACAAACTTAAATAATTCTTTTGATTGTGTAAAGCTGTTTTGAGACAATGTCAATTGTTAAAAGCGCTATACAAATAAAACTGAATTGAATTGAATTCCCATGCTAGTCATGGTAGGTTGTAAAACTATAACAAATATACAGGGTGGGTAAAAATTAACTAGATAATATTTTTAAATGGCTATAGAACTTTTAGTATCACTGGACACCACCCTTGGTGCACCACCCCATTTTGCTCTTACTGTGCGTGCGTGGTTATAACAGCATTTTCCAATACAGGCTGGAACGACATGAACCTCATGAATGGCCTCCAAGAAGTCCAGATCTCCAAGTGATTTTTTTTTTACTGTGGGGCTACATAAAGGAGGAGGTGTACAGGAAAAAGCCTCAAACACTGGAGGACGTGGAGACACAGATTCAGAGGTTCTTAGCAATATCCTAAATGACTTCCTTCAGAATTCTGTGCATTCCATCCACGGCCGTGTTGACTCCACCCACGGAATCGGGTTGACTCCACCAGCGAATACGTTGCAATGTAACGTTTTGCTTTAATTTTTATATAATATTAAGTAATAAAGTACATGTACAACCTGTTTCAATAAATTTGCATTTATTTTTAATGCCGAGTTATTTTTTACCCACCCTGTTCATATGTGAACTTTTGGGAACTTTTTAGCAAAATCTTTTAAGAGGTGCAAGTCAAACTGGGACATGTACTAAAAGCATAAAACCGCTTGTGATTTACAGAAGACTTCAAGCACACTTCAACTTGGACATTACATGAACTCAACTGGGAGATATTGACACATCCCCCCGTACAGTCCTGACCTCATTTTAAGTTATTTCCACAAATGTGGGCCATTAAAGGAGCTACTGGGTGGCTAGCATTTCAGATATAAAACAGGTCCGATTATGGCTCCGGTGTATTGAGAAAACTTTCTACCTTGATGGTATCTAATCCCTAGTGAGTATAAAGAGAAATAATGGTAGTTTTTACTTTTTGAAAGCCATGGTATGTCAGAATAAAACACAAAGCACAAACACCATTTAAAGGGATGCATTTAAAGGGCAACTGCATGCATAATACCAGATTTGTTAACACAAGTTTATAAAGACATTGCATTCATGTAGAGTTTTTTTTTTTTGGAAATTACATTTTGTTTAATTAAAGAATGTACTGTTATTTAGTTGCACTTTACCACTAATAGTGTTTGTGGATTAGTAACGGAAATGACTACAAATCTGTTATTCAGATTGAACAGATAATGTGTTCAACTGTATTCTTAAATAATAAGGGCAGTATTTTTTTTTGTTTATAGATATAATTACATTTATATTTAAATAATTGTTAAATGACAATAGAATTAATTGTTATTACCAAGAAGGTGGCAAGATAGTGTAATGGTTAGCATTAGCACTGTCACCTTGCACCTCCAGGGTCTAGGTTCGATTCCTGGCTCTGGGTCTGTGTGCATAGAGTTTGCATGTTCTTCCTGTGTTTGTTGGGTTTCCTCCCACAGTCCACAGACATGCAGATTAGGCTAACTGGCGTTTCCAAATTGCCTGTGGTGTGTGTGCCCTGCAATGGATTGGCACCCTATCCAAGGTGTACCCTGCTGCTTGTCCTAAGGAACTATTATCATCAACTAAAATATACAAAGTTTCTTGATTTAGGTAATAAATGGGTGTTACCAAAGACAATTGCCTATATAACAAGTCACATTAGAGATAAAGTTTGCTGAATGGCCCATAGGGTTTCTGGTTATGACCAGTTATGATGTTTAAGAGGCCAATAAAAGGTATATTATAGCGGTAAAATGTGCATACTTTTTTTTAGGCCAACAGGAATAATGTGAAAATAAAATGTTGAGTCAGTCTTTGTTACAGTTATTGAAGGCTAGTTAACTGTAGACCAGCTGTCCAAATTCTAATAATATTTTATCTTTGTGGGTACAGTTTCTCCCAGCTGTCAGTGTGCTACCCCAGCAGGAGGTCTGAGTAATTAGGCCAGTCATGTTAATCTCCTGATGCTACTGACTCCAGACTTTCTCAGGGTAACTCTCCAGGGGGAAGTTATCTAAGGCTGCTATCATAACTATCACTCAGTGGCCGAGCTTTCTAATGAGTAAGGCTGGGAATTTAAAGTGTCATGTTAACAGGATGTGCACAAAGAAAAGTACATTGTCTCCTTAAGGTCTAGCATATTACAGGGCTATGTAAATCTCACACTTTTGTCATGAGATTCACGCTTTCGTGTCCTGTTTAACACTCTCACACCACAGCCCAAATTAATCTCAATCTCACAGAAAAAAACACTGTCTCTCTGATCATTAGCTGTCTAGCTATTGTAGCAAATTCTGTTCTTGCTTAATAAGGAAAAATAAGTATAGGTTAGAGATTAGGTTATCTAGTTGTATTTATCTGTATATTTATGCTCTGTTAAATAATGCTGAGCTGCTACATGAACAAACTGCTAGCTAAACAAGTATGCTAACCCACAAACCATCTTAGATAAACTATTATTTTTTTGCCATAATGCATACTGGTGCAACAACATGCTTTTGTTGTTGTTAGCCTATCATTAAAAAATGAACTAGCAAGCTAAATAACACCTATTTCTGCTAGCTGGCTACATGGAATCATTTCTGCTAGGTATGTTTACATTCCTTTTTTTTTTTTAGCCTAATTTCCCACTAACCCTGGCTACTATCTTTCCACATTTGTACAAACATATTTGGTTCCTGCTTAGTTGAGAAACATAGCAGCTAAATCTAGTGCTTAGCTTTTGATAAGAATAAACTGGTAACATTTGAGGTATTTTAAAGATTTCAAGTCATTGAAAAGCCTAAGACAATGTAATTCATAGTTGATTGTCATAATCAAAAACATCAATGTATGCATAGTACTGTATGTTGTCAGTGACTGTTAGTTAGCCAGCTAACTTTTGCATATTGTAGTCAAGTTACTATTCAGTTAAACTTTTGACCCTTGCCCAGCTGAGCTCAAGACAGCAACTCTGTGTGGAGTTTTGCATGTTCTACTGATATTCATTTTTTTTCCTAATTACTAGCTACTTTAAATTGTTAGCATCAATAAATGAATGTGTGAGTTTGTTGTCTATGGTGCTCTGACCTGAATAGGCGCATGTTGGAATAGTACAAAAATTTATAATTTTTATATATTATTCACTAATTTGAGTGTATTATATAAAGTAAATATAAGTGCAGGATGCATGGGTTAAGCACACAGCCACAGTTTTTGCATTCACCACATCCACTCTTCTTCGTACGTTCTCACGATTTTCAGAGTCCTCACCTATATACAGCCCCTCAATCACTCTCCCTACCACTATCAACTAAAAACATGGTCTACACAACTGCAAACTGAAAGTTGACGATCCTGCTATATACATTTTAAAAACAATATAATTTAGCTGAGTACAGAGTCAGCCAAAAAATTTATACACAGTTCATTTGATAGTATGATGTATATTATATTAATATAATATTAACAACATTATCATAATAGCATCATACTGTATATAGCAATACATTTTGTGTTAAAATATTTACACACGTTTTTATTTTCCTGAGGTTTATATTGACAACTCTGTATATAGAAATGTGAAACCCCAGCCTCGGCTTTGTCCCCACTACTGCACTGAACATATACAGTATATAGAAGTAAGACATTGTCAATATAACTAGTCCTGCAAAATATATGAAAATTAAAAATATGTCTCACACTACCATGTGATCTCAGGGTTAATGTCTGCCCAGAGTGTCAGACATGTGTGGAGTGTGGCATCCCAGCCACAGTTCGAAAGTCCCTGTTAAGTGCCTTTGTCTGCAGACTAAACAAGGCCACGCCAGCATTGGCCCAATTACACAGAGGCCATCCCAGACAGACCAAATCCCCAGTTCAATCAGTTCATTCAGTCTGTATGCAGGCACAGAAATCATACAAACACAGGTCATATTCATCTTTAAAATGCATGCACATGCAAATACATGGAGCTGTTTATTAGCCTCCAGCAACTCTAAGTATAAGCATATGTGGCGGAGGGAATTTTGCCACCGCCTTGTGGGGGAAATATTACACACTTTACTAAGGAAGACTGAGTGAGAATCAGGATCCTAGTCCCCCCACCCAATGCTTTGAGTCTTGGTATAACAGGTGGTTATATGTGGGTGCCTATCGTGTTGCAGTGTAATAATGCAAAAGATGAGGTGAGGTGGGCTCCAGGAACTTAATTGGTACACGATGACCCCTGGAGTGCATTGGATGCAGATAACCTGGACGGTGAATACTCTTCTGCAAAACCCACTCTCCCCAAATCTAACAGGATAGGTGAGACGCCCCCACTCCTTAGAAAAGTGAATCAGTTTATATACATTGTCTAATCAAAAAAAAATATTTATTTCAATAGATATTACTATTATTATTATCTTCTTAACCTTTTGACAAAATAAATGAATTAACTCCTTTTGTTTGCTTTACAGGTGAAACAGAATTATTTATGAACCCAATATATATACATATATATTCACAATGGCACTAAACAAACAACAACAAAAAATGCTCAAACATATGACAACCTCTTAGTTGAATATAAAATATACATAATCAGTGCTTTCCCTTTTAACACACTGAAAAACAAAGAAACATCAATTCACAGAGTCCAGTAACTTAAATGTCCATCTCGGCATAAAGTGAAAAACTGTCCATGAAACTGTGCATGAATCCAAAAAAATGGTATTTAAATTTCTTCAGAGAAAAATCCTCGGTTCTCTATCCCACAAACAACAGATCAGTTCTTAAACTCCTTGAGAAGAAAATAATTATCTGCTTACCAGAGTTCGGTAGAAAAGGTATGAATGTACTGTACCATATCACCACTCTTGAGTCCTGGATGGAGTGCTGAAGGATGTCCAGGTAGGCAGGGCACTGTCTTAGCTCAGGATCTCCCAAACGATTGGCCCCGTGATCCAAAAAGCCACAGCTTGATCCAATGAGGTCGCAATCCAATTTGGCAAAGAACAGCACAAAAAATTTAATACTACGCGCCCAATCTAACGTATCTGCCAGCTCTCCTCGCAAAAATAAGCGTCTAAATCTACCACGTTTTGAGTTCGTATGAACTAACAAAAACGGCGATAAAATACACAAGAAAACACGGGAGTTCTCACTCAACCACAAACGGTGTCCAAACAGGCCTGTCGTCCGGCTTTCACCTGAACACAACGGAGAACTCACTCACAATATTCGGACGTAGTAAGAGAAACTGAAACTCTAGAGGCAATATCCTGCAGTGCTTATGCATATGGCATCTTAAACAAAAACTTTTAATATTATATTTAAAAAGTTTTTATAGCACATGGTGCGACACTACTCCTCTCTACAACAGTTTTTTCTCACACACCGCACATCGCGCACACACACGAGCCAGAAAATGGCGGCGCCCATGTAAAATTTCAAAATAAAAGCCTTTACAAAATAGAACTCGTTGGTCCCCTACATTCCCCCCGGCTAAACCCTGCCATAACATTGGACTTTCCTTCAGCGACTCCATCCCTACAAAACAGAGATTCGAGTTGTCACAGTTAAGCATCTTGTACACAAGGAAACAACAGAACCAATGAAAACTTTAAACATTTTTCCATTATATATTTTGAAAAATAAAGCACAACATGAAAACTTATGAAACATTTGGATTTGCACAGAATCACTTTAGCTCATAGTCAGTCCTATACCTAACAGGTAAGGTACCTTTGTTCGGACGTTGTGAACGTCTGGGTTCAAGGATACTTTCAGCCTCACTTTCTGTATCAGATCCAACATAATCTACCAACTCAGGTACAGACTGACTTACTGAATCATCACTTGACATATTATCAGGTTCCACATTACCTACATGTAATTCAGCCATGTCTTCCTTATCCCCCGTGTTCGTGGGTGTGTTAGTAGCTAGTGTAACAACAGGGATTCCTAAAATGTCTGAATCTTCTGAGTCAGTGTGTGCCTGACCTGAGTGTGCCCTAGATTGGTGTCTAGGTGCGCAAGGTGGTGGTGATGGCTGGAAGGTGCAATGCCTAAGTTGGTCCCTGTGTACTACTTTGCATGGGCCACCTCTTTCTGGGCGAATCGTGAAAACGGGTGTATCTGCGTGGTTCTGTTTCACCACAATATAAGGCAGAGGTTCCCAATAATCTTGAATTTTATTTCTTCCCTTATGTGAATGGTTCCGTAACAGAACACGGTCACCAGCCCTCACAAGTGCACCATGTGATCTGCGATCATAGGCTCGTTTTCTTTGTCTTGAGACCTCTTGTACTGCTGTGTTGGCCACTTCCACAGCTGTCTTCAATCTGTCATGATGGCTTTTCACCCAGTCATCAAGATTGTCGACTCCACTCTCCTCCAAGTCCCTCCCACTAAGTATGTCCATCGGCATTCGGGCATCCCTACCAAACATTAAGTAAAATGGAGAGTAGCCAGTTGAAGAGTGGGTCCGGCTATTGTATGCCATAACCAGTTCAGGTAGGTATTGCTTCCAATTCCTTTTCTTTTCTGGGGGTAATGTCCGTAACATGTCATGCATGGTTCTGTTAAATCTTTCACACTGGGAGTTACCCTGCGGATGGTACGGAGTTGTACGACTCTTTCCGATTCCATAGATCTTACACAGCTCCCTGATGACATTGGCTTCGAAGCATCGCCCCTGATCGGAGTGTAGTCGTGCTGGACATCCATAGTAGGCAAACCACTGCTGCACCAGGGCCCTTGCTGTGGTGTGGGCCGTCTGGTTCCTGGTTGGCACTGCCACAGTGAAACGGGTGAACATGTCGGTTAAGACTAGGACATTCTCATATCCTCCCACAGATTCCTCCAAGACAGTATAATCCATTGCAAGCACCTCCAGTGGTGCAGACACATTGGTGCAGGTCATTGGGGCCCGAATTTTCGGGAAAACATCCTTCGCAAGGGTGCATCTTGTACACTCCTGGATCCAACTTCGAATATCGCTAGTCATAGTCGGCCAGTAATAGCTTCGCCTCATGCGCTCCTGTGTGCTCCTCTCTCCAAAGTGACCACAATGATCATGCTGACTCTCGTAGACCTTGTAGCGCATGGATGTTGGGACCACTAACTGACAGATTACCTCCCCGTCTCTGGGGTCAAAGATGGTTCGGAATAACACTCCCTTCTTTATCTTGAGTCGTATGAATTGCCTGGCTAGTTTCTTTAACTCAATGTTCATATTGCGTTGCTTGACTGTACTCAGATTCTTGTTGCTCATTACAGCATGGTAGACAAGACTTATATTTGGGTCAGCCTTTTGCAACTCCTCTAGGTCAGTCCAACTATGTCCAGGGACTCTTTTGATCACTGACATTTGAGCTGATTCTTGCACTCTTTGTGGCTTTTCGACAACTGGCCATAAGCATGCACGCACTTCATCTGAATTCATTTTAATGAAGTCTTTAGCAGAGTCTTCTTGCTCAGGCTCCTCAACGGATGGGATCCTTGACAACACATCTGCATTTGTGTTCTGTCGTCCTGGCTTATAGGAGACTTCAAAATTAAACTCTGCTAACTGGGCCACCCACCGTTGTTCGACAGCTCCTAGATTGGCCGTCTCCAGGTATCGCAAAGGGTTATGATCAGTTATGACCGAGAACTTGGAGTAGATCAAGTATTCTTTGAACTTCTCAGTTACCGCCCATTTTAAGGCAAGTAACTCTAGCTTGAAGGCACTGTAATTCCGGTCATTCTTTTCTGATCCTCGAAGGCCCCGGCTTGCATATGCGATCACACGCTCGGTCCCTGCTTGTCGTTGACTTAATACGGCCCCAAGACCATGCATGCTGCCATCAGTCGTGAGTATGAAAGGCTGACTGAAATCAGGGTAAGAAAGAACAGGTGGGGACATTAAACATTGCTTTAGTTTGTCGAATGCCGCTTGACACTGGATTGTCCAGTCGAGAGGTCCAATCATTTTCCCTTTACCGACCAGGGCATGGAGAGGCCGGGCCAACTGAGCAAAACCGGGAACAAATCTCCGGTAGTAACTCATAAACCCGAGAACTTGCCTCAACTCTTTAACATTCTTTGGCACAGGCCAAGTCTCTAAGGCTTGGGTTTTCTCTCCATCCACCTTTATCCCCTGGGCGGAAATTAAATGACCCAGGAATTTCACTTCGGGTTTCAAAAGGAAGCACTTGCTAGGTTTCAGTTTCAAACCATGTCGTCTCAGCCTACTGAACACAATATCTAGTCGTCGGCAATGACTATCAAAGTCTTTTGAAAAGACAACAATGTCATCGAGGTAGACAAGCAGTACATCGAATGTCAGATCGCCAAGCACCACCCCCATCAGGCGCTGAAATGTCGCTGGGGCATTGCAAAGCCCAAATGGCATTCTGGTCCATTCAAATAGACCAAAAGGAGTGGTTACTGCCGTCTTCGCTCTGTCTTCCTCACTCATTGCAACTTGGAAATAGCCAGAAGTAAGATCAAGGGTGGAAAACAGTTGCGCATTCCCCAAGGCATCAAGCGACTCCTCCACGCGAGGGAGAGGAAAAGCATCTTTACAAGTCACCTTATTCAGCCTCCTATAGTCACAACAAAAACGTATGTTACCATCTTTTTTAATTACAATCACAGCTGGAGATGCCCATGGACTACAGCTCTCCTGGAGGATACCCTGAGACACCAAATCTTGGACATGTTTCTTTACCTCCTGAAAAACCTGTGGTGGAATTCGTCGATGTCTCTGCTTAATGGGGGGTGCATCCCCGGTGGGGATATTATGTGAGACGGCCGTTGTAAAACCAAAGTCAGAGTCGTTTTTTGAAAACAGATCACTGTGTTTTGCCAAAAGGTCTCGTAGTTGGCCACACTGAGTTTCTGTGAGATTCTCGAGATTTACTTGCACAGGTAGTGGCAACTGCTCTGGACTGTTTCCCTCCTCATTCGGTTGATGTTGCTGCACAGCCTTAACATGCAAAGTGCCCTCCTTCTCCTCAATCTCAACAAGCACCTTCGGCACAACTTCCTGTGGATTGCACAGAGCAGCAATTCTACATCGTGGTGGGAGCCTTATGGGCCTTTCACTGGAATTCAACACTCGGACAGGGACTTTACCGTCTGCTGTCTTAGCGAGCACATTAGCAATTAGGACACTCTTAGGCAAGCTAACTTCCGACGAGGCCTCTACCAATACCTGGCGGCTCACTTTTGGTGAAATTCTGCAGCGGCCTTCCAAAACCCGTTCACTGAAGGGAGGAATAATTACTGCCTGCTTCCCAGCTACCTTTACGAAACCAATCTTATCTCCACTGTCCAGTGTCTCACTCGGTGTCTCAATGTTGGCCAGCACACGCCGAACATTTGCACTTTTAACACCATGGCTATACCTGTCCATCTTCTTCACATCTTTATTAGCCATGAATAAATTCTTAAGATCACTCAACACGTTCATCCCAACAATGCCAGGTAAGTCTGTTCCATTGGGGTTGCTTTCTTTGACTACAAACACGCACTTTCCGGACATCATCTTCCCCATACACTCAATATCTGCTTCCAAACATCCTATGATGGGAATATCAAGGCCATTGGCTGCAGTGAGGCGGACCCAGTTAGCAGATGACAGCTCAACTTCTCCAAAGTGAGTCTTAAAGTGTGACTCTGTGATAGTGGTCACCTCTGACCCCGTGTCCAGAAGGCAGATGGTCTTGACACCAGCGATCCTTAATTCAATTTTCAGACAATCTCCAAAAGCATTTTCACAAAGAGTCTTAGGAACATTCTCTATACCACAGTCTGCAGTCTGACTCCTAACAACCGATGGACCTGGACATTCTGACATTAAAGTGTCCTGATTAGCTGCCTTTACGACCTCCGTTTGTCTCAGAGATGGGACTCTGGCCTGAGGACAACGTCGGCTTGTGTGCCCTGGCTCACCACAGGTATAGCAGACATATCTGCCCTCACTGTCCCTCAAAGGTGCACTTTTTGTCTTACTCTCCCTTCCTGGTGGTTTAACTTTCTCTTTGCTATTTACCATCTGAAAGAGTTCCTCTTGTCGGGCTGCAATCTGTTGAACAGCCTCGTGGAGTGTCTCCAGGGAGAGAGGCACCGAAGGGCTCTCCATTGCAGCAGTAGCATTAACAGCACCACGTGGACGAGTCAGGTTCCTCAGATTGCTTGGAGCTTGCACCTCCTCTTCTTCCGACCACGTAATTGCTTCCTGCATGAGCTGGATAAATGTCAGATCCTTCTCAGCTTTGACTCTCCTCTTCATTTCACGTCGCAGTGAATCATCTTTGAGGCCCAAAACGAGCTGTTCCTTCAACACGCCATCAGCATCAGGAACCCTGGATGGCTCACGACTCTGGATGACACTCAACTTCTCTTGCAGGTCGTAAGCATAAGAACGGATAGTTTCACCAGGCATTTGTTTGCGTTCATAGAACTCTTTTAATCTACTACCAATAGGGAGTTTGTCTCCATAAGTCTCGTCCAAAGCGTCAAAGATCTCATCCACAGACCTCTCATTTTTGTTGAGCATGAACTTGACTGTCATTTTAGCCTCATCTTTTAAATACTGCTTAACAAACTCAATTTTATCTTCCTCAGGAATTTTCATCACCTTAAGGGCAGACTTCATGGAACTTATCCATTCCTCCACACTCAACTCACCAGGTCTGAATCGACATCCACTAAACTCTGGGAGTTTACGCTCTCTAGGGATATAAACGGTGGTGGATGGTGTTCGCTGGGCAACAGCCTGCTGTTCGATAACACACTTAGCGAGCGAAAGCGCTTCCCTCTGTTCAGCTCTGGCCTGTTCTAACATCCCAGCCTGCTCAGTGAACCGTCTTTGCATCTCTGCAAACTGCTTCTTTAATTCCTCCAGATCAGCCATAATCTCAGCTCCAAGACCGGGAACGTTATGTGAATCTGGGGTTAGGAACTATCCTGTTCGTGACGCCAATATGTGGCGGAGGGAATTTTGCCACCGCCTTGTGGGGGAAATATTACACACTTTACTAAGGAAGACTGAGTGAGAATCAGGATCCTAGTCCCCCCACCCAATGCTTTGAGTCTTGGTATAACAGGTGGTTATATGTGGGTGCCTATCGTGTTGCAGTGTAATAATGCAAAAGATGAGGTGAGGTGGGCTCCAGGAACTTAATTGGTACACGATGACCCCTGGAGTGCATTGGATGCAGATAACCTGGACGGTGAATACTCTTCTGCAAAACCCACTCTCCCCAAATCTAACAGGATAGGTGAGACGCCCCCACTCCTTAGAAAAGTGAATCAGTTTATATACATTGTCTAATCAAAAAAAAATATTTATTTCAATAGATATTACTATTATTATTATCTTCTTAACCTTTTGACAAAATAAATGAATTAACTCCTTTTGTTTGCTTTACAGGTGAAACAGAATTATTTATGAACCCAATATATATACATATATATTCACAATGGCACTAAACAAACAACAACAAAAAATGCTCAAACATATGACAACCTCTTAGTTGAATATAAAATATACATAATCAGTGCTTTCCCTTTTAACACACTGAAAAACAAAGAAACATCAATTCACAGAGTCCAGTAACTTAAATGTCCATCTCGGCATAAAGTGAAAAACTGTCCATGAAACTGTGCATGAATCCAAAAAAATGGTATTTAAATTTCTTCAGAGAAAAATCCTCGGTTCTCTATCCCACAAACAACAGATCAGTTCTTAAACTCCTTGAGAAGAAAATAATTATCTGCTTACCAGAGTTCGGTAGAAAAGGTATGAATGTACTGTACCATATCACCACTCTTGAGTCCTGGATGGAGTGCTGAAGGATGTCCAGGTAGGCAGGGCACTGTCTTAGCTCAGGATCTCCCAAACGATTGGCCCCGTGATCCAAAAAGCCACAGCTTGATCCAATGAGGTCGCAATCCAATTTGGCAAAGAACAGCACAAAAAATTTAATACTACGCGCCCAATCTAACGTATCTGCCAGCTCTCCTCGCAAAAATAAGCGTCTAAATCTACCACGTTTTGAGTTCGTATGAACTAACAAAAACGGCGATAAAATACACAAGAAAACACGGGAGTTCTCACTCAACCACAAACGGTGTCCAAACAGGCCTGTCGTCCGGCTTTCACCTGAACACAACGGAGAACTCACTCACAATATTCGGACGTAGTAAGAGAAACTGAAACTCTAGAGGCAATATCCTGCAGTGCTTATGCATATGGCATCTTAAACAAAAACTTTTAATATTATATTTAAAAAGTTTTTATAGCACATGGTGCGACACTACTCCTCTCTACAACAGTTTTTTCTCACACACCGCACATCGCGCACACACACGAGCCAGAAAATGGCGGCGCCCATGTAAAATTTCAAAATAAAAGCCTTTACAAAATAGAACTCGTTGGTCCCCTACACATAGAATACATAGAATAATACTGTATATTGTTGCACTGACAGATATTTTTCTCACATGCTTTTCTCACTTTTCTCAAATTCAGTCACAGCTGCTTCTGTTCCTCGGACCTATTTGTGCTCCTGTTACTAAGAAAGAATCCAACAAAAAGTTCTTTCAAAGCACTTTCTTTTCAGGCATGATGTTTTATGTGATAAATGACAGAGCCTGGCTCCACGCACAGTGTAATCTCGCTCTGCACACCAACTCTCTTTAATTTGTTCTGACACACACACTCACAGTACAATGTCAATTTAATCAGCAGACTCCTCTGTGATGACTTGGAAACACTCTGTTTCACTAGCTGTCCTTTTGCTAAGTTCTGTCTCTCTAGTTCTCTGTTTTCTCTCGCACATAGCTGCAAAAGAGCCAAATTATTATTTTCTTCTGACTGGGGACTGCATGGGATGTTCTCTCTAGAACATTGTGTCACATCTGAACAAAGTACAAAGAACAGAGGTCCAGAGGGAAGAGCCAAGTCCCATAATCTGCTGTTTTATAACAATCAGCACTCGTGTAGAAACATGTGTAGACACATGCAAACATACACTAGAGAACCATGCTTTTTAGATCTAGCTCTTTAGTTCAGGTTTTCTTTAGTGACATTTTATATATAGCAAGCTGAGGTGGCTGCTAGTAAAACAACATAAGGAAAAATCTTGTTTGGATAATTGGAAATTTCAACCCTTTCATTTCCAAACAGTAAAAAGTAACAGACTTTCAGTTCTTAGCAATGTTTCCATCTTCTTTGAAAGTCTAGAAGTCTCCCTAAATATTCTTTTCTGCTAACCTTTAACACGATGTGTTGTCTGACAACATACTTAACCTCCAACCCAGTTTTCGTAAGGTACACTTACAGGTTAAGGATTATATTCTAGGATACACCATGTTCGGAGAGACTTCGCTACCATGTAAACATTGCACTATTTTGCATATCTGTGTACAGTAAAAGTATTCGCCTAAGGCATCATATGCACTGCCAAAACCTGTTACTGTTGGAGATGTCAACAAAACACCATGATGCTGTTCTGTCACATGTTGGTGTACACTCTTTTTACACACACAAACATCTTGTTCACTTGGTCACTTTCCAGAATAGCCTCAGGGATTCCCTTTTTAGTGACCTACAGGATATGTAAGAATAGCTGTTTCCAAAGCTGTTAGCAACACCTTTGATTCACTCCTCCCAGACTTTCATGTCAAGATCCAGAGGTGAGGTCTACTCCTATTAATGCTCCCATCATGTGCTTTATTATGTTCATTCATTCATGCATTCATTCATCTTCTATACCACTTATACATGTTCATGGGAAACCTATTCCAGGAGGCACAAGGCAGGATACACTATGAACGGCATGCTAATCCATTGCAGGGCACACACACACACACACACGCACACACACACACACACACACACACACACACACACACACACACACACGCACACACACACACACACAATCATGACTTTGGCTTGTGTTAGGAAACCCACCACGCATGGAGAGAACAAGCAAACTCCACGTACTGCTGCCACTGCTCCTGATGTGCAGGGGGGCGGGGGGGGGGGGGGGGGGTTCAAAACAAAATGCAGAGTCTAATATTTTAAACTCTATAGTCCATTTAAAATTCAAGCAGAGGTAAAAGTAGAGGGCCAAATATGAAACGCTTGTGAAACATTATGATACATTTGAGAACATTATTTACATATTTATTTATTTTACATAGACTTTAGTAATGGTCGAAGGCTCAATGATGCTGCAAAGGTCATATGCTTTGAAAGGCTAATAATTATTATTATTTTTTTTTTTTGCATCCTGTTAATAACATTAGAGTTACTAACAGTAACAAGAACAACAACACAGTACTTTCCTCCATCAAGAAACCCTGGAAAGTTATCCGGCAATCGTTGAGCCTTGTAAGTGATAATTTGCAAGTTGTAATGATGGTATTTTCCAACTTCAGTGGGATGTAAATGGAAAAAAATGTCATTTGTTTGCTTTGTCAAAACATATGAAGCTTATAAGCACCTACTCTAAGCAGGCCTTTTCAGTTACAGGACTGACAAGCTACCGGATGAACTTTGAATGTGCTGCTTTTCTGTTTTTTGTGAAGTTGTAGGTGGTGAAATACAAGCTGAAATTTATGTAAAGCACAAGCATATACATATAAATAGCATATATAAGAAATCATCAATCGGTTCTAGCTTAGAAAAAGGAAGTAATGAACATTTCTGCAAAACATGTCATGCTAACATTGTAGCAACATTCATAAATTGATGTTTGATGGGAAATGGACAGAAAAATTAACATGCATGCACTCAATTTGAACTTTTATACTATTAAATTACTAAACACTTGGTGCATTTAGATGGACACTCAGAGGAAAGGTACTGAGAATGGTTCAGTCTTAATTATGGTGTAGATTTATTTTAATGCTCTGTTTTGTTTGAGTAATAATATTTTTATGTGAATATTCCTTTAGGCTTGTTTTGTATTGCAGCTCTCCATGGAGTGTACCTGTTCTGTGTGTTTTGGTGTTGTCCTTCATCCTGGGTAACTACGTTGCAGTTGCGACTTGATTTATTTGTCTTGGCTGATGGCACCATGCAACCATCACAGGTACCATTATTAATGACAAGTACCAGATTCAACACTTTATGTTCCATGATGGCCTTATTGTAAGAGTGTGTATCATTGTTTTGGTGTGTGGTCCCTATGGAAACAATTTAATGACCCAGTGTCACATGGACATTCCTTCCTAGCATGTTTGTTTGCTGTTCTGTTTATTTGCATTTGTTTACAGGATATGGACACGCAAGAGAGAACCAAGTGAAGCTCCTGCTTCTTTAAAGCAATTCAACCTATATCAACTGATGCAGCATACTCTGTTATGGACAAGAAGCTTGACAGAGGTCTGTATATGACGAGTGGACCCTATAATGAGAACAAATGGTATACTGTGTGCAAAAGTCAGTCAGACTTAGTCAGGATTATGCAAGATGCATGTGACAATTTAATTGCTTAAGCATCACATGAGGCTTTTGGACACAAGCCCACTCTGCCAAATGTGTATTACAAGCAGCATCCCCTTACTATATTTGTCTTTGCTCTAAAAATAGCTCCAAACACTGAAAAAAGCAAGCAGGGTGATTAGGAAACAAAGAGAACCAATTGTGGCTTTTGATGCATGGTCTGACCCGAGAGGCAGCCCACATTGCCCTTTGGGCATGATTAAGAGGAGCATACGGCTGATCCTATGAACATGACACGTGCCTTACTCATGCCCTTCTCAGCTTATCACAGGCTGTTTGGGGACTTCAGAGGAAAACTTGAAAACAACAAGAAGAATAGACTCTTAGTAAACGTCAAAAGCTGACCTCATTCTCTGTACAGTACGTTGTTAATGAATGTGCCATGTGACTGTGAAAAACAATCACATGAACACATTAGATCTTCTATTTAAAAAAAAACAATAGCAGGTGAAGATCATCTGTCCATCAGCTTTTAAGTCATATGTTGTTCATATGTCTTTTTTCCCCTGTCTGTAAATGACTAAAATGGAAGTCACAACCCAAACAAACTTAGTTTATAAAACACTGTTGGAAACAGTGTTTTGGTGTTTCCCATAGTAATGTCCCCTATGTTGATGCCGTTGTCACGTGACTCGATGTTGCCGTGTATGGTTTCTATGGATTCTAAGCTGGTCAACAGTAGCCACTGTGGGCGGGGTCTGCAGCACTGAGGGAAAACATGGAATAATTGTCTGCAATGACTAAATTTCCCATTATACAAAAAGCCTTATTCAGTAAAAAATGTTTCCACTGCTGCAACTGACCTAGCAAGAATAACAACCCACCAGCAATCTCAAGGCACCCCCATGACTGTCTAATGACTGCTGTGACTCACAAAGCAATGATCCATTAACGGTGGGGGAGAGAAAGATCTAATATATGATAACTTAGGAAGTCAAGGTTAATGTTAGACTGGTATACTGGTATACAGTAGGGTATACATCATCTACCATAGCAATAAATGTAACTCCCAGTCTTATGATTACAACCTCACACATTCATTCTCTTTACCATTTTTCCCGTACAGGGTCACGAGAAGCCTGGAGCCTTTGTTAGGGGACTCAGGAAATAACATGGGGTATACCCTGGATGGGGCAGCAATCCATTTAAGGGTACATAAGCACACACACTCACATGTTAGAGAGAATTTGTAAATGGCAGTTAGTCTAATCTGCATGTCTTTGAATTGTGGGAGAAAAATGGAGTACCTAGAGGAAACCCACATAGTACGGCAAACTGCACGTACACAGACGAAAGGTCAGGAAGCAAACCTTTTACCCTGAAGAACAATTTCTCCCATTAAAAAAAAATAACAAAAAAAATTCTGCAGCTAACACTGCACAAATGTACTTTTTGCAATCTAATTGCAACCTCTTGAATACATAACATTCTCTGTTTCCTGTGATGTTGTATAATTTGAATTACAGGTGTAACCAAACACCATCTGTATCTGTTTAATGTGCCAAATATCTATTTGTTTTTGGATTAAATCCAGTAGTGGGTGTGGCCTAAAATTGAAGCTTCATGCAGCAGGTACAAATCAGGGATGTGCTTGCTTTGAGATATGCGACGCAAGCTAAATTCATCCTTTTAATCACCGCTCTTGCTGCATCAAAGGGCGGCATGACACATTCAGGTGAAGGTGCTGTCTATACCTTCATCTGCATACAGTACATAACTTCACAGTACAGCACATTTTGCTCACGTCAGTGCCAATCCCAATCAGTTCTTTGTCTTTTTGCTCCGGGATGGTTGTGACATCAATAGGATTTGAACTAATGATGTTCTGACAGTAGTGCAGACAGTTTCTTCTGCGCCACACTTACGCAATGACAGTTGCTGTTGGTCTTTCGGCTGCTCCCGGCAAGGGGTCCGCACTGCACTTGGTCCGCACTGCAACTTGGCACAGATACAATTGGTTTTATTCCCAGTGTGTAAATGTTTGAATTCTCTATAAACATAGGTATAAATATTTCATCCAAACTTCATATGAATAGGCTGGGTTGCTTCATGGCAACTTGATGTGGCGGAGCGCTAGGGCAAGACAAAGTTTATGAAATTAGAATTCCGATTACGCCACCCTGGATAAGGGCCAGGGACCCCGATTAAGTAAATCTCGTCAAAAAGGCACACAGGTCAGTTCACAATATAGGCAAGAGACTAGGATATCCAAAAGTATAAAAAGATTTTATTACAAATACTATTTAAAAACATTACTGGGACCAATAGTTCACATGGCATTCACTGGTGGACAACCTAGGCATCCAGGACTCCAAATACAGGAACCGAGGCCGGGCGGCGGGGTTTAAGGGCGCAATTGGCCTACACAGCACAGCAGCCTGCAATCACACTGGTGACACACGCACACACACATGCTCGTATTCCACACACTTAAGAACAAAACTAAAGTTCCACCGCCGCCATAAGCACCCAGCTCCTGTAACAAAAAGAAACTGATTACAATACAGTCCCACTTCAATGGACAAGGTTGCCCACCCTCACAATTAGCCAAGAAATAGAATAACAGGAAAAGAAAATAAACTGACAAAAAGGGAAACCAACAGGAGAAAGCAAGCAGAAGACCAATAAGATCTCTCCCACGTTTTTATTCTACGTGCGTTCTCCCTCTTTACATGCACCTCCAACATATACCAACTCAGTACACACTCACATTCATTCACAAACAGGGGGGGGGGGGGTGTTGCGCGCGCACACGCCAACACAGTGGTTTACAACCCAAAGGCTGTAAACCCCGGCACAGAGAGGTAACAACAACGGAGCTTTAAGGCATAGCCTAAAAGCAAACAGACAGTAGGAGGAGCACGCACAAGAGAAAAAAAGAAAAACAAACACGATCAATATAAATAGAACAAACTTAAACCAGAAGATAAAA
The DNA here is from genome assembly GCA_030522415.1 of Channallabes apus. Taxonomy (NCBI): domain Eukaryota; kingdom Metazoa; phylum Chordata; class Actinopteri; order Siluriformes; family Clariidae; genus Channallabes; species Channallabes apus. The sequence continues at coordinate 25,973,961 of CM060119.1, read as the reverse complement.
CCCAGCAAGACAAAACAGCAGCGCCCGCCGATAATGCTCTTTGTGTCGCGCCACCACACGTCGCACCACCACAGGAAGCTAGCACACGTCGCGCCGCCCCGAGTCTGTTACATATAAAATTACAAATAAAACCATTACCGGCAGAGCATACTACATAAACACAAGCAACTTAGTTACGTACCTGCAATTTGGTAACAAGTCTCACCAGAAGGGCATTTAAGCCATGATCCGGGAAGCTGAGAGCCCAGTCAGTACCACAGGAAGACGACCAGTTAGTTGGGAGGAACAATCACGTCCACAACACCAGGTGGATGCCCGTGTACGCTGACTTAAATCAGGCTTTCTGTACTGTGTACATATTACCAACAAACACCGATATAATATATAAAACCCAATTAAAACACATACACTGCACCTGACATCCTTACCTGCAAAAAGATCCTCAGCACTTCCCGGTTCCGTTCTGGGTGTGACTACACAACGACGGGAGTAAAGGGGCGGGACCCGTAACCCAAGCCACCTTACCGACCAGCTTATATAGTCTTACCTAACCCATGATAGGACAATCAATTAAAACACGGCCAACCAAAGACAGGTAGGAAGAACTTTACTTATCCTGCCACATTGACATGTTTTTCTCTCCAAGTCCTCCAAGGATTTCCACTAAGCCAAATATTTTTAGGAGAGTCTATCTGCACTATCTTGCTTTCTAAGAAAAAATAAATTAAATATCCACGTAGCCTGCATGTGATGTGTAGTAACCAAATGCATGATGTGTAAAAGCATGATGTGTGGACAATTTTCTACTCATGCGGTTGTTCAGCTTCTGAGAAAAACCCGTCCCGCAAGGCCCCTTTTACAGGAAACACTCGAATTCGTCAGAAAGACCAACGGGAGAGGTGACTACCGAGGAAACTGAAAGTGCACCAAGATTTTCTGGAATGTGAAGCAAAGGGGCATTCTCCTACTTATTTATTAATTTACTTAGCAAAGCTTGCTGTCTTCACACAGAGAACTGCACTTAGAGGAGAGGAGTGTTATTCCAGTCCCTTGTTAATTCCTCTATGTTGCATGTAATTAGTGGATCTCACAGCTGAAATGCTGTAACCTGAAATTGCACTGTGCTTGTCTGAGAACAACACACCCAAATTCTGTGTAAAAGCTGCAGATTAGACATATTTAGTTGAAGGTCTATTTAAACCACCCTTTGTATGAGTGAAGGGTGTTGCAGAAACTGACTGGAGCCAGGATGTCATACTGTACACTACACTTCGTCTCATAATGAAAGGCAGGAAACAGAGGTCTAAAAATATCAAAGGTTGCAGAAAAGGACAAATGCAGAAACAGAGAGCAGAAGGATAATTCTGCAGCCACTGTGTATTTTTGGAACAATTAATTTGTTTGAGTGGTTAGTTACTTACATACAGTGTACTACTGCTTAAAAAACTAAACAAAACAAAAAAAAAACTCAACAGCTGATTGTTGAAAGCTTGTAACTCCTATAGTTCTTGGAAAGCATACATGTGTTTGTTTTGACTTTCTAAATCTGTCAAAAAAAATTTTTTTAAGTATGGGCTCAGTCACTTCTTGCAACACAACAGGTCATCCTGTCCTGTCATGTAACCCAAGATCATAAACAGATCCCAGGACATGGTACTTTGATATGTTTTCAATGCATCTTTCTAGGTAGACCCATGATAGATGCAGGGTCGGAGCCAAGAAATGTGGCTGACACAAACTGACCAATGATAACTGATAGCCAGTCTCTCTCTCTCTCTCTCTCTCTCTCTGTGCCTACGTCTCTCGCTAACTCTCTCACCCACTTATCGATATCCCGTACAACCATTCCTTTCCGGTTGTGTGTCGTGTACCGCTCTACCTTCCCACCCCCACCTCCATACACACATGCACAGAACCTCCTGAGGATGATGCACAATTGAAACGTGATGAGTCATTTATTGTTCCCCCACTCCTCCAGATTGAAAACACCTTCACAACATGTTATGTTGGCATTTCATTAACAGTGATTAATAGTGATGTTTTCCTCTTCTTGCCCTTGCACTTTTTTTTCTGTTGTTGTTGTTTTGTTTTCATAGGCAGTAGTGCAAAGCATGTTTTCAACCTCTGTGTCCAACGTATTGATTAATGCTCTTGTTGCCAGCTCAGCTGCGTTATTTAAGTAGGTGGTGTTGCAACGATGGCCCTGCACAGCATGCGAAAACATGCCTGTACTTTTACAAGCAAGTGTTAATTTAATGCTAAGAATCACTTAAAGGTTGAGACACTCACTCTTTTTTCCCCCTTACACAATGACTCATGTGCAGACTTCATGCCTTATGCAGCAAAATTCTTTGGAAATGTTAATCATATGACAGAATTTTTTTTGAACAGGAAAAAAGGTCTAGGTTTCTGGAAATCCTTTGTTTGTGTGCATGTCAGCGTGTGTGTATTGCTGGTTCAAGTGATACTGTGCCAAAGGCACAAACGTGCCTTTCTGCCTTTCCTTATTATTTTCCACACGCAAATATGAACAACAAGGGAACATATGAACCATATCTTTTTTTTAAAAGGAGTCAGCGAGATAAATTAACAGCAGTTTCCAGGCCCTCCCTTCCCTCTGTACCCTCTCCTCTTGCTTTGTTTTTTTCTTTCCCTTAAACTCCCTGTGTTTCTTTGGAAAACCTGCTGTCATGCCATCATCTGTGTACTTGCCACAACACTGGAATTTTCATCATTACTCCACGTTTGTTTCTACCAAATGCATATATCCTCCACTTTGTTTGTGGCAGGTTTAATGAGAGCTAACAGATAAGTGCAAGCTGCTCCTATTGGGTTCTGAAGATCATATCGGTTAATATGTGCATGCAGAAGTTTCTGTTCCTGACAGGGTGGGGGATTGTTAAAAATTCTTGTATGGTACAGTCTGTGATTTTTAACGTGCAGACTGACTCCTTCCATGTGTGCTCTTTAAATCTAACATTTTATATGCCTAATTGTCCTTCACTAAGCTGAATCACTCAATTAGGCATTATATAAATGTAACATGGAAAAAGAAAAAGAAGACGCACAGAATGGTTCTTGGTGTGCTGGTTGTCTCAGCCTCAATACACAGAGCTCTGGGTTTCATGCACCTTTAACATATCAACCAGAAAGCAACAATCTCTTACTTTTAGAAACATACTTGACGTAAACATGCCTACTAAGTTGTGCAATATGAAGGAGCTTGTGCATGGATTGGAGCAGGAAAAAGACCCTCCCCTTCTGCTGTGTTGTTTTGGCACATACCTACCCAAGTGATTGGATAACTGGGCTGAGGGTACAAATGAGACAGAATGTTCCAGGATATTCTGTCCTTCATTTACAAGGAGCAGACTGGAAAGACAGGGAAAAGGCATGAACATGTGCATGAGTAGAAAGAACAATCCAATGCTCATTACATTTTGCAATTGATTTCGTACTATGTCTGTTTTGGTATGTGCAAGAGAATGTGCAGCATTAAAGTACAAACAGTCTGCAAAGACAAAATGTGCACAAAATACAAATACAAGTATGTGCACATAATAATAATAATAATAATAATAATAATGCACTATTCTGCACATGGCCTTTAATTCTCTCATGGTGTGTTAGTGCACATCAAGTTCTAAGAATAATAATAGAACATGTTGTTCATTTGTCATTGGCCTCTTGCCATGCAGACTTTTAGAGGCCTCTGAAGCCCTGCAGCATTTCTGCTGAAAGGAAGTCAATTAGCAATTGCAGAAGAGTGCACAACGTTCCCTCAGTACACAACTAAGGGCTAGTACTGTTTACCAGAGTACTGTGTCCTAGTAACTACTTTGGGCACAGTACTCTTTATAATACTAATTTTAGGCTCCTCTTTTTTTTCATATTCATATTCCACTGCCATTAAATAATATTGAGTCATGCAAAAGCAGTAATATTGCATGCTTTAACTGATCCCTATTACCCTGTATACAGGAAATATCTGTGTATGACGACATACAGCACGCTGCATGTTGTCGTAAGAAAAAGAAGAAGGAAGTGATGAAGAATGGAAAAGTAGCACAACCTGCATGCTGTAACTGATTGCCAGAACCCTGTATGCAGGAAATAGCTGTGTATGACGACATACAGTATACAGGAGGTTGCATGTTGTCGTGGGTAAGTGATAAAGAGTGGATAAGTGACACAACCTCTATAAGGCTGCTTACACCATGGCTAGAAATGAGGGAGCATTGTTTAAACTGAAAAAATGACCTTGCTTCAAAATTATTTGAGCAGATGCTGGCTGCTTAAATTTTTTTAAATACAAATGTCCATCTAGTTTACACCCAGTACAGACCACAACCTTACACCCTGCTCATGAACCTCTTAGATTAAATTGTCTGGTGCAAGAAGGGCAGCTTTTTACCCGATTGACAAAGAAAGACAACCATTCTTAAATTCTTAAACATTAAAATTAAAACTTGAAAATATATAAAACATGCCCTGCGATGGATTGGCACCCTGTCCAGGGTGTACCCCGCCTAGTGCCCGAAGTCTCCTGGGATAGGCTCCAGGTCCCCCACGACCCTGAACACAGGATTAAGCGGTATAGAAAATGAATGAATGAAATATATAAAACAAATGAAAAATATACACTACCGTTCAAAAGTTTGTGGTCACTTTCTAACTCCATGATCGTTCCTGATTTTTATTTCTTTCTACATTGTAAAGGAATGCTGAAGGCATCCAAAAAATGCATTAAGCTCCTTTGAACAGTTGATATTGAGATGTTTCTGCTACTTTATGCTCTGTAAAGACTTCATAACGCCTCTAATCTGAGGTGCAGTTAATTGGTCTGCGGCAGAGGTAGGTTTTGGTCTCGCCCTCCTGGGATGGCCTTCGTGAGAGCCAGTTTTATTATGGTGCTTGACGGATTTTGCAAATGCACTTGACAATACTGTTCTTGCAAGAACTATTACAGAAAGGCTGATCTCTGTGTCTTAAAATAACAACTAACTGGTGTTTTTGTTGTTGTTACGTAATTACCTAATTCCATATGTGTTATTTTATAGTTTTGAAATTCCCAGTATTGTTGTAGAATGTAGAAAATAAATCACTAAACAAAAACAAAGAAATTTGCAAGTGACCCCAAACTTTTGAACGGTAGTTGTATATACTGTATAGTAAAATGTTGTACCTATAAGATGTGCATGTTGAAAGATGTGGCTCAATAAACTATCTCTGGAAAGTGGTCACAGTGACCTTTCCTGAGAAGAAGCCATGGGAGCTGGGATTAGTTTGCATTATGGCATCGGTAAACCTGCCAAATGTGCTTGCTGACTTGATGGCAGGGTCAGTGTGGCTGAGTACAAGAGCCAGGTTAGTGCAGTCTAACCCGCATACAGTGACCAGTCACAATGGGTCAGCTGAGCTCATGCTCCCCAACAGTAGACGAGGAATGCAAACTGTAGCATTCCTATGTAGCACCGTCACTACATTTCAGACATAACTCCTGGCAACAGGCTGGATTACTGAATAAGGACGAGCCCCCCCAACCCCACCTCACCCCAACTTTCCTGCCAAAACCTCACCCTTACCACTAAAGGGAATGCAAAATAGAAACAACTTGGAATTGCAGAATGTCTCCTCAGTCAAATAACTGAAAACGGATCTAATTTAGACTAAATTAGACTTTTTCCATACATTACAGCAATCACAGACTCTTGATTTGAATTATGTGATTTTGTTATAAAAGGAAATAATGCCTTTTATCAACGGGATGTCCGACAGTCAGCTACGAATCAGTTCATGCATCTGTCATACTGTACATACCAAACAATGCAGCAGCTCCATGAGCACTGCATCAGGTTTCATCCAGGGTCTTTGAGTGCAATAAAAAGTATTTTTAAAAGGTGCCTCAGCGGTGCAGTAAGAAACATTGCCACTTCACTGTTGAGTGTCTGCAAAGGTTTCCAACATGCTCTCTGCTTTCCTCTCACCTTTCAAAAAAACATGCATGTAGATGGATTACCTATGTAAATTCTATTTAAAAAATTTCCTTAGGTGTCTTGCAATCTATGTGTGTTTACATAGTGTCCCAGGTAGCTGACATCCCACTTTCTGGGTGTACACAAACATGCCAGAAGAAGACACCATTTTAAAATCAAATGTACAGTGGCTTGCAAAAGTATTCGGCCCCCTTGAACTTTTCCACATTTTGTCACATTACAGCCACAAACATGAATCAATTTTATTGGAATTCCACGTGAAAGACCAATACAAATTGGTGTACACTTGAGAAGTGGAACGAAAATCATACATGATTCCAAACATTTTTTACAAAAAGGTCAGGCTTCCAGTGATATTTTAAATGCTTTACTTTGTAGGCTGAGTGATGTTTTCAAATTGCCTGTAGCGTATGATTGGATGTGTGAATGCATATGTGATCGAGCCCTACGATGAGTTGGCACCCCATCCAGGGTGTCGTTCGCTTGTGCCCTGAGCTCCAGGAAATAGGCTTTAGGCGATCCCGACCCTCCACAGTATGGAAAATACATTAAAGAATAAATCAATATGCTAAATGTGCAAAAATATATGCTGACCCAGGATCAGTTTATACAGACATTTATAAGGTAGATAAACAGTGTAAATTATCAAACAGCAGATATAAACAGAATAGAAAACAACAAAACACATTATTATTTGATAAACTCATTAATCTAAAAAAATTTATGATGACATACTTATTCATTTATATGTATTTTATATGAAAAATAAAAGAAAAAAATTGCAAATTATGATGTTGTTCCTTTCTATATACAGAGGTGCCTGAAAATTTCATACACACTTCAACATGAAAAATATAGGCATAACAATGCATATGTCATGTGATAGCATCAACAATGCTGTGAGTGCTGACATCACTAGAGGAAACATAATCCTACACATTACTACCCTACGCATAATTCAATTAGAGTTAAAAAAAAAAAAAGGGTATATATAACTGCTGAAGTGTGTATACATCTTTTGGGCCCCTATCACACACAAACCTTCTAGTTCCATGGTCTTTCCTGATTGTCATTTTCTTTCTACATTGTAAAACAATGCTGAAGGCATCCAAAATATGCAATAATCTCCTTCATAGATTCCTTCATAAATCCTTCATAACAGCTTTAATCTGCAGCGAAGGTAAGTTTTGGACTTGCTTTCCTGGGATGGTCTTCATGAGAGCCAGTTTCACTGTGATACTTGATAGGTTTTGCAAATGCACTTGACAATACAGCGGTACCACAGCATACAACTTTAAACTGTTTCGAAGGCGAGTTCATAAGGTGAAATCAGATTTTTAAAAAAAGATAATACATTTCAGCCACCCAAAAATATTACCAATATTACCAATTTCCAACACTATAATCATATTTTTGTATATAAAACAATCAGAAAAGGCATGAAGTCAACTGTGAAATAAATAACCATTAAATCTAATGTAATCTTAATTTACTGTATGGCTGCTTTAAAAACAAAACTGAGAGTGGTTCTCTTTTCGTCTTGCTACTGTCCTTGATATCATTCTTGGGAATGATTACCCATTGTTTGGTTTGGCTTGGTTCGTTCACTCGTATTAAGAAAATGCTTTGTATGCCGCGGCAAATTTCTTGCAAAATTTTAATTCTTAAAGTGAAAATATGTGAGGTTGGGCGTTCGTATGCTGAGATATTATTGTACTGTTCTTGCAAGATTTACTCCAGAACAGCTGACCTTTGTGTCTTTAAATAACAACTGACTGTTGTTGTTTCTTAATTACCTAATTATATATGTGTTATTTCAAATATTCTTCTGAAGCACTTAAATCAATCCACAGTTGTCTGTATGACATCAAACTCTGGCTGTCACAAAATTGTCTATGTATGAATGAGAGTAAAACAGAATGTATTATGTTTGGGACCCCAAATTTTTCTAGTTTTATCACTGCTGGTCTCGATTCTTCAGTTCCTCATTTGAGCCATGCAGTCAAAAATTTGGGGGTGACTTTAGACAGCAGTTTAAACTTTCAGACTCACATTGACTCTTGTCAGGGCAGGAGTTTTTCATCTTCGCCTCCTTGCAAAGGTCAAACACTTTCTGAATCGGAGTGACCTGGAGAAAGCCATTCATGCTTTTATTAGTTTGCGGCTAGACTACTGCAACGCACTTTATGTGGGATTCACTCAAGCTCGTCTACATCGTCTGCAACTTGTGCAGAATGCTGCGGCTCGTATGCTGACCAATAATTGTAAAAATGATCACATCACACCAATCTTGTATTCCCTTCACTGGCTTCCGGTACAGTTCCGGATTCAGTTTAAACTTTTGATGTTTGTTTTTAATTTGATTAATGGTCTGGCACCGTCCTACTTGTGTGAGACAATAAGCTTTTATCACCAAAGTAGTGCCTTACGTTCTGCAAACCAAAACCTGCTAGTGGTCCCTCGGTCAAGATGCAAACAATGAGGTGATCGCGCCTTTGCTGTTGCTGGTCTTAAACTATGGAACACCATTCCACCGGAGTTACGCAAAATTACGGACCTCCCTTTGTTTAAAGCACAACTAAAGGCCCACTTATTTAGAATGGCTTTTAATATTTTATGATTTTATGCTTAAAAAAAATACTTTTATAATTTTTTATTATTTATTATTATTATTATTATTATTACTGTTACTATAATTTTCATTTATATTGTTCATTTATTTATTTATAACTATGTTTTATTTTGTTTCTGTATTTTTATTTCTATTGCTATTTTATTTTATTTTCACTTTTAGTGCTGTGAAGCACTTTGGTTCAACTTAGGTTGCTATAAAGTGCTATATAAATAAATAAATGTTGATTGATTGATTTCATAGTTTTTTTTTTTCAAGTCAATATTGTTCTCCTAGAATGTACATAACAAATCCAAACTTTTTTGCCTGGTAATATACATACACGCTGTGTGTGTGAGAGAGAGTACGGAGAAGTAATATCTTTCTGTTTGTTTTGTGATCACGATTCTAGAGGCTGATTTCAGGGATCACTTCACTCTTTCAACCGCATCGTGACGTTTCACGCGCGTCGTGACTTCCGGTCGCCTGACTTCCTGTCATCGCAAGCCGCAGAGGTAACCTGACGCCACAGGAGACTGGCGTTTAAAAGCAGTACCTCTCTCAGCGTTGTGTTTATCACAAACGGCATTGGTTTGCATCAATCCACAACTTAAGACGACTTGGGCAACAGACATTGCAAAAAAAAAAACATTGCTTTTGCGATGACTAATGGATATTAGGGCGGGGGGTGGGGGGGTTAAATGATCAAAGGCTGCATATTATCTATAACACAACTACATTAATAAATATGCAGGGTTGGGTTATTTGGTCAATAAAAGTCCTAAAAGGCAGATACAGTCTGTTCTTGCCAGTTTTAATAGCAGTGACTGTAGCCAGTTTCAGACTGTCCTTTTCCAGTCTAGCATTCAGTCATTTTCTTAATTAGGCAGAGCATGACTCTACCCGAATCCAGTACACATGCTTAGTTATGTAAGTCCTGTGCCAGGATATTTTTTCCCCCCGGTACATTCTATCCCTGCCAGAACTCTTCTTATCCTAATATATCTGTGCCCTTACTGAGTGCAGCCAGTCCTAGTGTACAGATGTTATAATTTACAGCCGGTAGAACAAGTTTAAATTGTCTTATGTGAAAAACTTTTAGTGCTCATAATTGAGCTCCCTTTGTTTTATTCCTTCCTCTCTTTGTCATTGTAGGCTGCATGTGACTCTGAGAACAATGCAATACTATACAAAAAATTAGAAAACTAAGTCACCTTTTGCACCGGATAACCTTGGCTGTCCGTTTTCATAGCCCTGTCTGTCTGTCAATTACTCTATTCTGGCTCTGTCTGCCTTATTGTCATACCACTCAATGCTGGGCACTCTTCATGAGACTGATTCCCAAGTCTTGCCACTGTTTTTGGGACCCAGCCCGGACAATAACCCTTTGTCCCTAGATCTGCTGCGACTTCCAGTCCCAGCTGTGTCATGCACCCTTGCTACAATGTGACGTCACTGATAAATTTCTTACAAAAAAGCGATTTGCTATATACTGCAATGCAGTGGAACTGTGGAAAGGACAAAGATTGCAGTGTCTCAGGCCTGCGTTTGTAAATGAGCAAATGTCATCATTAAGAAACGTTTTTGTGTGTGCTGTCAGCTATTGTGTAAAACTACGGGACCGACCTCATTTTTCACATTTAAAGGTCATAACTGGTCATGACAAACAGAAACAAGTTGTTATAGGATGTTCAATGGAGATTGTGTTATCCAATGGACCAGGTGTGGACAGGATACTATCAGCTTCTGTGATCTGTGCAAGCTGGAGTTTCACACTGTTCTAGAGCAAAGGTCACTTGTTTGCCAAGGCCGTTCTTCTCAGAAATGGAGCTACAATGATTTCCTCCTGTCTTGATCTGGCACAATAGCATGTGCCTGGAGATGGCAAGGTCCCAACTGGGGGAAGTGTTCACTGGGGGAAGTCTTTGCCAAGATCTGGCACATGAATCAATGCATTCATTTTTCATAGTCTGTTTTCAAGTTTTGTTTATACCGTTTCAGAATGTACCCTATCTGACACATTGCATCTTTCAATTCTAGCATGCAACAGAGTTTCATGACCAATATTAAGACAGTCACTAAAAATAACGGTCATAGGTTCAGCCTGACGTGTACATTCTTTCCTGCTCCATTCTATTTCCAGTCACACATGTTAGCATGCAGCTATCTGTACTCAACTGACTGACTTTTTGTGCATGTCATGTGAACTCTGTCCTGCTGGAACTGTGCTGTCAGTCATGTGCTTGGTCAGTAAATAAAGGCATGTAAGGATGAGTGAAACAAAACACACTTGCACAATTCACTTTATATGAAAGTATATAAATGATCAAATCACAGAAATCATATCACACACTAACCTTCTTATCCGATCCCTAGTTAACTCTAAATGCATTCTCACCCTTGCGTGGGGATGTGTAAGTGTATATATTCCCTGGAAAAGACCTTTTCCTGGCTGATGGTTGGGTGACCACGTTTTGACCTACAGATATTTAACAAGTGGGAGAGAAGAGGTTTAGTGCCTGTAGGATTTTTAACCAATTCCTCAGGAAACCAGTCTTGTGTGACCTCACAGTGTCCTGATCTTTGCTTATCTCATTATGTACAAAGTATGCGTGGGGGGGATTACTTTGTTTTTTGGTGGGAAAATAAAGGTGTTCCCACACATTCAGGGCATGATGGTACATCCACTACAAGTAAAAGAGAATCAAATTGAGTAGGGAGTGGATCGTGGATTTGCAGTGTGGTAAGTTAAATTGGTCAATGTCTGTGGGAAAAATAAAATTTGCATGTTTGATGTTTGGTTAAATAGTTTGTTTAGTAGTGTAGAGAAATAAGCACTGTGTGCTACAAACTGTTAAGCTATTACGAAAATAGCCATGAAACACGCCTTCATTTATGGAACATTAGCTGCCTCGGGAGCTGTAGAGTTGAGTCATGCTTGTGACTTTGTTGTGAGCCAACATTCTCATTAGCAAGCATTCTTCATGGCAACAAGTCTTCATTGCTGACTGCATGCAGTTTACCACTGTGAACTGTTTATCTAAAGGTGACACTAATGACAGTCAATTGCCCTGAATGTGGCTTCCGACTTTGTTAAACTGGGTATTTAAATGCAGTTCTCCAAAGCTGTAGGTGGATACAGGCGGCACTTTATTCAGGCTTTCAAAGATATTTGGAATCTCGCTCTCTCTCTCTCTCTCTCTCTCTCTCTCTCTCTCTCTCTCTTATTTGTAGAATATCCCCATAACAACCTAATGCACTTTTTAAGGCAAACAAGGCTCAGATTATACAGTACATACAATACCATTCATTTAAGGTTTCGTGCTGGGAACACAGGCTGTCCCAGAGTGCCCTTACCTTCAATCTGGAGACCACTTTCCCACATGCTGTGTCTACAAAGCCTTGGAAAAGCTGGGAGGATGATTTATTTGAATTGAACCAGGAAGGACTGCTGACAGTGCTGGGAAACCTTCACTAGCAGTTCCTCTCCAGTGCTCCTGCTGCAGCAGCTGGAGAAGCGTGTGTGTTTGTGTGTATTCGAATGTGTGTGTGTGTGTGTGTGTGTGTGTGTGTGTGTGTGTGTGTGTGTGTGTGTGTGTGTGTGTGTGTGTGTGTGCATTTTGGGTGTGTCTTTCTAAACATGGCATGTGCAGTGGGAAAGCACAGTGCTTGCTGTTCGTACAGTATAAAAATAAAAGAAAATGTAAAAAAAAAAAAATCACTCTGCTCTATAATTCAAGTACAACCGCAGCAAAAAGGCCTGATTCACATGGTACAACAGCGCTCATTGATTTGCATGGACATTAAGGAAACCAGGAGCGTTCTCTTTGGCTTCCAAGAGCCACTTCATACGGAGCATGCTCAACACCCACACTGTTTGCTGCAACAATGGCCTGGATTCATACTGTAGCACAGGGAGTGTGCCAGTGTGTTGATCTTGGATCGCATTTCCATGCGCGAATCATATTGAGGTAAAAGGGCAAACTGATCTAGAAATTGTCATTCTTGCAACAGAGACACATTATGTCCATAGCATAGTCTACTTTTTGTCAGGAATATTACTGTCTACCTGTGTACTGTAATTCTATATATTATGAATAGTTGACTTGCGCTGATCTCTGACCTCAGACTCCAGTCTATCTGTCTGTCCTCATAATACAATTGACATTATTGTTGTTGCTTTGGAGGTGTATTTGCACTGTTGTACGTAGGATTATTAAATTGACATTTCTATAGACATAGGCAGAGAAAAACAGACTAACCACATGCTTTTTTTCCACAATTATTGAGACAGTGTAGGAGCAATGATTTTGTTGCACTTTGATGACTGATGACTTAAATCTACAAAAGTTCAATCCCACAGTAAAAAGAAATGACAGTAATTTGTGACCCTGGTCAGGATAGGGCCAGTGGAGGGGCACACAAGGTATGCACTGCAGGTACAGGGGCTGTGTTGGGAGGACCCCTGTTTAACATGCAGAAAAATACAAAAACTGAAATTGTATTAGCATGCAGCAAGACGTTATACCTTGCACTTTAGACCTTAATAGTAGTAATGTTATTAATTGGAAAAACATAAAAAGTATTTGTTTGTGTATTAAACATGCATTTCCTTCTCAGTCTTTGCACAATGCCCTTAATTGCAAATATATATACTATAGCAGTTAAGGTTGGTTTCACATATTACATGCATCACCTACACACATTCTACTCTGTAATATGTGTAACATCAGCACAACTGCTCAATTATGACATGATGCTGTTTTGACTAAGAAATTTCATAATGTAACCGGTTAACATGTTTTAGCAGTAATTCTGAAAAGATTGATGATTAAGAGTTTTGACATTCAATGCACTATGAAGAAATGAAGAAACACTGAGAAAAAATGAAACTTATGCATAGTGTTTCTTTCTCTGGCCATCAACACCTACTGGAAAATGATGCTTTTAAGTGCTTTTGCCCTTTTGCAAACAAAACCATGCCATCAACTGTGGCATGGGTTGTCATTGGAGAGTAATTATATTTCTTTTTGTTATGAGTGCAAGACAGTAATGAAAGTGAAATTCGTTGTAGTGGGGAATTACATTCAATTCTGACACAAAGTCTTAAGATATCAATGATAGAAGAGCAAAGTAGAAACGATGTGCTTTTCAGTGTTTTCTGTAGGGTAACAAATAAAACACTCTTATGTGATTGCATTTTATTCTTGCATGGAACTTTCTCCATAGACAGCAGCATTTTTCTTTACATAGCACATTTTTATGTACAACATACTGTGTTTAGTTTGAATTTCTCTTTTAAAAAAAACACACAATTGAAGTATATAACCAAATTAATTGACTATTATAAGATATAATTGAAGCCCATTATTTCAAGCATAGACATTCAATATTAGCAAAATACCCAAGTTTTGCAGATGATTACGTTTAATTAACAGACCACCAAAAATCATCATCATAATTTATCCAGTAATTGTGCAGCCCTGGGGATAGATTAGTCCCAGGATTTTTGTCAAGTCAAGATAAGACTTTACAAATGTATTAATGCATAATGAGATTGTATGCATAAAGTTTGTGTATGCATAAAGTTTGTCCAAAGGAGGGAGGGGAAGGCAGTTTACCAGGGGTGTCAAAGAGGTCAAAGCCCTCATCCTGTCTCCCCCTTCCACTTATCCTAATGGCTTTCTCATACATGTTTACCTGTCTGACTCATATTATTATTAAGCCTCATATTAGCACCCTGCAAGGAAATAACAAAATTTGAATGGGTTACTCCAAAACCACTTCTAAGTAAAAAAAAAAAAAAAAACTCTTTTTTGGAACTAGAATGTTGTTGACTGTAGACTGTGAAAAGGGGATACCCCGCCAACTGTGATTTGTTGCAGAAAGAAGTTTTTACTACACTGCAGATACGCAGTGACTCAGAAGGTCTTATTAGGCAGTCAGACGCACGGGCTATTTACAGGTGCATTATTAGTCACAGTATTACTAGCAAACATTTACTCATATCAAGTATGTAGAATTGTTTAATCGCATGCAAGCATTAGTGTATTAGATAAAATCCTTCTCAACCCAAAAGACAAAGATGAAGATAAAGTGTTTGCAGTACCATATTTAAATTAGGTTATCTACATAGGCGGCTAGAGTTACATATTATCTGCACAGCTCTATTAATAGAGCAGCTGCACTGCTTTTCAGTTAAACTTTGCATGCAAGTTTTCTCATATTCAAAGCATATAGCTGTTAAGGTTGAGCTGAGAGCCGTATTATATGATATCCACTAATGGATTAGAAATAAGTTGGATAGAATTGTAGACAGCCACGGTGAAATGCAAGGATAAGCACAGAGCAGTTGCTTGACCAGTGTAAAGGTGGAGAAGTGAATTTTTGTTCTGGAGGAATCGCCGACTCCACCTGATCCACCCTGATTTTTTTTAGCTGACTGTTCATTTGTCCTTTCATCATCAAAGATTGAGGACGTAAAGATGGAATGCTTACTAACTGTTCTAAAAGACAACAATCCATGCCCACACTCTAGACAAATATGCCGACAATGCTACTCCGTAAGCAGGGCATGTACATCTCGTTCTTTGTACATCTGATTCATCATCTCTGTTTGTTGGACGTTATAGAATTCTGGACGTGTGGGTGTGTGGTGGCACACCTCGGCACACAAAGCAAACCTCAGGTTTCTGGATGCACGCGAACCACACCTGAATACTTTCAGACTTAAATGGTACTATGGTGAGCAGACACCTAGATTCCAAGAAGTGTAATGACTAGTTCCAAAATTTTATTTGTCAAGAAAAAAAACAATCAGCTATAAACAGTTATCATTGTGTGGAAAAAAGCCAGGATTAATTTGGGTACTTAGAAGGTATGTTTGATCAAAATCCAAGCTTGTCACTGGTCTCCAATTATTCAACCACAATTTGACAGTGTGCACCTTTTGTCCCTTTTTTTTAAATGCATTTATAGGTCATCAGTCGTACATGATGTTTTTATTGAATTGCTGCACAGACAACACAATGGAAGCCTTAATCAAAAGGGACTTTTTGAGGAACATTCATTTAAGCATAATCCTGACAGTTAACACTGGTCTTCTGTCCTGTATGATTCATTACCTTGGTATCTGTGTGATCTATTCTAGTGTATTAGTTAAAAGCATTTTTAATCACTTTGATCAGTCGCCATCAGCTAGCATTTGGCTTGCATATGAAAAACTACTCATTGTGTCTGATAAGCAAAAGCATTTGGGGGGTCTCTGTATCCCCAGTAATGATTAATGAGTTCCTTTAAAAAAAAGAAGAAGAAGAAAAAAGACTGCTGAGTTTATTACCCCCCACCCACACCTCTGTGAATTTTGCAGTGCATCATGGATTACTCACACTTGTTTGGCGGCTGATTTTCATCTTAGCAGATGTTTGAAAATGATCATATCAGTTCGGGTCCACCATCTCCTCAAAGTAAATGCCAAGAGAAGAAAATGTGAAAAGTGTGTCAACTAGTGTCCTTTGTGTTCATGTTGCACTCAAAGCATCCTATAAAGGATGAAGATCACACAGAAATCATTAAGACCACAGGATCAGCCTTAGTGTTTATTCTACTTCAAACAATGTGTTCAATTGAGGAGCTGACTTCTGGAGCAAAAAATGTCAGCCATACAAAAGATGCCTTACCATTTTTAGTAAACAGCTTTTTTTTTTTTTTTTTTTAAGCATTTTCGTTTCGAAAAACTTGGCCTTGCTTCTGAAGAATATAGTCTTGGCTTCTGCTTCTTCTAAACGCTGCATTTTAAAAGATGCATTCAAATTGCTGGAAATTTATTGACTCAAATGTTGACCTTTGAAAATAAAAAAGAAAGATGGGAACTGTTATGTTCTGGGGCCTTCAAAGTTTTCGTATGAATCACTAAATTATTTTTCAGATGGCTTTGAAATAAGGTAATCGTGGGTCACTGATAACGTGTGTTCGGGCGTACATGTACTTGCATCACGGTGTGTCAGACCAGACACAGTAAACGACATCTATTTTGAGTGATAGTGTTCATTTTAGCTTTATTGCCTTGATGGAAATACCTATAATTAAACCCATGAGTCAGTTGCGAATTACATAAGACTGTCCTCTTGTCTGTGGAAGTGGATGAGACAGTCCACACAAACCTGTCATGATGTTGATTAGTGTGAATCAGCTTTTTTGACAAATTCTGTTAATGCTAAGTTCTCCAGATGTTGCTTTCATGGACGTTAAAGCTTATGGGTCATAAGAGGAATACTGAACACAAAGGCAGCTTCCTCAGATTTAATACTCTTAAAATGGAACCATGGGGGGTTACCGTGTGTTTTTGCTAGGGAGTTTCGCCAGAGCACTGAATGATTATATCTTGAGAGAAAGGAAATTTAGGGAGAACCCAGACACAGAATTTCACATTGTCTAGAAAGCATGAGCAATCCGTCTGAGATGGTGGGACAGGAGGAAAAATGCAGACAGCCACGATTTGTCTCAAACCCTTTTTTTTTTTTTTTTTTTTTTTAATAAGGAGGACTGAGTCCTGTTTACCCTGTGTAGAAAGTCTTTCCCCCTTGGCTGTCTTGCCACACATGTCTGGGTTTTTCCCTCTGAGTCAATGCTGACTGATGAACTTTCTCACTTTCTTCTCTACCGCTCTCACACACTTTTTTTCTCTTTGATCAGACTATGAGTCTGAGTGTGCTGTATATCACTTCTACATGTCAACATGTAACACCACCCCTCTCTCTCTCTCTCTCTCTCTCTCTCTCTCTCTCTCTCTCTCATTTTCTCACTGCAGACACAGGACACAGACAGACCCGGGTGTGCCGCGATTCTTGACTGCAAAAACCGAGACATTAACAGCCCCTGCTCAGGGTTGAGTCTCAGACTGGGAGGGAACAGAGACCGTGCGTAACAGACAGGAATGAAAGCCAGAGAAGTGCTGCAAGCCATCTGGCCGGAGCCATGCAAAAACGTATGCAAATCCATGCAAATATTTTGCAAATAATTCCTTTGTGCAGCGTTTATTTGTCAGTGCTCTTCCTTGAGCCGTGACTTGGATCTGTCAAATGAAGTCAAAGGTTTGACAGATTATGATAATTTTTTCCCTTCTTCTTCACCCTGAGGTCAGAGCGGTTTTTTTTTCACCAGTCATTCATGCATTCACCACACCTGAAAACCTCTCTTACTATTTGTCACTGTCCTTTCTACATCCTGCTGTCTCTACATACACACCCAAGTTTTATTAACTGTCTTAACTTGACTTTTCTGTGCACGTCCATGCATGGATGTGATTTACATCAACACTGCACATTTTAGAAAGGCTGCACGACAGCTTCTATATGCATGTTTACTACAGTACATATTGTGATTGGCTAAAGCTACTGTTTTCTAAGTGTACACTAATCTGTGTAGTATAACAAGATAATAAAGAAATAAACAACCAATTCTTTAATTTAGATACTGAGAAAAATAACGTTTGAATAGTTTGATTGATTTGCATGAAATTGTCTGTTTTTATGTCAAGTATAAAGTGTTCTCTGGCTCCAAATATTTTGGTAAATATTTGCTTCATGTACCAGCATCGGACTAGACAAACAAAAAAGAAAAGCTGTTTGTGATTCATCTGGGAATGTTATGTCCCTGATTTTAATCAGCTTTGCTAGTACTTTATTATTTTTGGGAGGTTTTTCCTCAGATAATTATCTGCAAAATGTTCTTGCCTAGACTACAGTACACCACATTCCAAGAACAAAAGTACATGAATTCCATAAACAAGAAATCGAACAATTAGTAAGGCATTGCCACACAAAAATCATGATCTAATCATCTAATTTTATTATTTAAACAATAAAATTATTCATTGTTAAGCTTTCCAGAATTCCAAACCAACATATGCTACAAAAATAACTTAAATAGTAAAAGATACAAAAAATTTCATACAGGAACTAGGCCACAGATAACTACATAGCAGCTGTTAGTTTGGGGGTGTGCATGCAGGGGTGTGTAGGGGTGCAAAACACAGAGAGGAACATTTGTTCAGTCAGGGGTGACTCACCCACCAGCTGTGACTCTGCTCTGCCTCTGAGCCACGCTGCAAGCTGACTACTCTTTTAGTTATTGTCGCTATACAGTTATGCCACAGCACTATTGAAGTCTCACATCAGATGTTATGGATGCATTTACTGTTACATCACAACTCTGACAGTAGGTCTGGCTGTAACATAAGTATTGTATACAGTAGGTATACACCGATTAACACAACCACCAGGTAAATTGAATAACATTGATTATCAATTATATAACCATGGAGGATCATAGGCACTAAAGGCTCACCCATGCCCGAATGTCCGGTCCGATCCCACAGAAAAGCACAAACCACAGGAAAAGATACCAGAACACCCAGGATGGGATGCGCCAGAAAAACAAGTCAAGGATCTGCACCTAAAGGATATGCCACTAACCGGACACCACAGCACACCGCCAGAGGTCCTGTGGAGCTATACAGCGAGAGGGCCACGAACCTACAACATTGGTGGTTTTAAAGTTATGTCTGATTGGTTTGTATTAATGTGCATATTAGTCATTCTAATGCAATTCTCATTCCATCCAGAGTTATTATTAGCTTAGGGCACATTTTCATCATTTTTTTCAAGTCAGTGGTTGGAAATTACGAGCTACGGGCTTAAGCTGAATGCAGCAACACTCAAGAAAGAATTTTAAAATAGAGACTAGGGATAGACTGACTGTTTATAGGAATATATAAAGGAGACAACTTGTTTGACAGGCATTCAGTAATGTAAAATCTAATTGTTTTATAAAGAACAATGCATTTAAAAATTCTGGAGGGATGTTTTTAAGACCCTGTCCTTCATATTGAATTGCAATCTTGAACCAGACCCTCTGATTGCTCTTTTTGGTGTCACTGGAGAAGAGGGTAAGAGTCTAAGTCCAGCCAAAAAGAGATTGTTATCTTTTGCGACACTCCTGGCCAGGCGTTCTCTTTTATTCAAGTGGAAGGATGCCACGTCACCCACTCACGCCCAGTGGCTCAGAGATATCATGTCCTGTCTGTCCCTGGAGAAGATTCACTACACAATTCAGTACTCAGACTTTAAATTTCAACAGGTGTGGGGGCCCTTCCTTCACTTTTTTCATATACATTTATAGTTTGATTCCTGTCTTATTTAATTACTTGTTTGTTTGCTTTCTTTCCCCTTTTTATTCCTCTTTATTTATTTTTTTTTTGCACGTAGAACCAAAAAACTTCCAGCTCCATATTCTTTTTTCTTTTTTGGTTTCTCTCAATGCCTGGCGTTTAGCCTTTCTTATGCTTGTAAAACTGGCTTGGAGTCGGGGAGGGACGGGGTGGGTGCTATAGGGTTTATAAGGGGATTATAAAACCTGTATTAAAATATTACATGTTTACCCTGTTTTATCCCTGTTAAAATCAATAAAAATATTGTTGAAAAAAAAAAAAAAAAAAGAACAATGCATTGTTTTCCATTGAATAGAGAAATTGAATGCAGTTGACTAATTACTTTTGGCCATGCTTTTATACAAAATATATTTTCTCCTTCCCATCAGGCTGACTCACTCCAAGCTGGCATCAGTGGCATCCGCAGAAAATATTTTGGGTGGTGCTGGGGGGTGCTTAAGGCTAGATGGGGCAAGTAAAAAACGGAGTGACACATTAAATAGTCTAAAGGTCATAGAGGATTTTATGGTTATGCATGTTAATACAAAGTTCAAGACACTCAATATTATAGTGTTACATGATTGCAAAAATGCATGCGTGAAAATTATTTTGGTGATCTCATGTAA
The DNA here is from genome assembly GCA_030522415.1 of Channallabes apus. Classification (NCBI taxonomy): domain Eukaryota; kingdom Metazoa; phylum Chordata; class Actinopteri; order Siluriformes; family Clariidae; genus Channallabes; species Channallabes apus. Next base: position 25,953,519 of record CM060119.1, on the reverse strand, counting down.
AAATCAGATTAAGATATTCACTTGAGATCAGCCAAGCATTTATTAATTGCCAAATTCCAATCTGAATGCATCATCACAAGTTAATCAATTTGTGATGTGGGGGTTGCTTAGGCATTAAATATATAAATATTAATTATTGACTGGTAACGAACGCTTTATACATTCCAGCATTTCATTGTATTAGTTAAATATATTTTTCATCCTTTGAATCTCAAAATCAGTACAGTACCTTCCTAATAATTACGTTCAAATGTGTAAGTCAGTGTATCTACTTCCTAGTCTATATGTTATGGTTTCATTACACACCACATTTAACCACAATCTAACCACAAAAAAATTATTTTGGACACATATCATTGTCACTTTCCTTTCATTTGCGCTTAAAAGATACATGTGGCTCAATAAAACTTTATCCCCCCTATTCCAATGCAATTTTAGCAAAATACAACAAAAAAGTCAGTAGGATTGAGCTCATTAGACCTTTTCGTCGAAAAGCATAAAACCCCCTAAGTTACTCGACCTTTCATCACTGATTGTACTTCATAAGAATTTTTTTAGAAGACTCTCACAAAACAATTCCTATTGATTTTTAAGCATGGACACTAACTACAATGTCTCTGATGGCGTGACAGTGAACACAGCTGGCTCCTCTGTCTGCCTGCTCTCTACCTTGCTCACCTCTTCCTTGTCCTATTTATTACAGTATCATGACCTTTGTCTCTCCTCCTCACCTGTTCTCCCTTCCATTCACCCCCCTCCCCAGCTGTGTCAAAAGAATGACTTTTTCTAGTCTTTTTCTCTTGAGCCAATTGAGCTAATTAGCATGAGCTAATGCTGGCTGTGATCTAATATTAGCTTCTATAAAATCAGCAGAGCAACAATTCCTCTTTGTACCATAACACTGAGATAAGTTATGTTATCTTTAGATGATTAAGGTTTTTTCAGTGTACTGTAACTTGGCAAGCTTAGCATTATTTATGCTACAGTAGCTACATACATGGTTTGTAATCTGCTGGTGTACGCGGGTTTGTCTTAAGGAATAACCAATTGTTCAATTTTGTTGAATGAAAATTCACTTGTCATGTCCTGTTTCCCTGAGCTGTTAAGTCAGTTGAGCTCACTGCTGAAGACTGCAACGATAATGATAACATCTCCCAGCCAAAATGCAATGGAATTATGTCCACTCAGTAATGCCATGTTTGTCAAACTTCAGAAGTTGGACCTTAAATATATTTCAGATTTTTCAAAGTTTGCACTGCAAAAAGATTTAAATGACAGGCTTGTCATTAAGTGTGGTGCAGGGCAATGGGCCATGAAAAACATTGTGGCCATGACCACCCCTGGTCACCCCTTGGAGCCACAATTGCCTGATATACAGGTCCTTCTCAAAAAATTAGCATATTGTGATAAAGTTCATTATTTTCTGTAATGTACTGATAAACATTAGACATTCATATATTTTAGATTCATTACACACAACTGAAGTAGTTCAAGCCTTTTATTGTTTTAATATTGATGATTGTGGCATACAGCTCATGAAAACCCAAAATCCCTATCTCAAAATATTAGCATATCATGAAAAGGTTCTCTAAACGAGCTATTAACCTAATCATCTGAATCAACTAATTAACTCTAAACACCTGCAAAAGATTCCTGAGGCTTTTAAAAACTCCCAGCCTGGTTTATTACTCAAAACCGCAATCATGGGTAAGACTGCCGACCTGACTGCTGTCCAGAAGGCCATCATTGACACCCTCAAGCAAGAGGGTAAGACACAGAAAGAAATTTCTGAACGAATAGGCTGTTCCCAGAGTGCTGTATCAAGGCACCTCAGTGGGAAGTCTGTGGGAAGGAAAAAGTGTGGCAGAAAACGCTGCACAACGAGAAGAGGTGACCGGGCCCTGAGGAAGATTGTGGAGAAGGAACGATTCCAGACCTTGGGGGACCTGCGGAAGCAGTGGACTGAGTCTGGAGTAGAAACATCCAGAGCCACCGTGTGCAGGAAATGGGCTACAGGTTGCAAATTTTGCATGTCATTCGGAAATCAAGGTGCCAGAGTCTGGAGGAAGACAGGGGAGAAGGAAATGCCAAAATGCCTGAAGTCCAGTATCAAGTACCCACAGTCAGTGATGGTCTGGGGTGCCATGTCAGCTGCTGGTGTTGGTCCAGTGTGTTTTATCAAGGGCAGGGTCAATGCAGCTAGCTATCTGGAGATTTTGGAGCACTTCATGCTTCCATCTGCTGAAAAGCTTTATGGAGATGAAGATTTCATTTTTCAGCACGACCTGGCACCTGCTCACAGTGCCAAAACCACTGGTAAATGGTTTACTGACCATGGTATTACTGTGCTCAATTGGCCTGCCAACTCTCCTGACCTGAACCCCATAGAGAATCTGTGGGATATTGTGAAGAGAAAGTTGAGATACAAGACACAAGAATCTGCAAAAGGATTCCTGACCAAGTATTGAGTGCATAACTGAACATAATTATTTGAAACATTGACTTTTTTTTTGTATTAAAAACACTTTTCTTTTATTGGTCAGATGAAATATGCTAATTTTTTTAGATAAGGATTTTGGGTTTTCATGAGCTGTATGCCACAATCATCAATATTAAAACAATAAAAGGCTTGAACTACTTCAGTTGTGTGTAATGAATCTAAAATATATGAAAGTCTAATGTTTATCAGTACATTACAGAAAATAATGAACTTTATCACAATATGCAAATTTTTTGAGAAGGACCTGTAGATTCATTTCCTATAACAAAATGACCCACTGAGCCCTATCCCTTACTTAACAACTACACATTGTGAATATTAGAGCTTTTGACAGTGTTTTGACAGAGAAAGAAATTTAGCCTCTGGCCTTGTTGCAGTTTACCATAAAACACTGATCATTTATCAAAGTTGTCTTAACTCTTTGATGTCGTGCATGATCTTTTTGTCTACAATGATCCATTTCAGCCTACAACAGACCTGATGCAAAAACAGTAATTACACATTTGGAAATTCACAAAAGCATGAATGGATTTCTTCATCTACAAAGCCATTTGCTTGAAGACATAAACCCATCGTTGCTTAGTCAGTCTTTTGTGCTTTAAAACGCAACACTTTTGTCCAAATAGGCATGAATGTCTGTACCTCATGGGTTTTAAACTATACAATACGGCGAAAGTAGTTGAAACCAATGAGGCAGCGTTTGTTTGAAGTGTACTAACCACCTGCATGTTCATGTCAGGACATGCCTACTGGCCACGAGACTGAGGAGAGCCGCTACAATAAAATGAGTGAGCGATAGGTTTTTCCTGCTGTTAGAAAGCAGCAGGTGTGTTTGTAGAGTAATGGTGGTAAATGACAGTAAGTGGCTGTATCCCTTCATAAGGAGAAGACTCCAGACTGCTCCTTGACCTGGCTGCCCTCGGGCCATCTCTCGCTCTTGCTCATACCCCAACCTCCCTCCACCCTCCCTCTTCTGACAATTTAAAGACCGGGCAGTGTAAAACTGTAATGATATTATGACTGTACACTCATCAGCCATAACATTAACACCACATAACATTAACAATAATTATCAATAATATACCTGTAAACTTCTCACACGATCATGGGCACACAAGGCTCACCCATGCCCACCTAGGCCAACTCATGCCCAGAGGCCATGTGGAAATAGGGACAGAGGGGCTAGGGCTGTCCCAATGGTACAAGAGAACCCAAAACCAAAGTGATGTAAATGTTAATTTTGTTAATGTTATGGCTGATCAGTGTATCTCTAGTTATGGCATATGGCACTTACAGTATATCCTCAGTAGACAACATCATGACGTGTCAATATTGTTATGCTTTGCATAATGCCTCTGACTGGCACATTGGAAGAAGCTTATATCTGAAACGTTTTAAATGTTATGCGTCAGTATGTGTCATATTGTACTTCCATCATTAACTGTTTCTGGTATATTAATGAAACAAATCCTGCATAAAGACTCTTGGTCTTCAGAAGTTTGTTGGTCTATGTGTTAGTTTGGTAAAATAAGAATACCATCCTTTTTATTAATGTGGGAAAATTAGTTTTAATAGTTATTGGATTACCTGGAAATACATTTTGTACAGTTAGTAGATTAATAGTTTATAGCAGTGTTAGCTTCCTTATTACATTCTTATATATGTAAATGTTGCAGGTCAAAGTGTGTTAATGCTTTGTGAAAGCTGGTCACTAGAGACACAACGACCACTCTGTTTAAAAGCCACACCACCAGGCCACACCAGCTGTTTAAGGATTCTCTTGCAGAATTTGAAGTGTAAGTGCTGTAAACACTTCTGCTTTATTGAAAGCTGTACATGTACAAAGAAAAAAGCTGGTCGGCATCAAAATAAGTCTCCCCTATTCTCGTCCATGTTTTAACCCGAAACCATTTTCACCACTTCTCATTTATGTTAAAATGTTAACTGGTTTTTCACCGAGCCCCACGGGTTTCGCTTGGTCTATTTGTATGTAATACACCCAGGTTACATCAGCATCAGGCAGATCGTAATGCTTGCAAAGAGACCTTTAACAGAGTTCTTAAGAAATACCCCATTATATATTTGTTTTCCCAAAGAATCCATTCAAAATTCTCTCTAAATCAAGAGACACAGCTAAGGGAATCAGTGACTCTAATGTCTAAGATGATTGTTTCAGCATGCACTTTGATTGCTTTAACATTTCAATAAAACCAGAGTCTGCCCAAATATGTATTTTGATATGGATAATGAAAGAGTGGCCCTATATTCTTACCCGAAACACTGGCTTTTGACATACAGTATAAATGCAAGCTTTATTTATAACCGACTACACTTCTTTTGTTTGGAGTAGAGTTTCGGGAGGGTCTGACTTGACTTCTGGCTGAATGAGACCGATGAGTAAACATTTCAGTTTAAGACCACGGCCCTCGTTTTGGAGCTGAAAGGGCTTGAAAAGCAGAACTGGCGCTGTTGTGGTTGTTTCGCTGGAATGAGAGTTCCCCTTTTTTCCACCCTTCAGAGATTTTGTCTGATGCGTGGGTGTGCAGACACACAAATGATGGGCTTAAAGGGTCATCAGGCACATGTATATGTGTGTATAATTGTTCGGAATCAGACAGTCACACTTTGGCCAGTTGTTTAGCTCCTGCTCCATCAGTAAGGCTATTACTGTTGTGGTGGGTTTTGTGGGAATGCTTCCCCTCTGTCCAGACGTGTTTTTTTTTCCTGATTCTGGGGTGCGTGAGTCACACAGATACTGTACGCACATTTGTGGGAGTGTGTGAGTGTGTGCGCCCATCTGTAAATAAACATATTATCATTCTCTCCAACCAGCCACTCATAGCTCTGCCCTGTCTGGGCCAACTCTTTTTACGCCCACATTTTCAGGCTTTTCTTATTTTCTCCCTCTTATTTTAGTACAACCATACACACATAACAGGAATAGCATATGTTTTTTGCCAAGTCTCTAAATGCGTCTTTAAAAAAAAGTGCAGAATAGATTTTTTCAATCCTCAACGTCACACCTTTGGTCAGCAATGACAGTTTGAGGTCACTGCCATGTGTTGCTTTTCCAGTACCTTAACCCTCCCCTCTTTTCTTTGTTGGGCAAAAAATAAGGACAACAGGATGAGAAAAAAATAGGGTGTTAACAAGCTGGCGAGAGAGAGAGAGAGAGAGAGAGAGAGAGAGAGAGAGAGAGAGTTGGGAGTGGGGTAGGGGGTGCTGTGGGTGAGACTGTATTTTCAGGATACTGATGGGAATTAGCCATGTGGTAGGGTTTAGGGGTAATTTAGCTCAGGCTTTGTGATGCTAATAGCGGCACACGCATACTAGACAGACGGAAACACACAAGAGTGGCTGTTTGACATCACAGAAACTCAAATTGTGATTTGTGTTTGAAATTACATGTTATTCCTGCATTTTTTCTGTACTTTGTATTATGTGTTATGTTTTGGCCTAATTATTAGTAGTTTACTATAATGGCTGTCTCTTTGAGCAACTTAACATTTATAAGTATAACTATCATATAAAATGTAAGAACGCACTTACTCACAATATCAAATAAAATCTTATAAACATCTCATTAATCTCTAATGACATACAGTGCCATTATGTTACGTGAACCATTGTTTGGACTCAATTGCAAGACCAGCTGATAACTGGAGTGTTGGGCACAAAGCCAGGAATTAGTGTGTGATTTTGGAAAGGTACCTTTGGAAGAGATTTGGGACGGCTTCATTCCGAGATCATGAGTGGAACAGGAGTGACACATGTCCTGAAGCAAAGAAAAACACAGATGTCGGTACAGCTGGGGAGGCTGGACACCAATTCCAAATAAGACAATGGGACATGTCTGTGTTTTTTCAGGTTGACAGTGAAAGGTTGATTCACAGGGAGTTAAAAGGGGGGAAAAAACGAAGATATAAATATGTTGTGCTTGTCTAATTAATAAAACTCATTGATATTAAGTCTTTTGCTGCTTTCAAGGATTTATATCATCTGCTTTTATGGGTTACAAAAATAAGAATGATCCTAGAGCTTAGATAGATTCAATTATTTGTCACTTTGATAGTTTTTTCGCATAGTTAGGATCTGGGGTGAGAGCGCAGGGTCAGCCATAATCCAGCACCCCATGAGCAGATAGGTTTAAGGGTCTTGCTCAAGGGCTCAACAGTGGCAGCTTGATGGTGCTGGGGCTTGAACCCCCAACCTTCCAATTATTAACTCAGGGTCTTAACCATTTGAGCCACAACTGCCTTGAAAATAATATTTTTATATTTTTATATTTTTATTAACAAAATTTTTATTGTATAGATATATAATTGTTTACATTGTCTCTAATATGTTCACTGTTCACTTACTGTTCACTTACGTCTTACTTGGATTAACTGTTTGTTTCTTGTTATGGCTATGGTATCATTTACTTTATTTGTAATGGGGTAATAATGTGTATAAATATTTGAACATTTTCAAAACTCTATAAAGTTTAAAATAGAAGCTCGGTTGTCAAAGATCACTTCGCTAACACGCCATGGCCTGTTAATCATCTACCTGGAAAAGAAGCCAATAACTTAAGGTATTTATGACTTTTAAACTGGAAGTTGTAAGTAATGTGTAGAATTTTGTTTCATTCAATCCACCTACACATGGGATTATGTGATATACCTCTATACAGGGTGTCACAGAAGTCTCAATATATACAGTAGTATATATGAAAAATATAATTTGTACATTTTTAGAACAAAACATCTTCCAAAAGTTTATATTATATATTTTTTTCAGGTAGCTTTCGAATTACCTTGACCATGGAAAGGCCATGGTGTACATGCATAATGTCAGCTGTGTCATCACAAGTTCACCATGACTCTGAAATGACTCTGTGTGTGTTTGCAAAGTTTACAAATAAGATTTAGTTAAAAAGTGTTAATTTCCCGTACGTACAGAGACTTTGGGAGACCCAGTACTTTTTGACCTGAATAAGCTTTCGAGGAAAGTCCCAATTTTCTAAGAATTGTTTACTTTCAGGGCTTTTATGTTTCAGCCAGAGATTTTTAACTCGGTACCATAATGGCCCCCGCATGAAACCTCAGTTTACTAACACTGAACCTTGAGCACATTTTGAATGCTGTTGTACTAACAGCTGTCCTAGGGTATGAATTCTACATATGACCAGATCTTTTATTTATTATCCAGCCCCAAAATAATTTATTAAAGACTGGAGTATTTAAAACACACACAGAAAGTATGTTTTTTCTAGTTTTTTTTTTGTTTTGTTTTGTTTTTTTGTAACTGGACTGTTCATTTTTTAAATACGGTACATTGACTGGTTTGTATTAATGGAAGTCATGAATTTTTCAGTTGTGCAAACCTGACGTGACGCTCAACAGTGTTTGCAGCCTAGTTGCAAGCATCAACACAACAGTGTCTCTTTTGTTGCTCAGTTATAATCACAGAGTATCACCACACCCTGTAAAGCCCACTGTCTCACTTTGACCCTCACAGTGCTGTCACGGTCTATCCCATTGCCTCTTGATTGTGGCTGGGCGTGGGGATGGTCGAGGTTAAGACTGGCTGCATTTGAGGTTTCCTTTCAACTCTGGGATTGTCAAGCTGGATGGAGTTAATGCAAACCCCCTGTCTCTCACTGAAACCAGTCCTAAGCAAGCACTCCCACTGGTTTTACCCGTACCTTTTAATTACCTATGGCACCAAACAATGGCAAATGCACAGAGGACCAAAGAGTAGTCTTGGCCAGAGGTACAATAAAGTTTCAACAGAAGTGGTTGTTCATTGCATTTTTACAATAGAGATGTCTGTGAAGTGTTCAAGTTCAAATAATTGAAAAGAAAACATGCATTTTACTACTAGTTGTCAAAGTGCATCCCCTATTATACATACACAAGTTACAATTACTCACTTTGGATATTGAAATCAAACTCAAATGGGATTAAAATAAAACAATAACAATAATTAAAAATAAAACAGTTTTTACATGCTAGGGCTGGTACTTTTGCGATCGAAAGGTCTGCCCATGCCCGTCCCACTGGAGCCAAGAGAGATCTTTTACCCTTGATCTCTCTGCTATAAATGATGTTTGAAGGCTGAGTTCAAATGTAGCACAATAATTTTTCCAGTGTGGTAATTGCTTTTAACACTTAATGAGACCACCCAGGACCTTGTGCTAACTTTAATTGCTACCATTCAATGTTTTGTCTTCTCTCTCACTTGCCCTCTTTGTGTATCTACGTGCATGTACAGTAAATCTTACTCGCATTATACTCATGCAGTTCGTACTTAATGTCTTAAAAAGTTATAGACAAATAGGAACAGTGCCTTATCTGTAACGGTTCCAAGACATCGAATTACCATTAAAAGAAGAGTCTAATTTTACCTAATAAAACAACAACTGATATACAGGCTATGCAAACAAAATCTCTCAAGGCCAGAAAAGCATGTGGTTGGAATGGAAGTGTGCATGATTCATATCTATTCTGAATATCTGTATCACACACACACAAACACTGCTAGAACAAATTACACTCTGTGGTTGCATATCTGATATCTGGACTGAGCAGCTGTATATTATATGGTTGTTCCACCATTAAAAATGTATTGTGTGTCTCATGGAATATTCTATTCCAGTTGGCTAATCGATGTGTCATGTTCAGAGAATTTGAAATGCCACTAATAACTCAATCTAATTAGACGTAATGGATTTTACGAGCAGATAGGTGCAGCACCAATGGCCTGCCTAGTGATCAAACAACTACTACGTGCATACAGTATAAGCAGTGGAAAAACTCCAATTGTTCATGGTTCTACAAAATTATAATTGAAAGTCATTTATGTAAGCATAAAGAAAGTGCATTAAGTATGTCAGCAATTTGTACGTAATTAAATTTAAATAAGATGTCCATAATACTCGTAAAATAATAAATGTACTACTAAAAATTATAGCAGTAACACTTGAAGCAGTGGTGGATCAGTGATTAAACTAAGCTACAGTAGTAATCAGGAAACCGTGATTTAAAATCAAAGAGTGTACATAAACTTCTAATAGGTTTCTGAGCACCCTGTATTCATATTTCTTTAAAAATCTGATAATGATTTAGAGAAAAATGTACAGTAAGTAGAAATGGTTAAGGGGACTGAGAAATGTTGGTGACATTTATTTAAAATCTATATTTTTTAAAATCTGGAGCTATTTGGAAAAGTGTGTCTAAATACAAAGTGCCTCATTAGGTGCACAACATATAATTATTTTAAATAATTATTTTAAAGACTTTTAAAGACTTATTTAAGGACAATATAAAATGTATTAAATATAAAAATGGAACACCGTTCACTTTATCCATTATTGATTTGAGTACCACTATATAACCTCATTTTATTGCATTCTTTCCATTTTAATTCGAATAGTTGTAATTTGTGAACAATTTGACTTCGAGTAAATCCACATTGATCAACAATTACATTAAAATCACATATCATTAACACATTTATATTGATGATCATTTATATATCAGTAAACTGGTGTATATCAGTAACACCCAAAAGATCCAACCCATCTGGTCAGATCCAATAGAAAAGTCAATGCAGTAAAAATCGTCCATGATGCTGGCCATGATAGAAAGACACGGGAACACCCAATGCATTACAATCTGCAATGCATGGGATCCAGTAGAAGCCCCTAAGGCCAACGTCCAAATTCCACAGCCCTCAATCTGATCAAGAGCCCAGGGGATACGGTGGATAAACAAGTCTGATCCACTCCGCAAACCACAACACTGCCCATATCCTGGTGCCAGACACCACTGCACACACCCAGATACCCTGCAGAGCCATGCCCCAAGAGGTCAGAGTCACCAAAGTGGCACAAGCCTATGCCAGAAGACTTTGGGTAGAAGGCAGTGTACACTCTGGACTGGGTTCCAATCCTTCACAAGGCACAGGGTGAACATGCAAACTGCATGTACACAGACCTGAGGCAGGAATCGAACCTGGACCCTGGAGTTACCAACTAACCACTGTGCCATCGTGCCACCATAAAACACTTCATAAAGTTTTTTTTTTTCAATATGTACAATATCCCCCAATTTGACAGCTACGGCTATCAACTGGAAAGGCTAGTGCATTTTTTCTCTGAGACATGATGATCCAACCAACATCACTGTTTTTGAAAAGTCGCTTATGCTGTGTCACAGGGAGTCATAGTAAATTTTGAGAAAAGTATAAATTGGCTTTTGAGAACATTTACAGTACACTGTTATATTCCATCTCATATATAATTCCATTTACAGCCATTCAACATGTGATCATGAATTATGGTTGGCTGCAATGTCCTATGTCATTATTCCAATGTTCACTGCTGTATGAGGAAGTTACATCGCTGAGGACCTCAACATTTATTGCAACCTATATGTGCACACCCATCATATACTATGAGCAAATTTGAAATGCCAATCGCCCTACGATGTATGTCTTTGGGTTGTTCGGGGAAAACTGAGTACCTGGAGGACACCCACAAAGCATGGGGAGAATGCAAATTCGACATACGCAGCCCGGAGGCTCTGGAGGTGTAAAGCAACAGGGCTAACCACAAAGAAACCGTGAAACCCATACTATATAATGTTGTTCGTTATTCACTTCTAGTTTTAAAACTGTTTTCAAATTCAAGTTGAATGAAACTACAGTTTCCTTAACTGCATTTTGCACTTCTTACAGAAGTGCTTATATCTGTCCATCAAAAAACATCCCCTTTCAAGCACAAATAGATCACGTGTTAAGAATGCTATCAAGCCATACAAACAGCAATTGTTTTTACTGCATTGCATCTTAAACCGAGTCAAATTTGTAGAGATACTTAAGATTCTGCAGGTTTGCATACAGTATATCAAAGAGAATGGGCTGCATTTAGTGTAAAGGGTGGAGGAGCATTCTTGACATGAAAAAGAAGGCCATGGCTTTGGGATGAGAGGGGTGGGTGTAAACCAGCCTGTAATTTGCGCTGCTTCTGCACACTTTGCATTCTGCCTTCTTCCCAGCCACTTTTCTAGCAGCCTTGCAGAGCTCGCAACTGAAGAGGCTGTGTGCAATGATTAGATGAGGCAGATTGACGGCGGGTGATTTTGGGAAACCACTTGAGGGGAAAGAAAATCAGTTGAGGACATTGGTAAGCCTCTTACTGACTCGAGCCCTACTATTTTTATTTCACAAGGCCACCACTCCCTTAAGTATAAATATAGTCATGCTGGACTAAAAATAGCCACTTATGGAAGGCTATTAATAGCTCCTAAGGCCTCAAAAAATTAGACTGCCAGAAGGTTTTAGAAATGAGGCATGAGTAATCGTTACTGGGAAAAGAAAAGTCCCACTGTTCCCTTTCTTGATCTCTCTCTCTTTCTCTCTCTCTCTCTCTCTCTCTCTCTCTCTCTCTCTCTCTCTCTTTCTCTCTTTCTCTCCCTCATTCTGACTCCCCCCTCCTAAGCTCAGTGTAAGAGGCTCCAGTATGCAGTCTACAAGTTCAGTTTCATTCTGCGAACGTAGCTGCTCATGAAGTCTTCTATTGTGCTTCAGTATGACGCCTCAGGGGCAGAGTCTGCATACACTCTCTTTCCACCACATTGGAGAGACTGGTGAAGCACACTGCAAGCCATTGTCTGCCTGTAAAACATGGTGGATTTGGCGTACAAGAGCACTTATTATTATCAAACTTTGCCCACTCCCCATAGGTCATATAATCCACTTAAGTGTCAAGGTTAACGTCACACCTTAAAATAAACATAACCAATCAAAGGATTGCTTTTTGTTATGGCTTCACATGTTCTAAGACTTCACAAAGGCCTTATGTTGGAGCACAATAGGCATGATCTTCAAAAGGATTGCTATGTCAATTATGTTGTGGCATAAAGCAAAGTGTGTACAGATCAGCATACTGTAGGTAAATATGAGTCAGTATATGTTTTCTACAGAAAAATGTTTATCTTGAGACAATAAAATCTGATAAATGTTTATTGTATTTACTGTGAAATTGCAATCAAGTAGTTTGGAACTGCTTAGTATTCTTTGAACTGTCTCTAAGCTGTTGTCATGACAAACCATTTGCTGTTTTTCCGAGTAATCCTACTATATCCAAATGCATTATTTAAAAGAAATTGATAACACACACTGAACATTCATTTCCTGAATGTTTTTTTTTTTTTATTCAGTCATGACCTTGTTGAGGCTTGAACATCTGCTGACAACTAGTAACTGGTATGTTTAATTAGGCATGAGCTACTGGTTTATGGAAGTGAGATGAAGCCCCAACGATGCCTTGATTAAAGGCATCACATGGTGCGCTGAAAGTGGAAGCAGTATTTCAGCCTGTTCAATTCGGTTGAACGTGCAGAAGCATGGCACCAGTTCTACAGTTTTAAAGCAACCCAAACTGTGCACCCATGCCTCCAGGACAACCCCAAAATTTGTATGAGAGCTTGGGCTGTAAAAGAGCCCGTTCTGTGAGGAACCAGGCTCTATGCATTGAACTAGACTTCTTGTACCTGCCGACCTCAGGGTGGGAGTCAGACTGGAGCACAGAAATAGTAGCAGGCTGGGTGGCACACTCTCATTACAGATCACCCACAGATCAAGGCTTTATGAGCAGGAACGAGGTGGAAAAAATCATCTGGAGCCAGGCAGAATGTCTCTATGTCTGTGCCTTTTTGTAAAGAAAGCATAAGCTGGTTGGTTTTTCTGGGAAGGGCCAGTGCTCCCTCCCACCCTCCACCCTTCTCTCTGTGCCTGCTTACCTAGATATTCCAAAGCTGTGTCTGAAACGACACCCTATCCTGTAAATAGAGCACAGTTTTGAGAATCATGTCTGACAGCATAGTGGAGAATATCCAAAAAGCAGCATGATAGGTGTCTATACATTTACAACAGACAGTGTCCATGTGGGTTATACACATGATGTTTTTTGCTGTTTGAATATAGTTCACAGCAAATGTTGACTATATATATTCATAAATATTAAGGATTCTCTGCAGGCCACTGCATCATTTCCTTAAAATTCCAGTTTGTTCTGATAATCTAGTTTGCTGAAACACAAGCCGAGCTGGTTAAACAGGTACGAAAGCTGTAACGATTTTCTAGCCTGTTGGTCTACCAGTTGATCACCTTGACCTACATTTTGACAGCTGGTAGCATCCAGAAAGAAAAAAAAAACAGAAAACCAGTGAATATGTTGGGATTTCAGCCTGCTTGAAATTATCTGCAATGGTTTTAAAAGCTCATTCATCTGAATGTAGCCAAACAACTCACTCATAGTTTACAGGGTCGTGGGAGGCATGGAGTCTATCCCAGGAGACTTAGGGCATGAGGCAGGGTAATACCCTGGACAGGATTTCAATCTATCAGGGCACATACACACACACATACACACACACACATATATACATACTCACACTTTCATTCACACATCATGGGCAGTTATAGGGAACGCCAATTAGCTTAATCTGCATATCTTGTAAGGAAATTGAGGAAACCGGAGCACATGCATGGGGAGAACATGCAAACTCCATGCACACAGACACAAGTTGGGAAAGAGGTGCAAGGCGACAGTGCTAACCACTGAGAAAATGTTGTACATAACTGCAGTGCCTATCTAATACGGTAATGTGTTCATACTTGCAAATATTTTGCAACAAGATAACATTCCTCTTTACAAGTTTCTTTGGAAGCAGTGGGCTGGAGGGATTGTAATATTACTCATAATTGCTGATATTTCTCTTGCGTGCATGGTCTTTGACCCAGTTTCTAATCTGAAGTCCAAGGTTTTAGGAGGAACAGTAAGCCATGGGCTTAACGGGATACATTCTTGTACTTCTTAATCACGACGACTGAATCAGGCTGTCTCGTGGGTTTCGAAACGCCTTTTGCTGAAGCACGCAGCATTTTCCCCCCTTCGTTTCTTTTCCGCATTCCTGACATACCAGCTGGGTAACTGACAAACCGAGCTATTTTTGCCCTCGCATCCTAACTGAAACATCTGTTGAATGCGTGTTATGAATTTTCAGAGAAACGTTACAGCCTTTCACACTCCTTAGTATTATGTGAGAGCGGTGACACTTGTCAAAATCATGCCATGAAGTAAATGCGATGATGATTATTCGCTGTGCACCGGTGCCATGCCTAAATCGGTTCATCTTACGCTTGTGTTTTTGTCCCTGTGCAGTTTAAAAGACGACCACATTAAAAAAAATTTTTTTTTTTTTTTGGTTTTCTGTTCGTGTCGATGGAATCTCCACGAAGCGCTTAAATTGCCCATATATGGTCAATGACGTTTCCGGAGATACCGATGCGTAATCGGTAATACAGCCACGTCAGAGGTGAAAGCAACACATATTTAGCTCAGGGAGTGCCTAGAAATAGACATGCTCCTACCACACGAGGGTAAAAATAATGGAATACAGCGTAAATGTTCCTGTTTTAAGGATTTACCCTATTTCTGACAGCATCGATGTAAATGACTTAATAATAATTAATCATAAAATTCAAACACTTCTGTGTAAGAACATCTTATCACGTTCTGTACTAAGGCTATCTAAACCAAAGTACAAACTCTGAGCCAAGTATGTCATTGTTCTTATTTTGTAATATAAAACATGCAATAAAGTAAGCAAGGTTATGATAAGTTGATTATGATGTTTGCGCATACAGTATGTTTGCAGTGGGCCACCAGTTAAAGCACAATGCACTGGAGAGTCCGTCCTGCCCTTTAAATATACTAGACAATCCTTTATCTCCACAGCCACCTGAATGAATCCTGTGACTACCTGTTGCCTTTGGGTTCATCTCAGCCACCCCAAACACACACACACACACACACACACACAAAGCAGACCTTCTGTGTGAACCTTGGACCTTGAACCTCTGAAGCACCAACACTACCTTGAGTACCACAGTTCCATCCAGACAGTGCACAAGCTTATTATTCATTTAATATTTCACACTGCTTATCCTGTGTAGACTTGCACTTAACCTGGAGCCTATCCCAGAGAACTCCGAGCACATGGGAGGGGATATCCAGCAAGGGGTGCCAACCCATCCCAAACACACTCTCTCACACTACATGCAATTTGAAAATGCCTATCAGCCTACTACTTTGGGCTGTGGGGGAAAACCAGGGTATCTGGAGGAACCCTACAAATCATGGGGAGTACATGCAAATTTCACTCACAGATCGGAGTCAAGATGGAAGTGCGAGACAACCTCCCCACTGAGTCACCATGCCCCTTTGCTGGCTTTATTAGTTATTTTCAAATAAGATTTTGCCTTGGTAAGTGGAATTTTGTTTGTGTTCAACAATGACCTGCTAACCTGTACTCCTACATCTTAATTGCAGCAGACACTAATATGGTCCACACTGCTTATAGGATGATTTATCACCCAACAGTGTAAAGACACCAAGCAAAGAGCAAGTTTACTATAATTCTGAAAATGATTTTCGGATACAAAACAATCAAGACCTCATGGAGACATTATGTATATCTGGTCTTCTTCCAGAGACACTGGAGAGTGTGCCAACGTAAACAGTCTGGAATGACTTCAGAAATGCCTGTTCCCTGAAGTGTAGTGATGCAACTGCAACGGATATGATGCGGATACCAGTAGATGAGGATGTGAACACTTTCGCTCAGCAAACAACGCAAATCATGTCCATTTGTTCTGTTTGCATAACCTGACACTTCCCTATTTGAGTACCTGTGTGTGCGTGTGTGTTAGTTGGGTGATGCATCAGAACATTTACTCACCACCACCCCTGCCCGCCCTCCCAGCCCCTCAATTCAAGACATAAGTCAGAGGATTCATTTTCACACAATAATTTATTGAAACAGCATTGACATTCACATGATGTTGAAAACACATATATTAATCTTTAAGTATTGGGAATAAGTTACAAAAAACAAACAAACAGCATTTCATAGTATCCATCCACATGTCTTCTAACACTGGCCTCTTTGCAGCCCTGAAAGCAGCTGCATTCCACATGTATAGGTAGAGTAGCATAGAGATATTAGTCCAACAAATGAGAAATTGCAGTGTTAATCAATAAAGTCCAGCAGCAGTTGTCCTACAGCTAGGTTTCTACAATGCCGGACAGTCTCTCGTGCTCATTCTCTATTATGATTTCTGTCCATGGTGCATGGGAAACCGATTGCGCGCGCTCCTACGCAGCGCGCATGCAAGCACTTAGTCCCCCCCTACACCGCGTGGTCCTACGGTTCTCTCTCCTCCTCTTCATTCTCCACCACCGCAAAACAACGCTCCCTCACAGCGGAGGACGAAACTGGGCCGCGAAGCCCAACGAGGAACTTTCCTTTCAGTTTCCTCCTCCAGCGTCTTGGCTGAACAGTAGCTGACGCAGAGCGGGTAAAAAGAAAAAGCCCCCCTCGCCTCTTTCTTTCCTTCCGCTCCTCACAGAACCAGACATGGTTAGGTATGATTTTTTTTCTTTCCGCGCGCGCTCGCGACGTCTTTCAGCGCTCGTGCAGTGACAGACAAGGCACCCACTGGTTCCTGCAGCGGATCTCGTCGCAGTAATTTCCCACCTCCTTCAACGCTTGGCATTTAAGTGGCTGGCACTGAGGATTCTGCAAAGAAAAAAAAAAACACAATTACGCATTAGTTAGGTGAAGAAGTTGCACAATCAGAAATCCTAAAGCACGCACAGATGCACGCGACTGCACTTAATATTGATGCTTGATACTTACAGTGACCAAGATGCAGTGGAAATCTCTGGGCTCGCCGTTGTTATTGCTTTCTTGCGAACTTGGTTCTCCGATCACCTGCGCCAGGCGCCTCAGCCCGGACACGCGCAGGATGTTGATGTCGTTCTCGCAGCAGAAAGCTTGCAACAGAGTGAAATGAATCTGAAGCGCGATATCGTCCTCATCCTCCTCGTCCGTAGCCAGGACGCATAACACCACGCTGTCTGGATCTCTGTGACAAGGGGGAAAGAAAAAATAAATAAATCGGTTAACATCGTCGTCAATAATGCACGTCTAAAAATTTTATATGTAAGCATTCAGGATAACTACTGACTGATCGATAGCAGAAAAGATACTTACACATTCATTAGTTTTGCAGATTCGTACACGCCGACAGTAAGGCAGTCCTGTCGCTGTGCTGCAACCAGCAGCTCCTCTAAGGCTTGACTCACAGCATCCATCCTGGAAAAACAAAATAATAATTTGCTAAGCACCTAGTGCACACTTTTGCAATTGTAATCTTCATGCACTTGTTAATATTACTGTCTGTGCATGCAATGTCAATGATGCAAAGTTAATCCTTTCAAATGGTACTTACTTTTTCTCAGTAACGTTGCCTTTAACGACTTCTTCCAGAGTCATGATGTTGTCAAGTAAGCAAAAGTAGACAAGTCCAAACGCCTCAAGTGAAACTGCAAATGATAGATTCCGGTTAGAAAGCGTCTCCGAAACAGCGCGAGAGAAGAGTAATCCAAAAAAAAGTGTCTCCGATTGCTTTAGTCCTGATTCCTGTCTCGCTCTAGTCGTGGTAAAGTTTCGTCTACCGGCTGAGAGCGAAACCCAAGCATTATATTGGCTCTAGAATGTGGGCGTGGTCTCATCCAACGCTCTCTCCTTCTATTGGTCTGGACGCGGCCGGGAACTTTCTATGCCTTTCTCGTCATTGGTGGTTTACAGATCATCAAGCCTAGGGCCCACGTGGGCTGACTTGAAGTCCCCCCCCCCCCCCCCCCCCCCGCCTTACCTATTGCAATTCTGTAGTTGTTTATGTCACGATGGTGTTGGAATTTCCTGAGTTTCTCTTGTATTTTCGCATTGCTTTGAAAAAGAAAGAACTTGCATCATGTTAACCAGAAATTAATTTGGAGGCTTATTCAGCTATTTTAACCCATACATACATAAATATATGTAGGCACACATAGGTATTTACAGGTGAATAATGTACAAAGATATAGTAATTACTTATAAAAAAAAAAAGGTTTTAATTAATGCATGCAAGCCTTCTTGCACTTGTTTGACTTCTGAAGAAGTTAAAGATATTGTTGTATTGTTTTCAGGTCTGGTTTTTGCATTTTGCAATATACACTGTTTTCATTCCCAGTCTGCACCGGCATTCTAGAGGGTGATCGGGTTTATCTACGTTACCTGGAACTTTCCTCACGCGCTGTTCCTGTTCCAGCTGGTCTAAATATAGGAGATTGGTGCACTCCCAGCATGCTGGTGTTACTGCCTGCTTCTTTATGTACTTTAGCTATTGCAGGACTGGCCTCCCAAAACCCTGTTTATAAGGTCAACTAATAGGGGCATTTATTTATTGATTTTATTGCGCTTTAAAATGTGCACAAAAGACCCCTTCTTAAGACCCACCAGTCATTGGATATTTACTCTACTCTATTATACTCTCTAATAATCTCAGAGGCCAAGTGATTCATGCATACCCTATGCTTTACCACTATGGTGAAACAAATGCCTTTGTCCTTAGCTTTTAGCCTGCTTGGAAATACAAGCACACACGCACACGAACACACACCTTACCCAAGCCTAGTTACCTAACTGAAATTACTAGGCCCAATGACGCCCCTTAGTGGACGAGCACATTGAGTTTAGACAGAGCAGCCCTATTTATACAATACTCATGCACTAATACTGTAGTGGATGATCAGCTACCGTCACCAGGCGGTGAGAAAACGTAACTGCATCCTTCCATACATTAACCATTTATACCAAATGTAGAACATAATGAAATAAAATAAAATAAAAATATTTGGTAATTAAACAAAGTAAAATAAAATAATGCATTGTAAAATTTAAATCTATGTGATAAGGTGGCAGTAAATGTACAAGAAACATACAAACAAGGAAAAAAAGCAACTACATTCCAAGAGGATGGAATTTAAGTCAGGTAGTGCCACCTGCCGGGATAGAAATGTAATTGTATCAGAATTTATATTTATTATGACTAATAATAAGCACGGAATTGTACAAATAAATAAAAAAACATTTTAATTATTAAACAGATCTGTATATTATTATACTTATAATTATCTCGAATAATTAATTTAATAAATGTGTTCTTTCTGTGTGTGTGTGTGTGTGTGTGTGTGTGTGTGTGGTGTGTGTGTGTGTGTGGTTTACGATGAGCAGACCACCTCTTTCATTGATGGGATTGTATTAGTGAGTAACGCTTATTTGACACCCCATCCTACAAAAACGTAATATACAGGAAGCACTTTGCATGAGAGTCGGATGGGGAAAAGGCTCGACGTTTTCCCCTCATGTTGAGACGATGGTCACGCTGCCACCATTGTCCTCTGGGGAACCCCTGCAGCTGGAATAAGCACCATTACACACAACTAAAAAGCAGCCGTGGCTTAAACACGACACCTCCAGTAATCACTGACAAATACCACATGTTTATCAATATTAGGTCTGGCTTTATATTAATGGAAACAAAGTATTACACGTTGCATTAACATTCAGCCGGAAGTGAATCTTTTAATTTAAGATAAAGACATAAATCAACGAACCAGACGAAGTTGACTCCCCTTTCCCCTTCTTCATAAAATATGCTGCTTATGCACTGAACATCCAGGACTGTAGATATAGTTTTTCGTTTGTTTATTTGTTTGCAATATTCTTTTTCATCTTCATTCTTCTTCTGACAATACCTGTTTGCACTGCTTGCATCATCCATGTCCTACTGCACATATTTTCCACGCTCTAAATTGTTATATTTATATTTGAGGTCAATTATGATTTTGTTTGTTTGTTTGTTTGTTTGTTTGATCTTCAAATTCTCTTTATTGCTGCTGGGCTACCAAAATTTGGTTGTATTACTAAAATGACATTAAAGTCTCTTTATCTTTACTGATTAGCCATAACATGCCTATTGAGTTGCTGTTCTCTGAAAGCTACCAAACAAATTACTGTAATTACTATAATGACAATAAAGTCTCTTTATATTTACTTTTATCTCTTTATATACATATATAAACATTCTAATCTCAAGAACGTGTTATACATGTGTATATATACAATTAATTGATTTAATCATGTATTTATTTTGAGGTTGATTAAACATTTTCTGAATACTTTCACCCATAGCTCATAATATCGAAAAGTCTTCCCTGCTGGGAAAAACAAAGTAATCAGTTTGAAAGCTGAAAGAATCGGCTCTTTCGGCTGATTCATACACATGATCCGACTCATTGAAAAGAACCGGACTCTCATCACTACTTAACTTCGCGCTGTGAAGCGCCCAATAGTCGCTTTCTATCAATTCTGACGTAAGAACGTTTAAAAATCAGCGCAGTAAAGCGGTTCACCTGGCTCCAGGTTTCCCGCGGAGAGACAGGACAAGTGGCCTGAGCAGGCAGGCTGGAAAACTCAACTGTCCTTATTTCAACATCAGTTATATTTCAGCCAACTCGATAATCAACTCTTTTACAGGCTGCTCAAGCTTTTGTATATTATGACTGAACCCCTGTGTCTTCAGCATGTCTTCTCCCATTTTTACCGACATCTTTCAATATAAAGAGAGTGTGCTCATGAAAGGTTTATCCTGCTACACGGACGATGGCCTGAATGATAGTCTGGACGGGTAAGACTTAAATCTTTGGGTCATTCTTCAAAAATAGTGGAAAGTGTCGTCACTTAGTTTTGCTGATACCAAAATCATTTAAATTAACATAATTTGCACACATTGTATATGTTCAGAAAATATAGTTTGTACCTCCAATCATGAAACACATTTAAAAAAATATAATATTCAACATTTAATTGTAACATTTTTTAAAAAAAGGCAAAGATCAAAGAAATACATTGTCACTATGATCCAACATTTGAAGTTGGACCATATGCTTTTCATCTAAAGATATCTTTTACATGAAAGATGTGATTCATAATAACATCAATAATTTATAAGAAGTTAAACAATATTATTAATATGAAATAAATATCAATTGTTTATTTTAGTCACCACAAACTGTCATTGGTGTTACTGGCACACAGTTTATGAAATGCATTTTGAAAATTATCCTGTGTCAGAGGACACTAGAAGAGCACTGGACAAATGAAAATGGTATATCTAATTTCTTTCCTCATTTCTTTAGAAATGTCATTCATTTAACAATTTAATGCAAAGTTTAAAGTAAAGTGGTGTTACTCACTTTATAATTATAATGGCCAAAATTGTGCATAAAAACATGATTGATTGATTTTTGAAAAATTAAAAAGCATGTGGTCTTGCACATGGAAGCCATTTTGTAAAAAGCTATGATTTTTCTCCAAATTGCCATCGGGGTACCATCATTGGTGTAAATGCATTAAAAAAACATGCCTTACTGTAAGCTCTTATTTCTGTAGATTCATAAGGTTTTTAAAAGTAAGTTTAAAGTAAGTTCTAGGTGTGAAAGAAATTCATTTTAGGAGATATGACCCAAATTACACCCTTTCTGTAGAATGACCCGCATTCAGGTCATGTAATTCTCTGGGGCTCACTCGCAGTGGTGATGGTAAGGTTTCATCAAACAATAAATGTATCTACCAGTTGGTGTATATTCAAGTCACAAATGAAGACTACTGGGTTGCAGGAGCTCAGCAGAACTGACTGATGTGTTTGAAGAAGAAGGGTGTGAAGGTGACGATTGGACTCCACCACCAAGTGAGCTGCGATGCAAAATAGCTGCCCAGCTTGAGTACTACCTCTCTGATGAAAATCTTGAGGCTGATGCCTTCCTTTTAAAACATGTCCAGAGAAACAAGATGGGTTATGTCAGTCTGAAGTTGTTGACGTCGTTCAAAAAGGTGAGTCTGCAAAAATTTATATCCAGTTGGGATAAAATAATTAATAGTACTCTAATGTTTTAAGTAGAACTTGAGTGCATTGTGCTAGCCTATTAGACAGGGTTCCGAGTTGAACCTCTTGAATAAAGCTAAGAACCCATGAGGAGCCTTTTTTCTAAATTCGAGATGGTAGATTATAGTGGCTGGACTTTCCCTGTTGCTGAAATGACAAGAATTATTGACCACCTTTTCACATTTCTCAATTCGCGTTCCTGTCTTGGCAGATACGGGATCTGACACGTGATTGGCGCACTACCCTGGCTGCTGCCAAATCCTCTCAGCACCTGGAGGTGAATGACATTGAGACCAAGGTACGACGGAGAGCACCGATCCCAGACTGGCTGCTCTGCATCCCTACAACAAAGCTACTGCTGGTTTGGAATTTCCTACCCAATGATGGTTCATCCAAGTTTGAAGACAGCAGGTCATCTAAAACTGAGCAGCAAGGGATCATGGAGACTGCCATGCACATGTTTGGATCACACGGCACAATTACTTCTCTTCGTATACTCCGCCCAGGAAAAGAGATCCCTGCTGAGCTCAAACGCTATGCCAAAAAACATGCTGAGCTTGGACGAAACCTGTGTGCTGTGGTTGAATACGAGTACTTGGATGGGGTGCGCAAGGCGTATGAAATCTTGAAAGCCCAGGAACATGCACAGAATGGGAAAGGTATCAGAGTGGTACTCCTCGGGAGCCGGGGTACTCGGAAGCAAGGGAGCAGCCAGGGCCAGGTAGAGGATGAGTCGGAGGAGTCCAATGACAATGATGTCACAACCAAACGCAACCGGAAATCTAAAAAGCATTTATACTGTATGGACGATTCAGTTTTGTACGGTTCATCAGAGTCGGATTTTGCTCCAGCTTCACCACGCCCTAACCGCAGAGTCTCTCGCCCCCAGGCTCAGTATGGTAGCCCCTTGGCCATCCCTCGGGTTTCAATTTCCCATTCCGACCCTTATCGAAACCCTCTCAGTAGCCCGGTAGGCAGTCCTCTGTTGCCGCACAAGCTTTTTCCTGGAGGTCATGCTGCCTCGCCACTAGCCACTTCTCCATTAAGTAGCACTCCGACTTTGGCCTGTCAATCATCATACAACAGAAGCAAGTTCTCATGGGATTTCTCACAGGACAGCATGGGCTATGGAGGGAGTCCATGGGTCCAACGGCGCAAAAATGCTGCCCAGGCTTTTTTTCCAGAGAAAAGCTGCCCCTTGTCCCAAGATCAGATAAAGGGAGCCACCAGTGTGCTTGTGGTGCGTCAGCCATTGGGCCCTGATGGCACTAAAGGTTTTCATAATTGTATTGGAAGAGGAAGAGTGCTGCTGCCACAGTGATTTGCTGGTGGATCTCTGAAGTACATTTGAGTTGATCTGCTGTGCAAAATTTTATTTAAGTCAGTGTTAAATAAGTACTATTGCCCATGTTCATGAATAAAGAGTATTCCTTTATAGTATAATTGTTTTGTATCGATGAATGAATAAATAAAGGTTGAACTGTTATTGTTGCATGCCGCAAATTATTTGAAATATTTTCTTAAACACTGGTTTTAGCGATGTCCAGTCCTAGTTTAGTGTAATACAGGCTTGATTTTTGGTGCAAAAATCTGTATACCAGTAGACTCAATTGATCATGTAGAATGTATTTGCTTTTTCTTCCCCTGAAAACAGCACTTTAACAAGTCAATACAGAATAGCAAAATAGTTTAGTTTATTAATGTAGAATAAATAATTCCATAGAC
This sequence comes from Channallabes apus, assembly GCA_030522415.1. Lineage (NCBI taxonomy): Eukaryota > Metazoa > Chordata > Actinopteri > Siluriformes > Clariidae > Channallabes > Channallabes apus. Next base: position 25,929,407 of record CM060119.1, on the reverse strand, counting down.
CAAGTGATCACATTTGAGGCACCAATTAACTTTGTAGAAAATAAAAGGTAACGCACACATGCCCTGATTACACTAGCACTGTGCCATGATGCAATAGCACATTTCACCTTTGCATAAAACAGAATAAGATATTTAACAGGTTTCTTTTTTCTAGCTGTAATGTTCCAAATAGGACCGCTTATAGCTAGAATATGTGCAACAGTTACCCACTTGAATGTCATTTTTAATGAATGGAAAAACAATGAGTGAGCTGAAACTATTCTTGATCGCTTGCATGTGTTCAGACTGAAATTATTAATAATGGTCACATGTACTATACAGCACAGTGAAAAATTTTCGCATTCCCAGTTAGGAAGCAGGGTCAGCTAACTTACAGCTCCCCTGGAGCAGATACAGTAGGGTTAAGGGCCTTGCTCAAGGGTTCAACAGTGGCAACTTGCTGTTGCTGGGGCGTGAATCCCTGACCTTCCGATCAGTAATCCACAGTTTGAACCAAATGACCATGTAGCTGAAAATAAAATGGATTTTTCTTTTACCTGATTGCTTGTAAAAAGCAACATGGGTATAACAATTCAATTTAAAAATAAAGAATTAAGAACATGACTAATGATTTGCAACTAACTCAACATCAACTACTATCTTATTGACCCATCTCAATGCATCAGTAATCTCTGTATTTGTATAAAAAAAAAAAATGATAGTGCCACAGAATCAAATGGGATGAGAGACTACAGGATAAAGGTCATTTACACTACGTCTGAGGCATCTCATGTTCTTGTCTTACTGAATGATGGTTCTTAAATAATTGTGGTTTAAAATGAATAGATAAACCTGGCAAGTTTCATTACTTCACTAAGTAATTTTAAATATTTAGAAATTAGTCAACGAGGTTAAAACCTAGTGAACAACTGTCTTAGGCCCTTCACATTTCGACCAGTTTTACTGAGATAATGTCATGGGAGCATTGGCTAAATTATACCTATGGTATTGTTAAAAAAAAAAAAAAAAAAAAAAGGTGAATACAGTACACATTCAGATGAAAAGGATCCATCAAAAACTTGCCAGTGTTTCTCATATCGGACAAACTTCCACGTCTGCTCTACCAAAGACACAAAATACGAAAATAAGATAAGTCCATTCTTCTTTTCATACTGTCGTTCCGAACATTACGCCCTCTAGCTCCGGATCGTCCATGTCATCCTCGCTGAGAGAAAAGTCTTTGTGATTGGACAGGCCACATGGGCTGCAGTTAGACTCTCCATCCGTGAGCGAAGTGTCTGCTGTGGCATTCACTAAGTCAATAACAGGACCCATTCTCTCCACCTCAGCCATCTGAGCCAGCATGCTGTCTAACAGAGGACGGCTTTTGCAGATGTTGTCCAACAACTGGCAGCGGTGCTGCAACTGCCCAATCAGGGAATCTTTATCCTTCACTATGTGCTGAAGTTTCTGAATGGATTCCTCTGACTGGCAAAGCTTCTCGTGGAGGTAGGAAATCTCCCTTGAAAACAGATTAGGAGAAAAATACTTAATCGAATTTGTCTTGAATATGTTGAATACGTCTTGAATATTGAGAACATTTCACTTTATATAAATTAGAAACATTTCCTTTTATTTCAGACTGATGAGGACTTAAAAGCTAAGGATAAAAGAAAGAACATTGACTTTTTTTCTTGGTGTCATCTACAGTCAGTACGCTATTAAATTTGGCCCAGAACAATCATTGCACCAATTGAGGAAATAATCACTGCATATCATCAGTTCTGATACATTAGGAAATATGTCATGTTCTTCTTTGAACATATGATGTAATTTTTGGATTAATGTATGGATTAAGACTTTCAAGCCACCCTGCATTTATATCACACGGGTACCATGTTAACCTGACATCATTGTGAGATATCAATAAACACCCCTGGCATAACATATCGCTTTGGGAAGGGGTCGATTCAGTGATTTTTTTTTTCTTTTTCAGTGACAATTCATCTACCTATCTACCTATTTTACACTAGATGTGCGGGCGACTTTGTTCGCGTAGAATTTAATTGCACACTCCTAAGTGCCTTTAAAATAATGTACAACCTCATCTGTTGAATTTTGAGGAAAAACTACTGATTTTGATGACAAAGGTAGATTTTTTGATGATGGGCGGTTTCCATGTAAAATTGAAATTAGCAAAGCTTCTTTTCTCATGGATGGATTGTAATGAAACAAAGCCTGTATGTCATTGAGACAATGACCATTGTTAATAGAGCTATATAAATAAAATTGAATTGAATTGAACTGTACTGTATGTTACATCAAGCTCTGCCAAATACACTGGTGAAAACCCCATTAAAATTCGTTCAGTATTTTTTTACATAATGCATGCACAAACAGACATGAAAAAACATGTTGATGTTGATAATACTCATCTTATGTCGCCCAAATTATTTTTGTTTATGTACAGACAAACAAATATTAGTTATTACAGTATATGTTTACATTTGAGGTGGTGAAATGTTGACATTCCTCTGTAATCCTGTGAAGTTGTTGTGAAATGATGTATGTAAGAAATATATATACATATACACACATATATATATATATATATATATATATATATATATATATATATATATATATATATGTGTATGTATGTATGTATATGTATATATATATATATATATATATACACACACACACACAGTGGTGTGAAAAACTATTTGCCCCCTTCCTGATTTCTTATTCTTTTGCATGTTTGTCACACATAAATGTTTCTGCTCATCAAAAACCGTTAACTATTAGTCAAAGATAACATAATTTAACACAAAATGCAGTTTTTAAATGAAGGTTTACGTTATTAAGGGAGAAAAAAAACTCCAAATCTACATGGCCCTGTGTGAAAACGTGATTGCCCCCCCCTTGTTAAAAAAAATAACTTAACTGTGGTTTATCACACCTGAGTTTAGGGCTGCACGATATTAGGAAAATATGCGATATTGTTGTTGAATACTGCGATAACGATATTTCTTGCGATATAACATTTCCCTAGAGAAATGCATTTTTTTATTATTATTATTGCCTATTTTTTTTATTATTTATTTATTTATTTATATGTAATGATCATACTAAAATAAACAGGTAATAGATATTCGTCTGATGTAATTAAATCTAATTCAGGCTAAAAAGAAACTATATGTCAAGGAAGTTGCAAATATTTAGACTTCAGAACACTATGAATGACTTAAACCCCTCAGCAGATATTCTGACTTCTGGTTTGCTGTTACTATAAACCTGCCAACACAATATGAATTACTTTCAAACATTACTTTTTATTTAAGTGGAACCATACACTCATCAATAGTGTCTTAAAACAAGAGCATCTTTTAAACAAAATATTCTCTTTGGCTTGCCTGTTTTTTTTAAATAAAAATAAATATTATTAAACAAAAATTTAATTAAAAAAATACTATTCGTCACACACACACACGCGCGCGCACGCTCCGCGACCGGCACTAGGACCCAAAAGTAATGCGGGCGCAAACCCGGAAGTATAAGAGGAGTAAACAAACTAGTGCATACAGCTTAGTCACTGTGTTCGCCATGTCAGTTCAGATTCGAGTGTGTGTTTATAGGACGCGGGTTAAATGTGTGTTTTTCCCTTGCTCCCCTTCTGTGAGAGTCCTTAAACTAATTCACGTGGTTATCCTGCCTACTCGCTTGCTTCCGCGTTTGGGTTTACCGTCTATAAAGGGCTAATGGCTAATCGCGGCTAACGGCTAATCGCGGCTAACGGCTAATCGCTAAATCTTCTGATCATCCGGGGTTAGTTCGCGACAGAATGAAGTATAAAGATATAAATAATATATTATATATATATATATATAAAGATATAAGCGGGTATAAACATAGTAAGGGCCCATCTGATTGGTCAAATTTGGACACACAAATGCTTGGCAAATAAAGTATTTATCGCAACTCCTTGCGATATGGTTATCGCGCATGCCATTATCGCGATAACGATATTTTTTCAATATATCGTGCAGCCCTACCTGAGTTCAATTTCTGTAGTCACCCCCAGGCCTGATTACTGCCACACCTGTTTCAATCAAGAAATCACTTAAATAGGAGCTACCTGACACAGAGAAGTAGACCAAAAGCACCTCAAAAGCTAGACATCATGCCAAGATCCAAAGAAATTCAGGAACAAATGAGAACAAAAGTAATTGAGATCTATCAGTCTGGTAAAGGTTATAAAGCCATTTCTAAAGCTTTGGGACTCCAGCGAACCACAGTGAGAGCCATTATCCACAAATGGCAAAAACATGGAACAGTGGTGAACCTTCCCAGGAGTGGCCGGCCGACCAAAATTACCCCAAGAGTGCAGAGACAACTCATCCGAGAGGCCACAAAAGACCCCAGGACAACATCTAAAGAACTGCAGGCCTCACTTGCCTCAATTAAGGTCAGTGTTCACGACTCCACACTCAAAAAAAATTAACATGGCTATCTGTTACATGTACTAAAATGTAATATGTGTTTTGTACATAATAATTTCATGTTTCCAAGCTAAACATGAATAGGATATGTTGTATTTGCATGAAATTCAACAACTTAATATGTACTAGATTCAATCATGTTGAGATAAACCAACGAGATCTTGTCAATACTAAAACCGGAAATAGCAAAACCGGAAATATCGTGAGAAGACATCGCGAGAAGAGAACACAGAGAAGACAAACGTTGGCGGGCTTGTGGAAAAGGTAAGCAGGAATTAATTTCCATCTTTCTAAATCGAAACAAAATACTGAACATAAATGTCACCTGTTGTTTAGCGATGTTTAGTCATTATTTTGGTTTAAGTTATTTCTTGTATTTTTAATTATACTTAAAATACCGACGGTTATATGCGTGTGCTTAATCTGCAGTTCGGTTCTGGTTTCGGTCTGTTCTCATGAGATGTGAAGCGAGAGGAACAAAGTATAAATATTGTTCATTTGCTAAATTAAGTATCATGAATTTTAATTGAATATCTAACTCTGTATTTTTTCACAGGAGTTTGTGACTGAAAGTGTGTCTGCATCTGACTTCAAGAGTTTCCTGACCAACGTATCTAACGGTCATATTTAAAAGTCATAACCTACAGTTATAAAGTACAAAACGTTTCTGTTGGTGTTTTTTTTTTTTAATTAATACTTATGTGGTGTTTTATGTTTTGTACATCTTTTCAAATTGAGACCTCATTTGTAAGTTGCTCCTGGTGTAAAATAAAAATCAGTTTTATCCCGTTTGTCTCCTTCCTTCTTTCACAGAATTCTCTTGACCAGGGCTTGAAATTTAAATTTACTTGAGTTGGATCAACTTAATTTACAACTGAAAAATTTGTTGTACCAACCCTATTCATTTATGTTAACAGTATTAAATTATGTTGGACGCAGCAGTAGTAAATAAGTTAAATGAACCTAAAAACATTAAGTTGGGCCAACAAAATTGCTTAATGCTGAACGAAAGCCATTAAATCAGGTGGAAATTCTTTCCATAATTTAATTATGTTCATTCAACGAGTTATTTTTTTTGAGTGCACCATAAGAAAGCGACTGGGCAAAAACGGCCTGCATGGCAGATTTCCAAGGCGCAAACCACTTTTAAGCAAAAAGAACACTAAGGCTCGTCTCAATTTTGCTAAAAAACATTTCAATGATTGCCAAAACTTTTGGGAAAATACCTTGTGGACCGACGAGACAAAAGTTTAACTTTTTGGAAGGTGCGTGTCCCGTTACATCTGGCGTAAAAGTAACACAGCATTTCAGAAAAAGAACATCATACCAACAGTAAAATATGGTGGTGGTAGTGTGATGGTCTGGGGTTGTTTTGCTGCTTCAGGACCTGGAAGGCTTGCTGTGATAGATGGAACCATGAATTCTACTGTCTACCAAAAAATCCTGAAGGAGAATGTCCGGCCATCTGTTCGTCAACTCAAGCTGAAGCGATCTTGGGTGCTGCAGCAGGACAATGACCCAAAACACACCAGCAAATCCACCTCTGAATGGCTGAATAAAAACAAAATTAAGACTTTGGAGTTGCCTAGTCAAAGTCCTGACCTGAATCCTATTGAGATGTTGTGGCATGACCTTAAAAAGGCGGTTCATGCTAGAAAACCCTCACATAAAGCTGAATTACAACAATTCTGCAAAGATGAGTGGGCCAAAATTCCTCCAGAGCGCTGTAAAAGACTCGTTGCACGTTATCGCAAACGCTTGATTGCAGTTATTGCTGCTAAGGGTGGCCCAACCAGTTATTAGGTTCAGGGGGCAATTACTTTTTCACACAGGGCCATTTTGTGTTTACTTGTGTTATCTTTGACTAATAGTTAAATGTGTTTGATGTTCAGAAACAAAATCAGGAGGGGGGCAAATAGTTTTTCACACCACTGTATATACATATATATATATATATATATATATATATATATATATATACACTGTATAGAGAGAGAGAGCAAAAAAAATGCCAGTGTTTCTCATATGTATCGACAATTCAACATAAAAAATTGCCTTTTTGGAGGTTGTGAACATACTCAAAAAGTCATGAATATCAGCACACAGCACCTAATGTCTGCTCCCATTAGGACACTGGAGAATCTGGGAGAATCTCCTTCGCAGAAGATTTTACTTCATAGTTCATATACACTTGCACATATACTGTACATGTAAAACTTTGTACACACTTAGATCTCATGGAGATAAATTATTTTCATAACAGAAAGACACGTCCAGCCATGACAATGCTTTAAAATTATGCTGAAAAGTGGCTCATGACTTCCTGAGTGACATACAGTATTGTGTGACATCATATTCAGTGACATCAGCAACCGGGACATTTTTGCTTAGCATGCTCAAAAGTATGTTTTTACATTATTTAAACAATTAAACCATGTGTGTGTGTGAGAGAGGTGAGAGCATGCGAGATGAGTGAATGTGTTTGTGCATGCTTGTATATGTAGTTTGTGAGTCTGTGTGTTAACATTTGTGATGTGCATGTATGTGTGTGGGTAATGTACAGTACGTGTGTGTGTGTGTGTGTGAGAGAGAGAGAGAGAGGGAGAGGTGTGTTAACATTTGCGATGTGTGAGGTTGTTGAGTAGGGGCCAGGCCTAGGGACCAGACTCTCAGGCATCCTAATGCCCATTGTTTACTGGATTTCATGTGCATACGTGCAAGTGTGTATGAGCTATGCAACTAAATCTCATGTGAGGGCCCCGTGACACACGATTCTCAGGCATTCTAATTGATGATGACATGACAATTTTCATGAGTTTTTAAGCATGTCAAGGTCCCCAAAAAGCCTGGTGGAAAGGATGTGGAAGGTGGGAAAATATATATATATAATCCTTTGGAAAACAAGAGGGTCCTGCGCACCCTATAGTGCTTGGGCCATAATAATCCTTAGAAGAACAAGACGGTCCTCACACGATATAGGGCTGATGTCCTAGTTTGATATGGATGACATCACATCACACACACACACACACACACACACACACTCATATATATAGATAGATATATCAGGATGATGATACAAATTGAATCGACACCTACAGTAGGTATCGTGATATCATATCAGGTGGTCCCTACTGGTTATATCAGAACAGTCGAAAGAAAAAAAAGAAGACTACCTGTCTCAGCTTTCAGCTGGCAAAGTCAGCATGACATATGAACATTACATTGATAAACAGCTAACAGAACACAACGCTTAAATAACACATGATAGTAAACACAATATTCTTAGCAGATCTCCAAGATAACGCACATGATGCCTTCTGAAATGCACAGTGTACCTGTCCTTGCTCTCGGTTATTTCCTGTGTTGCTGCCCTGAGCTGCTCGTCTTTCCGGATGAGACTCTCCGCCTGCTCCCGCAGTGTGTTCTCGGCTGCCTCGAGTTTCTGCTCCAGATCTGCGACCCGCCTGTGCAGGGCAGCCAGATGTGCGTTTGCCTCCCTTATCTGTACCGGTGATGGAGACGACATGTCCACGAATCTATCAGAAAGGATTAACCGAGGTGAGATCAGCCAGTCAGGGAGGATTCATTACAACGACTGACCGGACGGAGCGCGCGCGCGCACACACACATCATTATCAGCTGCTCAGGCGTGATGACAGCTGCTATAGCTAACTGTCTCTCCGTCAAGCTGCAGTGTATACTCACCCTTCTCAGTCCTCTCCGATTAGCAGCCTGCTATTAGCTGAGTCACATGAACTGTCCAAGTGATTATTTCAGCTTCATTGGCCCTAAGCGGTGACTTTAGCGTTGAAAGCTAGCTAACTAACAGCTAGCTAGCTATATTTTAGCTTTGCAGTCTCGGCCTGAATCATTGATGCTCCAAATCAGCGTTACAGCATCACCTTCTGTCTGTCTACATCACCCACAACGACCGGACTATTCTCCAACCCTTAAATACTGCTGTACAACCGTTCAGTATAAGTACTATAACGCAATTATCTCTCGAACTGCTCCTATTTTTCACTCGTTGGCTTCAGCAACAAGCTAGTGAGTGATGTGTCGATCGAAAACTAGTCGACTCGTTGAACCGACTCTCTTTAGGAGATCCGACACACACAAATGAGCAGAGTGTTTTCTTGGGTTTTCTCGTGAAATGTACTTTAATGCACTTATTTAGTGTACTTCAATATTGTTGACTCAGGTCCACTATAAAGACTACACACCTCTTGTAAGTCGACTCTTGTTGATTAACTGAATGATCCGACTCACTGAATCATTGATTTGTTTCACTACAAGTGAGGTAACTTGTAGCAGCTCCACCCCGGAAGTAAACCATCAAAGGAGAACTCATGGAAGGATGGATGGATGGATGTATAAAAAAAATGCTCCCGTTTTACCAAATAGGTGCTGAAAAGACCATGTTTGTGTGCAAAAGTAAGCAAATTGTAACAATTTTTTTCAGTGCACATAAATTCGTAGATTTTTGCAAATATTGCAGTTTAGTAAATTCACTCTCTCATCGTCCATACCACTTTATCCTGTATACAGGGGCTATTCTAGGAGACTTAGGGCACGAGGCAGTGTACACCCTGGGCAGGATGCCAATCCATTGCACGGCACACACACACAGGCTCATTCACACCCTTTTGGCAATTTGAGTACCTGAAGGGAACCCAACCAGTATGGGCAGAACATGCAAACTCCATGCACACAGACCTCGAAAACGGATCCTGGAGGTGCAAGGCAACAGTGCTAACCACTAAGCCACCATGCCAGCTTTAGTAAACACTTACATTTCCAAACTAACTATTCAGCAGTGATTACATTTCAAAATGTGTTTTTCAAAGTTTGATCAAATTAAAATGATTATGATTCTGTCATGCTTCCATATTATTTGGTGGTCTTCTAGTTTATTAATTGAACATCTCTCGCATATTCACAATCAAATTATTTGACACATTTAAGATGTCTACCCTCATTTGTACAGAAGAATTCTAAATGTTTGATTTAAATTTGTATTTTATGAATGCATCTTTTATGTCTTAGTAGCCTATTTAGAATAAACATTTCAATTGTGACATTAGTTCAGATAAATACCATGCACAGTTTACCTTTCAATTTTATGACTGTGGTACTTTAATCAAGAAATAAAATGAAAAAGAGAGAATTAGAGAAAAGTGCATACAACTAATTTTCAACTAAGCACCATGCAGGTCAATTGTGACCATTGTATTTATTCTCATTTTACACCTGTGGTAGGACCTCCAGTCAACATGTACACACAAATTGGGAACACTTTCCCCTCTTGGGAATAGATCTCTGTGCTTTTAGACTAAAGTTTTTTTTACACAAAATGTTTTATTTGTTTAGTTATTACTAAGGTGTTACATAGCATTCATTCATTAGACCATATGAATCTGTAGTTTTGGGTGTTTATACACAATGGTTAATTAATAATGTCAGAATTTAATTGTTGATTTGCCAACAATTGAGTGGTAATTTAAAAATATTTTTGTCATCACCAGATTTTTGACTAATTTATGTTATTTATTATCTAACACTATCAGTGGCAGTGACACTTGGATTATGAATAGGTGGAATTAATTGACCAGAGAAAGTACAGATTACTTATTATAACATGTTTATTCATTCATTCATTCATTCATTTTCTATACCGCTTAATCCTGTGTTCAGGGTCAACATTATCAAATTATAATTTTCATTGCCTGGTTTATATTATGCCAATTAGAGATGTTCAGTACAACTGTAGTACTAACAGAATAAAGTGAGTACTCATGGATCTCTATATACAATTTAATTTAATTTAAATATATAATTGAGTTAAAGTTTGTTTGTCTAGAATTTTCCCTTTTATTTTAAGTGCATGTTATGTGTTATATGTTGCAGGAAATATATCAGAATTTTTTCCCCATTAATTCATTATCTCATTCTTACTATGTACAGGTATGCGAGACCACAGTACAAACCACTACACCAACATGCCACAGCATAACATTTTATTATTATTGTCTTTTTGGGAAAATTAAATGCTCCTAGTTTTCTTATTTACAACTTTGCAAAGTAAACAAGCACTTTCTGTTTCACTTTTCTGTTTATTAAAAATGGTTTTAATTGACAAGTTTCTTCAAATAAATCAGATATTTGAGCAAACAGTAAATAATGTTTTTTTTGGTCTGAGTATTTATGAGTTTTACTTACTTGTAATAAATACAGTAAATAAATGAGTTGTGAAGAGAAAAGTGTAGATAAAAGAGAATGGCTTAAATTTGAAGAATAATAAATTATTTTTGTTCTTATAAACGTAGGACATTATATAATAGGAGAACAAAAGGACAAGGAAAAATGTCGCATACTTAACTCTAGCAGGTACGAAGTTGCTTTTAGCTGCTTTGACCTGAAGAGGGCGCCAGCACACTTAACTGCATGTAAAGTACTTTAAGACTCAAAAGAAGCAGTGCTCAATCTCGCGCTGTTCGGGCTTACCGCTGTGATCTCGCGAGATTTCCGTTTGTCCTTGTTTCGTCCATAATGGGTTACTGGGACCTCGAAGAGGGGAAAGATTGTGTTGGGAAAACATGGATTACCACTAAGCTGGGCACTGCCCTCGGTGAGCACATTTGGAAATTGCGTTTCTGTGTTTTAATTGTTAAATTCTTTTTTTTTTTATCAAACCGAGAGACGTTTCCCGTGCAACCGAGACTGCTAGCTAGCATCAGCATGCTAGTAACCTAGCTAACATTATAACTGGCTAGCCAACCATTCACACATCAAACATCAGTGTCTTTGAATTAAATTGCGTTTTTTTTGTGTGTTTTTTTTTTACAATGTTTATTGGTGTAGTATATTAGCATGCTAGCACAAATACAATGAAGTCAGGAACTAGTCGTTTGGTGTGTCTGTCAGTTAGATAACACCCTGTTATTAGAAAAAATTACTTATCTGTGAGAAATAATGTCACTTATTGGAAGACAGGTTTTATCCTCTACATACTTCTTCCCCCCCTCCAACTTCTCCTCTACATATTTCCCCTTTTATTAACACCCCCATGTCTTCTCTACCTCTCACTCCTGTCTTTAAACCTCAACTTCTATGTATCTTCTTTACCTTTTACTCCATCTTTAAACCTCGTTGTTACCCCTGTCATTTACATCATATTCTGATAGAGTGACCATGGAAAAACCTCTGCATAAAATAACAACATTTAAAACAACTAAATGTAGTCTAATAGCAGAGAATGATCAATCCCAACCTGGGTTCTTGTTCTGCCAAGCGTTTTAAGGGTCTTACAGCAGATCAGTGTCTGGAAAAAAGAAATCAAACATATTAATACCGTTATGTAATATTAAAACATCTGACTTGACATTTATGATCCTTTTGAATACAATAGATGGGCCGAAAAATCATGAATCATGTATCGACACACACACTTAAATAAAATTAAATAAAAAATAAATTGTTAATTTATACATCTTTGTGTTTTGAGGTGGTAAAATGTTGCAGTTCCCTGTATGATCCTACAGGAGGCTCTAAACTGTTTACTCATTGACAGACAACACAGAATCCTGAATTTAGTTTTATGTATACACAAAATAATAACAAAATAATCATATTGGATCAGGATACTCATTAAATCATAATAAGTATCCCAAATCAATATCATTTTATTTATTTGTTTAGATTTTGTTACAACATCATGTGGCCCCTAGTGATTCCCATCCCTATGAAATACTCTGTGTTTACTGATGTTCTGCAAAAAACAATTACTTTTGTTTTAATGTAAGGTTACTATGTTTCTCATGAGTTATAATAATGTTTTTCAGGGCTGGTTGGCTCAGCGTACCATCTTGTGTTAATCCGGCCTGAAACCTCACTAGAGGCACTGACAAGGGCAGTAAATGGCACAGTTACAATGGGTAAGTAATTACTCTGTGTTTTTATATAAAAGTTTATCATTTTAGAATAAACTCTGCACTGCATGTGATAGAAATGACAACTTCCATTCAACCTTTATCGAAAAATGCAGTTCATACTAAAAATATTTTTTCTGATTTTTTTTATGTGTTATTTGTCACTTATTGATGGTTCTTTCACTCAGACATCATGAATGTTGGCACAGTTATCTGCTATTAGGTTTAACTAGGATCAGTGAAATTGCATGGTTGTAATGATTGGTCAGTGTTAGCAGAATAATATTAAAAATAGGAATATTAGATTGAGTTTTAGTAGTAAGTCTGCATTTCTAATTAATTTAGCCCATGTTTATATGATTAAACCCTCTGCATAGAATGCCTTGTCTATTCTGCTAAGAGAGAGGCTTCCATAAAACCAATTTCACCTAGTATTTGTGTAATAAACACCAAAATAGGATTGGGCATTAGCAAGGACATGAAAATACAAATATATAAATCAATCTGTATTTGAGCAGCCTTCACAGGCACATTATTTAAAATAACTAAATCAGATTTAACATAACTATTTGCCACTGTAAAGGAAAATGTACTGTACAGAAAAAGGAATATTTCAGATGTGAATTAAATGCATCACAGATATTCACATCAAGTGCACTGCGAATATGCAAGTACACGTTTTAAGAAATCACGCTACTAAAATGGATCCCACTTCAAGTTATTTTTTTTTTCTTTTCGTCCTCACTTCTCTCATATACAGTAGGTGGCTCACAGATTTTTTTTTTCAAGGAAGAAAGAATGCATACTAAAACACCATCTGTTTTAATGGAAAATATTGTTCAAATAAATATTTAACATCTACACTAGCGATGTTATTGCCAATATGTTCAAAGCAAGCTAGTTGGAAAGCTACATATGCTACTCCATTAAGCACACAACTAAAAATATTTTGGAAATTAAGTTATTGACCTGTTTATAACATTATTAAAACCTGGAAGCATAGTCCTGAACCATCACCTTCATAGAAGAAATGTAGTTAGATCATGAGTGGACATCACTTAAACACTTAATTTCATAGTGAAAACGATAAAAACAATAGTACAAAACATAGTTATTTTTAATAGTGAAACGAAGAGCATTTCCATACACACAATGTAACGAAAACTCACAGGTTTGGGACTAACCATCTGTGTGGCTATAAGAAAATCACTTGTTAGTGAGACTACTAATGTGACTGCTAATGTGATTGTTGTGTAAACAATTGTAAATAAACAATATTGTGTTAATGCTTATTTAGGGCTAAATAACATTAAGAAATCAGTGTTTGGTGAATGTGCACAGGCTGCACTTATGCCGTTTTTTTTTCTCCTCCTCCGTTTTAAAACCATTGAGACGTTTCGCGAACTTTGCATATATCGCAGAGCATCAAGCATATTCCACCTTCGTCTATCTTGTCTAGTGTGTTGCGCAAGAACCTCCCTTTAAGTATGCGCGATGTTTCAGATGGTATGGCAAGTGTAAACACGTGAATCGGATATGAGTCATAGTTAAAAGAACGTGTAAACAGACGGTCAAAAAAATCAGATATATGCAACAAATCAGAATTAGGCATCGAGACCTGCAGTGTAAACGTAGCCGAAGTGATGCACCCATCATGCATAATGCCCACTGTACAAGCCTCTGGAGGCAATGTTGTGATGTGGGGTTGCTTCAGTTGGACAAGTCGACACTCAGCAACATTATGTGGAAATAAAATGTCAAGTCAGCTGATGACCTGAATGTACTGACTGACCAGGTTATCACGTTTATGCATTTTTTTTCTCTGTTAGCGTGGGCAATATTTCAGGACTCAAATTGTGAAAGAATAGTTCTGGGAGCTTGAGCAATCATTTTCAAACATGAATCAGCCAGCCAGCACATTGCTCATTATAATAAAAACTAATCGTGGTCAAAATAAATATTAGTGTGTACAACTTTTTTTTCTCACCAGGGAGTGTACACAAAGGGCATTCAAGACACAGAAATAATCTGCTAGTCTCATTAGAAATTCAGCTTAATAAATAAATGTACACAATACTGCACAACGTTTTGATGTTAAACTATATACACCTCTTGTTTTTGATAATTTCAGCATCTCTTGGGGCAATATTTGGTGTCACCACCTGCCTGAGTGCGCATGTCAGAGATGCTCCTGATGATCCCACTAACTACTTCATCGGTGGATGTGCATCAGGAGCCTTTCTTGGAGCTCGAAGTGAGTATATTGGACATTCTTTTGTCAAAAATGTCAAATCTAATTGACTAATTAAGGAGACACAGTCTTTATTAATGATGCCCAGTAAGACTAAGACATGTCTAATGTGCTGTTTTTCTTTTTTACCTGTTCACTGTAATAGCTCGCAGTGTAATGATTGGAACAACCGGTTGCATGGGGCTGGGGATCGTCGCCATGCTCACTAAAGTCGGGAAGAAGGAGGGCTGGAGATTATATGGAGAACCCAGACTGTAAAACTTTAACTGTTGTTGTGTTCATATTGTATATTGCTGAAATAAATCTTTATGAAAGGGAAAAAGTGATTTCAATGGTTGAATACAACTTGTGCATTATACTCAAAGCAAAAGTTTACATACCCCTACATCAGTGCCCAACGAATCCACCTTGGTGGATCCATAGGTTACTGAAGGTAAAGTACACTGAAATAATAACTGATGATTACTGTAATAAGATTTAGTAAAAAATTTCTTTTAGAAATGTTTTTAATCCTGAAATAGGGTTACACACTTTTATATTTGGCTGTATATTAAAATAGATTTCAACAGGGTTTTTGCTGAACTGCTGTGTAATTGTGCTGTTATCCATAATGCAATGCCAGTGTATTTTTAGGTTGGTAATACAGTATAATACCTTACACCTGTGCTACTCTTTGGCAACTTTCTGTGTCTTGGCCTAGAACACGGGTTCCCATTCCTGGTCCTGGAACATTTTAAGTACTCAAAAACACACCTGATTAAACTTCAATTAGAACTTGGTACTGTACATGAATAATCAGCTAAATCCGATATGGTTGGAAAAAATTAAACACTTCAATGGCTAGTAAAGGAGGACCTCCTGGAATTTGTGTATAGAAGCTGATTTAACTATTTGATTATTCCTTATTCTGGCCGCAGGGTGGAGCTGTTCATTAACACCAAGTCACAGGTCTACCTACTCATCATTTTCAACAGTTTGATAACTAACATCTTTAGTAAAAAGTTGGAGTTTAAATCCCAAGACTGCCCCAAGATAAGTTATTTTTATCCTCTACCTCTGTGCATTCTTGTTAACATCTGCCAAATCGAAAGGTTTGTAATTACATCATATATTAAAGTTATTTAGTTTTTTAACACCTGAGTCTAATCTAACCTCATTCCATTCATATGTACTCATTCATTTCAGGGTGGTCTGGCATGCATTTGGTCTTGTGTTGATTGTGAACTTGGACAGCTCTGCTCTGCTGCCTCCAAGCAGCTCTCTTCAGATCTCAAATCCGAATAAAGCCTCAGCTATATTATCAATCGGTTAGAGAAATTGGCAAGGTGCTAGGTTTTTATTGTCGTGCGATTGAACTCACTAGACCACATTTACAGGCAATTATTGCAACATTCACAGAGAGGCTTTTAAAACTGATTTAATGAATGCAAGAAACAGCTGCTAGCTGTTTACATTGCTTCATCAGCTGCAGAAGGAGGGCTTTTAGGTTTTTAGACATGATGAACAACATACAGTGAGGTGGGAAAACATGAGTTGACTAATGCAGACATTAAATGTTGCGGTTAGTATGTTTTATTAGCAGAACATACTCTCATTTCCAACGAGCTGCTGACCAAATATTTTAAGCAGGTTTAAGTTAGATTCTAATTATCATAATATCATTGTTTATGCTCCATTTAACTTTTTTTTTTTTTATCAAAATGTTGACTTTGTTTAACTAGCACAGACTATAGGTAATTTGTCAGTGTACAAAAAATTAACCTAAAATTTGTCATTGTTTATGGGAATTGACATTTATTAGGGCTATCTGTCCAAATCAGGGATTTATATCATTTTGGACAGTATAACAACTGGATATTTATGATGAAATATCACGCATGATAGGAGTCTGTTCTGTTTTTCCACTGAAGCCTCATTTATTAAATGCTGAGTTGAACCAGGTGTGTTTGAGCTGGAAAGGATCTCTAAACTGTGCAGGACTTTACACCATGCATTACTGGCTTAAATGTTCTATCTTGCTGTACATGTCAGCATTTTTCCAAAGTTGTCAAAGTCTGAATGAAACACGATTTGGTTGAGCAAATCCAATTTGTTCCTCCACACAGAAAAATGGGCTTGGTACTTGCTTAAGAAAAGCAGGTTAATGCCAGAACCAGTGGAGGAAGTGCTTATTACAGATTTAGTGTATAAAGTTACAACCTTATCTTCAGTATCTGCTTTATGTTGATCATGGTGATGGTGAAACTGGAGATAATGGGCACAATGCAGAAGAAAACATAATTCCAGTTTAGAAACAAAAATATAGGCAGAACATGCAGAAGTCTGTTTGGATGGAAACCTGAGATCTGGATTTATCCCAGGAGCTGTAAGTCAGAAACGTTACCCACTTCATCACCGCCCTGCCCAAAGCTTCAAAATTCTTATCCCAGATTTTTCTACAAGTACAGTGGTGTGAAAAACTATTTGCCCCCTTCCTGATTTCTTATTCTTTTGCATGTTTGTCACACTTAAATGTTTCTGCTCATCAACAACCGTTCACTATTAGTCAAAGATAACATAATTGAACACAAAATGCAGTTTTTAAATGAAGGTTTATGTTATTAAGGGAGAAAAAAAAACTCCAAATCTACATGGCCCTGTGTGAAAAAGTGATTGCCCCCATTGTTAAAAAATAACTTAACTGTGGTTTATCACACCTGACTTCAATTTCTGTAGTCACCCCCAGGCCTGATTACTGCCACACCTGTTTCAATCAAGAAATCACTTAAATAGGACCTACCTGACACAGAGAAGTAGACCAAAAGCACCTCAAAAGCTAGACATCATGCCAAGATCCAAAGAAATTCAGGAACAAATGAGAACAAAAGTAATTGAGATCTATCAGTCTGGTAAAGGTTATAAAGCCATTTCTAAAGCTTTGGGACTCCAGCGAACCACAGTGAGAGCCATTATCCACAAATGGCAAAAACATGGAACAGTGGTGAACCTTCCCGGGAGTGGCCGGCCGACCAAAATTACCCCAAGAGCGCAGAGACAACTCATCCGAGAGGCCACAAAAGACCCCAGGACAACATCTAAAGAACTGCAGGCCTCACTTGCCTCAATTAAGGTCAGTGTTCACGACTCCACCATAAGAAAGAGACTGGGCAAAAACGGCCTGCATGGCAGATTTCCAAGGCGCAAACCACTTTTAAGCAAAAAGAACATTAAGGCTCGTCTCAATTTTGCTAAAAAACATCTCAATGATTGCCAAGACTTTTGGGAAAATACCTTGTGGACCGACGAGACAAAAGTTTAACTTTTTGGAAGGTGCGTGTCCCGTTACATCTGGCGTAAAAGTAACACAGCATTTCAGAAAAAGAACATCATACCAACAGTAAAATATGGTGGTGGTAGTGTGATGGTCTGGGGTTGTTTTGCTGCTTCAGGACCTGGAAGGCTTGCTGTGATAGATGGAACCATGAATTCTACTGTCTACCAAAAAATCCTGAAGGAGAATGTCCGGCCATCTGTTCGTCAACTCAAGCTGAAGCGATCTTGGGTGCTGCAGCAGGACAATGACCCAAAACACACCAGCAAATCCACCTCTGAATGGCTGAAGAAAAGCAAAATGAAGACTTTGGAGTGGCCTAGTCAAAGTCCTGACCTGAATCCTATTGAGATGTTGTGGCATGACCTTAAAAAGGCGGTTCATGCTAGAAAACTCTCAAATAAAGCTGAATTACAACAATTCTGCAAAGATGAGTGGGCCAAAATTCCTCCAGAGTGCTGTAAAAGACTCGTTGCAAGTTATCGCAAACGCTTGATTGCAGTTATTGTTGCTAAAGGTGGCCCAACCAGTTATTAGGTTCAGGGGGCAATTACTTTTTCACACATGGCCATGTAGGTTTGGATTTTTTTTCACCCTAAATAATAAAACCCCTCATTTAAAAACTGCATTTTGTGTTTACTTGTGTTATCTTTGACTAATAGTTAAATGTGTTTGATGATCAGAAACATTTTGTGTGACAAACATGCAAAAGAATAAGAAATCAGGAGGGGGGCAAATAGTTTTTCACACCACTGTATATTGTATGAACATGTAATAAATTGATAGCTATACAGTATGTTTCGAAAAGAAACACTTTGAAAGTTAAGAATCATCTATGATAAAACCTCTGTTGTAGATTTCTGCATAGGACCTGTACAAGCCAGATTTAACATGTTCTTTTGTTTGTTTGTTCTGATTTCTCCTAAGAAATAAGACTTGCGTAAATCTGCTACACCTATAACCTCTGGTGAGTTTCCTTTCAACCTCAATCCTTCGCTAAAGGATTCCTGAAGTATTGGATTCTGTATAAAATAACCGGCTGACTTTTGTATAACGTATTGATCCTGTACCGTGACTCCTGACTTCTCCCATTCTAATGAGTCGGCATGTATAAAGCAGCTGATGTGGGCTTTCTTCTTGACTTACTTCCTTAATTGATTAGCTGTTTTGCTTTGCTTTCACAAGTAAGCATTACCAGCCGTAATGCTAGCTCCTGTGTCCCATTATTTATTATGACTGGTGGTAAATGTTTTGCTGGTATTTAATTAGTCTATGGTCTAACTCCAAGCTGCTATGTGTGTGTATTCTGATTGTGAATAAGCTTGGTTAATTCAAGCAAACATTTGATTCTAAAGTAGGTATAGAAACTTGAATATAGTTAGCATTGATCCACATTGTGAATTCGGGTGCATTGAGGGTTTTTTTTTTAATTTTTTTAATTTTATTTTAATTTAATTTTTTTTTAATTTTATAGAAACATTTTGAACATTTAATTCACATTTGTTATCGGGGTGGGCATAAGACTCGTCAAGATCAAGACAAGATCAGTTCCATATTCATTTTAAAACATCTTGGATATCAGTGTTTGTTGAAAGGTTTTCTGAACAATGAACAACACACTGATAATCCATTTTTTATATGTATGTATATATATATATGTGTGTGTGTGTTTATTCAGAAGATCATCTTCATTAAATATCATTTCAACAGAGCAGGCAGCAGGACTGTGCAACCATTAATATTGTTTAACACATATGGAATGGTTGCTAGAAAGTAATGAACAAGAGGTTAGTTTTTATGATGCATTTATTCTGGTCTTTCAAAAATGTCTTTGTATGTGAAGGTAAGTGTTGACATGTATATCCCTAATGAGAATATCCCAATGTACAGTATGTATACAATGCTTACATGCAGATTGTTATTGGATTGAGATCTGGTGACTGTGGAGACCATTTTGAGTACAGTGACCTCATTGTCATGTTCGGGAAACCTGTTTGAGATTATTTTAGCTTTGTGTCATATCATCTTGTGGTGGTATGAAAAGGGATGGACATTGTCAGAGACAATACTCAGGTAAGCTAAATTGGTCCTAAGAGGCCCAAAGTGTTCAAGAAAATCTCTCCCACACCATTACATCACTACCAGCAGCCTGAACTGCTGACATAAGGCAAGATGGATCCATGCTTTAATGTTGGTTTCACCAAATTCTGTCCCTACCATCAATGTTCTTGCAGAAATCAAGACTCATCAGACCAATGTTTTTCCAGTCTTTTATTGTCCAATTTTGGTCAGCTCATGCGAATTGTAGCCTTAGTTTCCTGTTCTTAGCTGACAGGAGAGGCATCCGGTGTGGCCTTCTGCTGATGAAGATTATCTGCTTCAAGGTTTGACATGTTGTGCATGCAGAGATGCCCTTCAGCATATCTAAGTTGTGACGATGTGTTATTTGAGTTATGGTTGCCTTTCTGGCCATTCTCCTCTGACCCTGGCATCAACAAGGCATTTTCACCTCAAGAACTTCCACTCACTGAATATTTTCTCTATTTCAGACCATTCAAACCATCTGTAAACCCTAGAGGTGGTTGTGAATGAAAATTTCAGCAGACAGTGAGAAAATTAGTAATACTCAGACAATCACAATCATGCCACATTCAGAGTCACTTTAATCTCAGATTGGACTTCAGCAGAATGTCAGCATTTAGGCATATAGACCATGTCTGCATTGAGTTGTTGCCATGTGATTGACTGATTGAATGTTTGCATTAATGAGCAGTTGAATAATTGTACCTAAAGAAGTGTCCAGCAAGTGTGCAAATATACATAGTAAATTATAGTTATAATAAATATTCATAACTGTCATGATATAAATATTAATAATTTATTCCCATGTACTAAACTAATCTTTAACTGTTAAGTAAGTCTTATACAATCAGAGGCAAGTCAAAACTGGATGTAATAGAGCTTAAAAGAATAAGCTTCCAAACCACGAGATTCCCGCCACTGAATAATTTACATAGTGCTGAGCCACGGGAATCCAATCCACTGCAGCCAAACTTCTCACACACTGAGATTTGGCTGCTTGCAATATCAGTCATACACACTTCCTGACACACAGGGAAAAAATTAATGCAAAAGATGTCAGCAAAAATACTTAAAAGGGGCAATGTGCTGACCTTCATACTGTACGTGATATGTTGTTTAAAAGGCTTGTCTTCACAGACAAGATGGAACATTGTGTAGTAGCCCATAAGTTGTCCCAGAGGAAAACTCCCACTTTAGCTATGTGCCTTCACAGCAGTGTGCCATTTGAGGAGAGATGATGACAGACACACAATTTATGCTTTCATTTTTTTTCCCTGACCGATTTATAGGAGCGGTTCTCTTGTAGACTAAATCTATTGCCAAGTTACTGCGGTAGAACTGAGTGTTAAAAATCACGTGTTGTGGAAAAAATACCTGTAAATTCATGCAGTGTTTACTTACCTAACAAAAGCCAGGCTAGTTGTAATTTCTATAAAACAGAGTGTTCAGTCCAGTGAAATACTTTATATACAGCAGTACCCACAATACTGCTTACAATACTGCCAGATACTGTATCCAAAGAATCTGCAGGGGGATGAACAAAAAAACTATATATATCAGCATTTATTATTTATAAGGATTTATATGAAAGCTGCTTTCTGAACACACAAACAGATGTACTGTATAACCTGCAAAACAGATGAACATGCGGCTGTTTATCAACTGTTGTAATTCTATACAAAATAATATTACTCGATTGGGAAAGCTGTTCGGTAAAACTATTACCAATGGAAAGTTGGGCTTGCATACTGTAAGTATTCACCCCCGTTGCTACGACACCCTTAAAGAGACATGGTAATGAATCCATGAAATATTACCTGATAATTACCTGATTACCTACCCGATTACCCGATGCTTTGCCACACAGATAAAAGAGTAACCTAGCTTACACTTTGCCAGACAGATAAAAAAGTAACCTAGCTTACACTTTGCCACATAGATAAAGAAGATAGCTTCTTATCTGATGATTATTTTTATATGCAAAATGTTGTGGTGGACTTAATTTGTCATCATAAGGTGATTACCTCAGATGGTGTACGAATATGGGACCCCAACTTGATTTGGAGATGTTGCTATTAGCATTAGCTATTGCTGTTCTGTAGGAGTTAGCATTAGCTCATTCTGTTAGAAATTGGACAATGCTGTGGAATATGCTGTGCTTCATGTTTCATAAAATGATGTGCAGGTAAAATTAACTAATTCTTTCTGAATATTAGCTAACTAACTGTTCTGGGGAATCCCAAATAGCTGTAAAATGGAAAGCTAACGCACTATGTAGGGTGTACAATCATTTGCTCACCAAGTTGTTCCTTTGCGCAGGGGTTAGACATCATGATGTCACATACAAAAGATCAATATCTGGATATCCAAAAAGCTGCTTTTCAGCAACGTTCAATCGTAAAAGCATTTTATAAATAAAAATAAACTGTATTTAAATTCATAGGCACAGTGGTCTCGCACCTCCATGGTTGTTGGTTCAAATCCCACCTTTGGGTCGGTGTAGTTGAAGATGTTGTCCCCATGCTTGGGTCCAAAGACATGCAGAGTGTTTCCAAATTGGCCATAGTGAGCGTGTGTACTTGTGATGGCTTGGCACCCTGTACAGGTGATGTAACCCACATCATGCCCTGAGTGGGATAGGCTTCAGGCTTTCTGTGACCCTACATTGGATAATCAGTATAGAGAATTAGAGAGAGAGTAAATTAAAATTATTTGGATGGTCCAGGTCCACAGACTGTATTTTTATTCCCGCTCTCACAGTATAGTTACTGTAACAATGCTGGTTCATACACTATCATTAAGTTTACTGTAGCACAAAAGACCGCACTAACTTGCACTAGACAAAGCCTTAGCCCCATCTCTTTCCCAGAGGCAGGTTACAGTAGCCAGGCTCTCAAACATAGTAGCTTTCACTACTTAGTGCGGCCTTTACATACAGTACATTATATACCTTTTTAATATTTGATATTTAAAAAAGTTCTAGAATATCTGCTAAGCCAGGTGAAACAAGTTTAAATAGGGGACATGTGCTAGCCTAGCCTAGATACATAACAGCCCGCTACTTTAAATAGGTAATCCACCTTATAGCATCGTGTTAAAAACAAATCATAATTAACTTTCCACTATATAACTGGATACTTAAGTTGGATGCTTAACTGATAATAAGTTGTTGTTATACTCTACACCTACAGTATACTGTGATTAAGGACAGCTAACAGGTGTAACATCACCACAGCTAGCTAATAGCTATCACAATGATAGCTAACACAAAACATTCTATTCCTCAGCTAGCAATGTTAGCCAACAAACTACCCACTTAAAATAGACATAAAAATTACTTGATTCTTTTAATTGACTTTTTAATAATTTAATCATTTTTTAACTCAATCAAATGGGCTTAAGATAACAAAACAGTATTTGGCAGCAAACGAGGCTTTCATCAGGTGAAACCTGGAGCTTAAATTCTGTACCTTATTCATTAGCCGGAACCTGCACACTTCGGGAGAGGAGAGTCAGAATATTATCTCTGTCTTAGGTCAAATAAAGTTTGTTTAAGCTTAGCATGCTTGTGATCGCAGTAAAAGGGTCTTTAAAAAGCATTCCGTGTGTGTCAATGATCAAAAACACACTACGCTGGTTCATATCAAGACCTGTTGGATTTATTTTTATTTGGCTAAATTTGTTTGTGTTGTGTTATTATGTAGTGCTGTGCTTCACTCAGCCTCTGTAGCTAATGTTTTTAACCTAAAAAATTAAAAAGCAAGCAAGTAACTATTAAGGGATGCTTGTGATGTAGTTTATTCTTTTCACAAAAAAAAAAAAAAGTGAATTATGGGTATCTTCCATGCACATGGATAGCGACTGTTCCATTTCCTTAGCGGTGTTTTTAAGCTGCGCCATATCTGCTTGTGGAGTCACCATACTACCAAACTATTGTAGAACTCAATATTTCAGCACTTGCCTTTGAATTTATAGAGTACTGTTCATCTGTTAACATGGATTGTAATTCATACCTTAGAATTCCTGTGACATTTTTGCTTAGCGCAGAGAGAAACTCAACTATACAACCCACAATATTAAATGGTGGTTCAGAAATGTCAGCAGTATGGGTCGACGAGCCACCCGATGACGGGGTTACAGAAGGAGAAACAGGCCTCTGTATCCGTGCCAATGTGCTACTACATCTTATAACTTCAGCAGGCATTTTATACAGATATTCAATTAAAAATACTATACCTTAAACCTACTTAAATTAAACTACCAACCACAATATGGGCATATAAAAAATGTGCCAAAACATACAAAATACATTTTGCAGGAGCTTTAGGAGTTCATCTTCTACCTCATTGCACCCCAAGCCAGATGTCAGGTATTTTCCTAATGTTTTATCATTGTGGTATTAGATAAAGGCAATGGCTAAGGTTGACAGTTCACATATAAAATCAATAATAATTGTACAAATCTTTCACTTAAAAATGTTATGGTCATTCTGGATATATACCTTTTTTTATTTTGTAAAAAAAAAAAAAAAAAGTCTATTTTAGTGTTGTTGTTTGTTTATTGGCTCCTCCCATTAAAAGGCTGACCATCCAATCTGGACCTACTGTAACTTTGTTCAGGTTTTAACCAGATGACCTCCCTAATGCAACCTTCCCATTTTATCCGACTTTTGAACCAGCACTGCGTCCAGTGGTTGGGGTTTTGGCCCTGGCTTGGATTGAACCTGGGCCTTCTGCTTGGCAGTGCGGAATAAATGCCCATAAAAGTCGATTTTAATTAGCGTCACATATTCTAAAAAGTATTTGGTTTCAACAAAAACCTGCTTTCTACTAATTGGAGGTCTAATTGAGGTCAGTTTCAAGGTTATATTTTAAAATACTGTTGCTGTGTGCTCATCAATGTCTTTACTTTTTTTTTTTTATTGTCCTTTAAATGATATTCAAGAGCATGATTTACAGTACCATTGTTCGGGCTTATGGTAGTTGACCAAACCCCCCATATACACCTCATAATCCTAGAAAGAACGCAAAAATCCAACAAGGTAGACTAATTTAACTTTTTACAACATCATCCACATTTCAAATTGTTAGGACGAGTGCAAGCATGGTCAACCAAGCTCGTCTTACACACAGCAGCAGATGTAAGGCCTCAGTTTCTCAGCCAAGCACAGGTGCAGGCTTCTCCTTCCTCTTGAGATGTTTATAGTCACTGTGATCTAAAGGCAGCAGTGTGTTTCACAACCAACTTACCTGATCATCGGTCTTTAGCCAAAACCTAATTAGTATTCACACAGAGAACTGTCTGTCCCCACACAGTCTCTTGACCTTAATAACCACAGTATAAACTGGAAAAGGGATTGAATGACTTTGGGGTGTGATTGCATGGAGATCACTAATTTCCACACACAGCTGCCATTTTTACTGGGATTTTCTTGCCTCAGACGGTGTGTTTGGACTGCGGTTTACATTTGTCATGTCACAAACCTCTCTCTCTCAGAAAGCAAGGAAAACCTTTAGCGATGGATGCAATCCCAGAAGAGAAATTTCAGCCTGGCTGCTGGGATTACATTGAGACCACACAAAACAGTTTTCTCAGCCCTCCATCCTAGTGGACTCGCACACTTGCCAACAGAGAGGTCTGTAAAATCCCTGTCGGGTCTTGCTATTATCTTCTTGCATGAGCAGGAAATAGAAAGTTAAGCTAAATCTTTTTATACAAACTCAATGTTTAACATTTAATCTTGTTATGAAGCCTAATTAACATACATATATGATTATGTTATATGTTTTAGAGGACCACTAAGGTGTAACACAGTCTTTCTCACAGACAAGAAAAAGAAAAAAAAAAAAAACGTTGCTGCCGATGCAAGAGTTAAACCCATGCCCTGAGTGTTTTTCCATCGCTCTATGGAAACCAAACAAATGCACTGATCCACATCTAAGTGACGTCTATAATGCCAAATGGATCATCAGTCATAATTGCGTTCTGTTGCATCATCCATTTAAACACCTACATTCACTCAAACAGTCGTCATTTTGTCAAGGGAGAATTTCTAATCCTGTTTGATTTCAGGAAGGTATGTTAATGATGGAGGTGTGGTGCAGATAAGCTGGGCATTGAAGTTTAAATGATTGAATTAAAAAAACAATCCCAGTTACTATAAAACTACTAGCTTAAACGGAATATTTCAATTTAAATGTTTAAAGCGTATGCTTTTTTTTACACATAAGAATGCAACTAAACAGAACAACGTTGCATTTTATTTTTAACAGATTTCATTTAAAAGTCCTCAGAGTATGTTAAACAGAATTATTATTTTGAGGCATAATTTCGAAAATGTACAGTAATATAAGTCTAAAGCTAAATAAGGAAAAATAATTCCCAAACTCTTATTAATCCCTTCATTGAAATGTAAACCCATTACTTCCATACTAATGTTTGGAGTTCGCTTAGATCATCTTCCAAATTAAAGCTCTGAAATGATACCGTATATAAATTTCAAAAATTAAGTATTTCAAGGCAAAGTGTATGTACAGATGTACATACAGATGTATATACAGATGTACAGATGTTGTGAGAAGTAAGCAAGATTTATTTTTTACTACTTCAAAATTATTTTATTAACATTATTATCCACAATAAGGCTAATTTGGTTGAAGGTTTCCATTTCAACCAAGCAGGAACCACACCTCGTACTGACATCATTTGTTTAAAAAAAATTGAAGAGAACTCATTCTGGGGAAAAGAAGTAAAACTGAATTGTTTACTCACATATAACCTTGTCACACTTGTTATAGTGAATCATTTATAGACATAAAAACACATATTAGGAATTGTTATTAATAATTGCAAATAATAAAGCAATGGTGTCCATAAACATCTGCAAAGCAATTTTTATCCCGTGAAGAGATTGTGAAATTTACTCTTACAGCACAAATTTTTGTGACACTATGTACATTATGAAAATATGCACAATTAGACATTGCGACCAGTCGGTGTCCTGGAATTTATAGATAGTGAGCAATCTATAATTAACTTTTATCCTCCCTCCCCCCAAATTGGCCCAGAGGAGGAGCTTATTTATCCTGCATGTGTGTGTGTCTCTCACAACACTCCCCATCGTGTCCACCCGTTCTCCCTCCCATCTCTTCTCCTGAACCATCCCTCTGCTGCAGAGCTCCAGCATTAAACCAGCACAAGAGTCATCTTCAAACACCAGTCTGTTCACTACACAAGAAACTGGTCTGGTCATGCTGCGGATGGGAAATAATTACAACCTTGTTAGACGCCTAGTTGCAGCAGATTTGAGTTTTATTTTTTGTTACTTTTTTTAATCACTTGGATGAACATTTCTGAGGGAAACAAGTGTGCTGCCTCCAGCTATTCCTTCGTTTTAGTGAATCACTGCGAAGGAATTTTTTGTGGAATAAACAACTTTCCCAAGGCGCTTTATCTTTCAGCATTGTATTTCACAAGAGGCCTTGTGAGAAAAGCTAATCTGCGCAAAATAATAATTTTTTATTTTTTTTAATAATTAAAATAAATTACTTCTATTATCAACTTTCTGAAATCTACAGCTCAGTTATATTTCTGACTCTGAATGCATAACAAGACCCTGGCAACAAGATGCGGACTTGGGGATGTTTTTTACACACCCTGAACTCCTGGATGTCTGACGATCCTTTGAAGTTGAAAGAATGCTGCACTTTGGGGGGCTAATGCTCTAGAGTCCTAGATGAAACCTGTGCAATACAGCAATAAACAAGGGACGATATAACTACACTGTCTTTCACCGCGTTCAAGTGTAACAGCTGGAATATTGATTAATGCCATTTTTACCCAGACGTCACCAAAAAACGTAGACAACCTGACAAGTCTGGATAAGCCAGGCAAACGGTAAGAGCATATCCTCTTTTGCCATTTAAGCTGGTGCTTAAGATGTCAGTTGCAGAAGAGAAAAAGCTTATGAAATTTATGAACAACAACAACAACAAAAAAAACCTGTGTAAAAGATTATTAGTAAAAGATGTATTATTAGAATGTCAAATTATTCTAAAATGAATGTTTTTAAAAAATAATAATAATAAAATCCATGTGGATTCATTAACACAAAGTTGCGTAATCTGGTTGAACATGCCCAAGGTACAGTAGCCTTCTTTTTTTTTTTTTTTATTCCTTCCCACCAAAAAAATATTTCCTCATAAACTTGAATCATGGTGTGGTGCAGGATGACAAACCTGTTGGATGTGTGGTTTGTAACTTAATTTTCTTATTCTATGATGAAATAGGTGATAAAGATTTAACTAGAAGTTGTAATTAATTAAAGATTTTCTCATGACTTATCATGGGAGAAATACGGTTCAATATTTCATTAAATTTAACAGATATAAATGGACATCTCTTTCAACCAAATATGGCTGCTAAATGATCTGTGTTTTCTAAGTGATGGAACAGTGGCTCATGCTTGCTTTCACATGTGGATATTCAAGGAAAGCTTCAGGTATAAAACTTGCGACCTTGTGCATCTATTTCTGCGAAAGCACAAATGACGTGTAATGTGGAACACAAGCAGAAAGAAAGACGCCCTGTGCAAAACCACCTACTGGGATTAGTAGTAATGTGGTAATGTGATAAGTGTACTTGTGGTGTGTAGTAGTGGTGTACTTCTTAGAATATTCATAAGAGAACACAACGTGTATGTTTACAGACTTGTACATAAGACAGAAACCAATACCCTAAGGATTAAAAAGGTGTTAGGTCCTTCCCAGCCTTATCTCCTTAATCATTTATTGATGGATTATTAACAGGATTAAAGTATTATATTATGTGTACCCTATAATTTCAAACACACTCACCATGTTCTTAGGAACCACTGTTAATGCTGTTCACCCTGGTTAAAAGCTTGTGTTAATGTTCACATCATGCATCAGGAATGGAATTCTGTGGTGTTATTCACTGCTGTAGTAGCACATCTGCCTCATGGTTTGTCGTATTGTGTTTCCCGGGATTGTGTTTTGCTCACTAAGGTTGTAAAGACTGGCTATTTCAGAAACTGTATACTTTTCTTCACCTCATCCCAGTCTACCTATTCTCATCTGTCATGGTGTTTCCACTCATGGCACCAACATCCATCCATGATCATGGTTAAAATCTCTGCAATCACATTTTCAACCTATTTGATATGATCGTAAAATAAAGTGCTTGACCTTTTGTATTTATGCATTGTGCCGATGCCACATAATGAAATCGATGGGTAATTGTATTAAATGGCATGTGTCTAATAAGGGGACGGGTGTGTATATTAATGTATAATGACTGAATCCACTTGCAGTTTAAATGCCGTCTCTGTTTGTTTATAAAGGAAGAGATTTGGTCCTAGGTGTAGAAATAAATACTGACTATATCCAGCCATTATGGAGTAACTCCTTCTGGCAGAACAAAGACGAACGGATCGAGAGATGAGATCATTAATAGCGTTCACGTCTCGCTGCTTTGACCACCTGGCCAAAGATAGCACGATGTGTATCTACAGCATGATGTCGATCTGTTAAGTAGAATGTGTTGGCCCATTTTGTGTATTTATTTGACATGTACTTTATTACTTTACATATATACAATGGGTTATAGTGATAATTATGGTTGTATATACAGTATGGAGCATACCTCATGGCTTATCCACAGGACATATACAGTAATGTGTTAATGTTTGAGATATGAGGTTGAATCATAAGCAATTGGTATATATATTAATATACTGTATAATTAAAGTTACTGTTACAACTTAACCAAGTGCTTCAGTTCTAATATTCCTCTACTGGGATGCTAGGTTGATAAAAAAAATTCTAGATTTCTATTAAAGAGATATAATGTTTGATATATGTTTTCATTGTATGCAGGTACAGTAAGTTTGTTTTCATTGTTATGCATTGAACTGATAACAGTATGGGACTATGAAAACTTCCACTTCTCACTCAAGCAGAGTAAAAACAAGTCATGTTCAACGCATTCGCTGCATGAAATCCCTCAGGATATACAAACAAAAAAACAAGGCTTACATGAAGGTATTTCTGACTCATGCTTGTCCCATTGACATTGAATTCATGCAGGTCATAAATAATATATTAATGCACATTCACACGTTGTTGGACTTTCCTGTGTAAAAGCAGACACAATGACAGACTAAATATGACTAGATATAAACACGCAATATGGCAGCTGCGAAGGCAGGAGAAAAAAAAAACAAACAAACAAGGGTTTTGAACTAAACATTCATTATATGGCCTATAAACACCGGGAGACATTCCCTTCATTTGGCAGACATCTGTCTAGTGTCATTCACTTCCATACAGTGTTTGGCGAGCTAGCATGAACTTGATGATGAACACAGAACACAAGTCCAGCGGCGGCTAAAATACCAGAGTGAAAATGAATGTTTTTACTGGAAAATATAATAAACTCATTGTGCATGGCTTTGGAGGATCTGCATTAGTCTGGCCTGCGCTTATGAAGACAAATGGAATACTCAAGTGTTGCCCGGAGATTAATGTTGATGTTCTCGAACCATGACAACTTAGTGTGTGAAGAAATCATTATCGATTCCCAGATCAGCATT
The DNA here is from genome assembly GCA_030522415.1 of Channallabes apus. Classification (NCBI taxonomy): domain Eukaryota; kingdom Metazoa; phylum Chordata; class Actinopteri; order Siluriformes; family Clariidae; genus Channallabes; species Channallabes apus. Next base: position 25,898,740 of record CM060119.1, on the reverse strand, counting down.
TAACAGGAGTCACGTGATGAAAAACAATCTAGGTGTGCCTATTGCACAACCTCTGGTGCAGATCTACGAGGAAGAACCAGGGTGTACGCGGGCTGCTATTCATATACTATTTACGCTGATTACACAGTACAGGGAGAAACTGCCGGATTAATCTGTCAGGCTAAAGCATCATGCTGTCACTCAACCAAAACATTTCAACCTGTAGACAATGTCTGAAAACTTTCTTTAATATTTGGTCCACTTTGATGTTTATTCACTTTGATTAAGGATGAGGTCATAGTAGAAGAATGCCTTATGGATGATCATTCATATCTGAGTAATAAGCTACCTCTGGGATAGCATAAATAGTTACAAAAGCTGACAAAATGTCAGATGTACTGTAATTTCACAAGACGACACCATGTCATGCTTATAAAATTGTAGTGAGCACAAATGGAGATATAAAGTCCATTCATTAAGAGTGTTGTTTGAGGATAAATGTTTTAAATTATTTTTTTTAGCTAAACTTCACTTAGATAGCATGTTTTTCATCAGAGGTAGATGAGGATTTATGTACATGGGTTGGATTCTTTAACAAAATCCAGTCATGTTAGTTTAATGTCATGCTATTTCAAGGTACTCCTTGGTCAGCAGACTCGTTGTTATATGAGGGGTTGTGGAAGAGATTAATCAATTAATCTATGATGCACCTGCATAACATCTTTTTTTTTTTTAAATGCTTTAACTTTATACACTATATGGCCAAAGGTTTGTCCACACCTACCCTTCACACCCATGTGAGCCTCCCCCAACCTATTGCCTGAAAATTAAAAGCACACAAATGCACAGGGTTGTCTTTGTATTCTGTAGCATTTCCTTTTACACAAGAGGCGCAATCATATTCCAAGCATGAATGCGTAAACTGCGCTCCATGAAGACAAGGTTTGCCAAGGATGGTGTGAAAGAACTATCCTGCACAGAGCCCTGACCTTAAACTCACTGAAAATCTTCAGAATAAACTGCAACACTGACCACATCCAGGACTTCCTCGTCATCATCAGTCCCTAACATCACTTATGCTCTTGTGCCACAAATGCGTTGCCTACCAATGCACTATATAAATGAGCACTATATTATCCATAGCTACACAACCAAAATCTAGTGGAAAGTCTTTAGTTTACTATAAGAATAAATGGGTCTAAATCTGGAATGAGATGTTCAACGAACAAACACACCGCCATAACATTAATATTAATTGAATACCATTGATAAATAATTAGATATCAGTAAACTGGTAAAATATTAATTGGCACCTATGCTCATGGGCACCAAAGGATAGACTGTCTGGCCCAATCCTACAGAAAAAGATAAAATAGCACAAATTATTCAAAAAAGTCACTGCAGGCCACAATAGAAAGAAATCAGAACACCCAGTGCGTTATAGCCTGCTGTACATAGAACACAGCAGGCAAAGAGTTCAAAGTTGTTGACCTGACTTCCAAATTCCTCAGATCCCAAACTGATCAAGCATCCATGGGACGAACAAGCCTGATTCATTGAGCCCCCACCCTGCAAACCACTGCACCCAAAAGATCTGCTAAATGCCAGAAAAAAACAGAACACACCCAGAGGTCCTGTGGAGCCAAGCCGCAAGGGACCAGAGCTGCGTGGGTGCACTAGGGAAACCTCAAATCAGTTTGGTATCAGTTTGCTAGATATTTTTAATGTTAATGGTTTTAAAGTTATGGCTGATCAGTGTATAGATGAATGGTCAGTTGTCCACAAACTTTTGGCCATACATAAATAAACGTAATAAAAAAAAATTATACAAATTTAAAACAAGAATACAGGTACTGTACATGTGCATTTTAAAAGATAAACGCCAAAGCAGCAGGCGGAGATATAAACTTATCCAAACTTATGTAATGCTGGCCAACTACTGGAAAAGCCTCAAAAAGTTCTCAGCAAGTACGTGACACTCTGGTCTCAAGCCCAGGAGATACAGGCATGCACCACATGCTCTTCCCAACCAAAAAATATATATATTTTCGGCATTTCCACACTGAAAACTAAATTTCTACACCCACCTATGCTCCAAAAGGAGTTTTCCTAAAACTCTGCTTTTGGTTGTAAAACAGAGTTTGCGTGTCGATGAAAGTAGAAAAGTCAATATTTCTCCATTTGAATGGTGTTCTAAGGAAGCATATGTTGATACAGGTATACACACTCATTCTGGATGGGCAAAAGAGAAAACAGAAAAGATAACAGAAAAAGAAGTGCATATTGTATTTATGCATGTGTGCATTTCGATGTCTATCATGTGCATGTGTGGCTATTCATGCCTGATGAGCCACACACTGTTTCTTGGAATTACACCTTTGATATTAGTTCCCAGGATGCTAGCCCTCATTATGTCAATTTCCAGAAACTGACGTTTCACATGATTGACAATATAAACAGGACGGACTTAACACTAATCCTATAAAGCTTTAAATAGCTTTTCCATCTCTTTGTGGTGTTTGCTCATGCATCTGAGCAAAAGTGTAAGACACAGATGAGTATTTTTTATTTTATGCTGATAACCAAAAATTTTTCAAATTGAAATTGAATTGTTGTCAAATGACTCCCTTATGGTCGAAGTTGTACCAAATTGAGTATAATATGCTGTGATAGAGGGGTTGATTTGGGAAATACTACAGGACAGTTAATTACCAATTGTTTCTCTTGCATGAGAACCTTGCATTAAGGAAATCTAGTTTTAAATGTCTTATTGTACCTGTCTTTGTATTTTTAAGAACCCACTCCACTAAAGAATTAGTTTTATTTTTAGTCTTGTTTTCTATCTTCCATAAATACATATAATATTCACGCTTGTTTTGTAATGGAAACGAAGGTATAAGTTAGTTGGAAGTGGGCGCCTTTTCAAAAGAACACTGTAAACAATTACATGTTTCCTAATAAAGGAAAAAGGCAGCTATGTGTAGGATTTATGTAGAGACAATAACCTGGACCACATTTCCGGTGGAGCTTTTGAAACAAAGAAACTTCTCTACGAATGAAGAACAAGGTCGATTAGTCAGATAATTGTTTAGACAAGAATGAAGGAGCAAAGAGCCAAGCATGAAAAATTATACACAGGGAGACGCCACGTTCAAGTGGACATTTTAAAAATAACAGTATGAAATGCCTATTTTGAATGGAAAATACTGAGAACGAAAAAAAATTATTTTATAAAAAAAAGTTATTCATGATTAACACATGACCATATTTTTGTTTCTCTTCTATTAGAAGTCGATATTTTGCATTATTTTAGGATTATGTTTATCAAATGAAACTACAGTATATTATCATATCTGTAGTTGTATATTTTTGGACATACAGTAACCAAGGTGCTATAAGGCAGCACAGTTGCTTAGTGGCTTAATGGTATCCGGGTTCGAGTCCTACCTTGGATCTGTGTGCATGGAGTTTGCATGGTGCCCCCCATGTAATAATCTTCAACTTGTGACTCTGAGTTAATTCAATGAAGGGGGTTTGTACAAAAAGTTTGAAGCCTGATAACACTACAGCTGCCTGTGGCTGGGAGCCAAAGGCGGCAAAAAATGTTAGTTACGTATGCACATCTGTGACTTCATCTATACAGAAAAGAGAAGATAGAGAGTTCTTCCAAGAGCGTTTATCTTCTCTATACACTTGATACTGCATGACCAGTAGTGAAAGAGCTGTTTATGTCCATTATCATTTCAGATAGGTATGCGCTGTGAATTACTCACTCGTTTTTATACCACTTATCCTGTACAGGGTGATGGGAGGCCTGGAGCCTATCCCAGGGAACTTGGGGTACTAGGGAGGGTACACCCTGGACAACGTGCCAATCCATCACAAGCTTCCAACTTCTACACTCACACATTCACTATGGGCAATTCAGTAACATTGATTAGTTAGTTTAATCTGCATGTCTTTTGACCATACAAGGAAATCCACCATGTGAAGCGGTACTCGAAACCTTTATTCTGGAGGTGCAAGGCCACGGTGATAACCACTACATTACCATACTACCTGGTTGTGAATTAGCAATGACTAATTGTGGGGAAAATATTGTAAATATGTTAATACATTTTAAATAATAGCAAAAGGTAATAGCTCTAAGATAATGAACATATCTTTTTTGTATATTTTAATTGTAATAATATTTAAAGTATTGACAAGCTCTCCATAAATTCATGCATAATTGGACAGGGCCATATCCCGGTTTTGATTTTTGTGTGGTTTATTTTGCAGAATTAGTTCAAATGAAATGTAATGAATTATGTATATCTGATTTTTACAGTGCTTAAGACGTCCATCATTTCTTATCCTTTTTGTGCAGTTTGTTTTCAGTTTGTTTTCAATTTGGTCTACTTTATCAAAATGCATACAATAGTGGGATTTGGGACTGTCCCCAATTGACAGATACATATTCATTTAAAAACTTTAGAAATCAAAAAGAAATAAATAAAACAAAAAAGTATAGTGCCACGGTGGCTTAGTGGTTAGCATGTCATCTGCCACCTCCAGGATCTGGGTTCGATTCCTGGCCAGATTTACTTCCCGCCTCTGTGTGCATAGTTTGCATGTTGTCCCCGTGCTCGGTGGGTTTTCTCCCACAATCCAAAGACATGCAGATTAGTCTAATTGGTTTTCTAAATTGTCCAGAGTGTGTGAGGATATATGTGTGTGCCCTGCGATGTATTGGCTCCCTGTCCAGGGTATACCCCGCCTCATGCCCTAAGTCTCCTGGGATAGGTTCCAGGCCCCCTGCGACAATGTATACAGAACTAAACGGTACAGACGATGAGTGAGTGAGTATAGTGCCATATAATCAAAGTGCTATACTCTATACCTTTACCTGAGTGCGAACAAGCTTGAAGGAATGTCAACAACACAGAACCCTTGGTTCTCTCCTTGAAAAGAGTGTAATGCTCCTCTGAGGTGAGAGGAGAAACCTTGCTTTGTGGAGCAGTTCAATCATCTATTCAAAAGTGATGAAAAAAATTATTTATAAGATTGGCACACAACTATTTGGCGTAGCAGAGGTGTAAAAGTCACTCTATGATTGGATAATTTGACATATATTTTACAGTCGGCTTGGTTAACTCAAGGAATCCCTCAGAAGGTCTTTGAATCTGTAGCCATAACTGGAAAAGTTTCCGCTGACCTTTTCACCTTCTTGCCATGATCAATGAATAAACAATCTTTTATTGTAGTCTATATGAATGAGATATTATACACTGAGACAGGAACTATTCATATTTTTAAGAAACACCTGATCATTTTACCATTCAAAAGTCCTTGGCCATAATCCTGGAAATGTCTAATGACTTATTTACTTCACATTGCATGAAGTGCTTTTCTGTTGACACTCCCGTCAAGGCATCAAGTACACTGATCTCCAAAGTGCACTTAAAACATTTAAAAGAAACTTTTACTGCCCTCCATGGTTACATTTAAGACAGATCAAATTCCTACTGCAAGCTTAAATTCATAAAATAAATCCCAAGGATTTTAGGATGTCGACAATCACTGCATGATGAATGAATCTTTAACTTTATATGAGGAATGAAATGATCTTCACAGGAGCCTCAAACACCTTAAACCCGAAGTCACTATTCATAAGACTGTAAAATAACAATATGTATAAGCCATTCCAAGCATGGAACTCAAAATCTTGGCCACCTTCTGTCTTCCAAGCTCTTCTACATAGTTAGGAACCAAATGCTAATTGAAGTCAATGTACAGTAGGGGAAAAAAATCTGGAAATGTACTTTGAGAAGTTGTTGGTCTGGAGAAATCCTCCACTGTGAGATTATTTTTCCTGATTTACAGAACTGCTTTGCATCCAAGTGTCTCTAGTCTCTTTCATTCCGACGAGAATGAATTCCAAACACATCGTAAACACTCACGTTTCATGAAATTTTACAATATTCCAAAATAACTACGTAATTTAACAATGCTTTCTTTGTCCCTTGATGAGGTTTGAAGTGTATTTGTGAAACAATAATTATAAGATAAAGCATCATAGATATATAGAAAAGGCTTATAAATCTACAGTATGGAAATAGTACCCATAAGGCTAGATAACCAAGGCACCACAGAGTGCACTAACTGGATAGATTAATGAAATAACCAAACAAATACACTTTTCATATGTGTGTTGGCAAACCCCCAAAAGAGGATCCTATGACCAATGTAACATCACCATGATAGTTTATCCAGACCCTTTGCTGTTTTTCCAGTTTCACCTTCACGAGCAATTTCAAAGTAGCACAACAATAAATAAGAGCATGGAGGTATTGAATGTTCACGGTAGTTCTCTTGTTGATTGAGGGACATCGGCCACAACTATGAGTATTAAATGACATGGAGAGTTCAGAAGTGAGGTAAAATATCCCTGGATATTCAAACCACTGGTGATAACATCTGTGAATGAAATTGCTGAAGGACAAAGCTGTCCACAGGAAATCCTTTTTCACAGCAGGCAGAATACTCTGGTGCACAGGCAATCTGTTTGGTATGTAGCATGGGCAAGTATTTGTTGTGTTTCACTGACAGTGTGTAAGAGTAAGCAAAAGATGATGAAGCAATTTGTATGCTTCCGGAGCTTTGTTCTCAGAGGAGGAGTTAGTGCATTGGTTTACACAGTTATCAAAGATGTTTTATTTACTCCAGAGTTCTTAGAGTTATTATTCGCTTTGTCTGGAACCTTTATTAGCTGCGTTGTGATGATTTCACCTGTTAATCAGGCTATACATTTAAAATAGAATTATACAACTGTAAATTCTGACTGAGTAATCTGTTTGGATGAGATTCATTCCCTGAGTGCTGATAAACAGCACAGCATTCCTGGGATATTAAACTACAGTATATGTATCATTCCGCATCACAGGTGTTCTAACACTTTCAGCAACAACAACAACAACAAAAAACACACATATGATAACATTATGTCATTTTAAAAAACACTGTCTCTTGCTATTTGGGCTTTAATGCCAGAACCCAGAAGTTAGCTGATATTCTAAAGCGGAAATATATATAAGTGGAAATATAATATTTTTTTGTATGTTTCTCAGGATTCTCCGCCACCTCCAGTGTTTCATTCTTCTCATTTTTTGACTATATAGTACTGGTTAAAAAGAAAAAGATATATAAAAATACTTTTATGTACACTAACTGCCAGTTGCCAACTCTGCCAGTTGGGGTTAGTTTGTTCTGCCAGTCGTCAAAGGATATCTGTTGGCGGAACATATGTTTGTTTATTTAACCATGGTTAAATAATGTTAAATGAATAACTTGGTTAAGTGGTTATATAAACAAACAAATCATGATCTGTTGATTATAATGAATGGTCGTGAAACTGCTGTTTAAAAGCTCGAGGTCATGCTGTTGTACTGAATATCAGCACAGCTGTGATGCAGGCTGTAGACACAAGGCCGTAGCCCGAGTAACTAAAATATCATCACCGTGCTGATATTCAACAAAAGAGCACTCCCTTTCATGTAATGTTGGTTAAATGGATTTCATTCAATTTAATCAATCTCAATAACCTAAGCATATAAGTACTGTAGAAATACCAACTGGAGCATATTGTGCTCTTGAGCATAAGTGAGAAGTTCATGAATAAATAACTCTGTTCTAATAAATAAAATATTGTACACATTTAAATAATGCTCATAAATGACATTTATATTGACTGAGAAAGGGTCAGAGAATAGTATTAAACAATGAGATTAGATATCAGAGTTTAGTTTTAGTTTACCATTAACACCAACATGATGCATTGATGTACATTTTTCAATGCAAGACATACTTATATAAACTAAATATCTTTAATGTTTCACACACAAACCTTTATACACCTTTGTTTTGTTTTGTTTGTTTCTTGCAGAGTGCCAATGCTCTTAGTCATTTTAAGATGAAGTTATGGAAGTGTGTCGCCATCGTCTTGATGCTCTGTGGTGCTGCACTCTCCGTCTTACTCTCTAGGATGCTGATTTCCTCCAAAGCACATGTTCTTCCTCATTTTGAGCATCCATCTTCTTTATTATCCTCATCAGCATCAGCATCATCAATGTCTTCAAATCACTCCTCATCTGGGACCAGGGGAAATTTTCGGAGGGTCAGGTCAGCAAACGAGGACAACTCTGTCGTCTCTGAATGTAAGAAGTCTTTTCTTTTGCCGTATGCTGCAAGAATCCAATCTAATTCCTGGTTTAATTTATTAAAGGCTTCATATATATATATAAATGTATTGATTGATTTAGAAGCTCAGTGGCTCTAGCAAATCAAATGCAATAATACAACAATGCAGTAATTCAATAATGCAAGAGGTTAAGAGGTCAAAGTGAAAGCATGGATTAATTTGAATTCTTCTTATAGAAGATGAAACATAAATTGATTTGTTGCATTTTCACATGAATGGTTTGGAAGCAAGAAATAACACTAATGCATCCCCTGATCAATTGCTTTTAACAATAACAATAAGGTAACAAAAGAATTCATGTGTAATGATACAAACAGACACAAACACACACAGTCAGCAGAGATGAATTTGTGAGACTACCGAGTCATCTGATTTTAAAAAGGATCAGAGAATTACTCATGCTAAGCAGGTCAGCGAGGGCTCACCGTGCTCTTTGGCCACCTGTCTTTAAATTCTATTGCTTGGCACAAGACTAATGATGTCAAGATTTTAAGAAATGTATTTCATACAATGTAAACCAACTTCTTAATATACAGCAACAGATTCATCCTCTGACTAAAGTGAAAGAGCTGAATAATTAGTTAAATGTAGCAGTAGACCAGATACCAAAGTATTGTCTTTATGGAAATATCCATGTTCAGGCAATACACTTACATTACAGTGTCATAATCATGAACAAAAAATGAACATTTATTGAAAGGTTTTCATGTGGACCCCCCCGGAAGAATGCTCTGGACCTCAAGCCCTGGTTGGTGGTCTGCTTATGTTAGTCTTTTTTATTTTTTATTTTTTTGGACACCATGGAACGCTGGTTTCCTTTCACCTCACCAGCTATGGTTTTATCAATTGTCCAAGTAAATGCTTACTATAGTAAAATGCTACCAATTTAGGCTAAGCATTAGTATTAACTTATCTTCTTAGCATTAGCCTAACTTGAATGGACCTTTAATCATCTCACTAGTTAACAATGAGCCATGTCTCATATTCCGATTGTTTTAATGCAAATGTATCATTTGTAAAATACCAAATACCATCATATCCTAAAACTTTACTTTAGTTTTGTCTTGTTTGTGTTTATTAAAGAAACTTGCTCTCCAATATCTTCAATTATGACTTGCATGCTAGCATGACAATCAGCTGTTCTATTTGTTAGCATTTGTTCTGTTTTTTTTTTTGTTTGTTTGTTTGTTTGTTTGTTTTTTGCTTGCTTGCTTGTTTTAAGGAGGAGGATATGGAATTAAAAATAATTTTAGACTTTTTCTCCACTTTTAGTAAAACTGCATAGTTACTGTATTTTGGTCTGAGCAGAACATTTGAGCTCACTGCACCTCCTTCTGTCCTATCTCCAGTCATGCACATATTCCAGAGTTTCACGGAAGGCGAGTTGAAGCAGATCATCCGCACATTGGTGAAGAGGAAGGCTCAAAGGGATGCTAAACTGGGCAAAAGAACTAAGCGAGCTAAAAAGGGTACCAAGCCATGTTCACTGACAGACAAGGAGGTGACAGTAAGCCAACTTGGCCTGGGCTACGTCAGCGATGAAGTTATCCTTTTCCGGTACTGCAGTGGCAAATGCGTGGCCAGCCGTCGCAACTACGACCTGGCACTGGCAAAGCTGAAGGGGCAGCGTTTGTTGACCAGAGAGAGCATGGACAGGGCTCGGCACAGTCCGTGCTGCCGGCCAACGGAATATGAAGAGATTACCTTCCTGGACAACCACAGTCAGTACCACACCATCTATGAGGTTTCTGCTCTGAAGTGTGCTTGTGTATGACATCAATTACATGGCAAATGCAGATTCTTCTTCTTCACATAAAGACATAAGAAGAAGTTTGTAAGAAGTGCAAAAAAAATAAACAAAAAACGAATATAACATAGAAAACATGTCATGACAGTTCCAGGGAAAACAAAAAAGGAAAGAGTTCAGGCTATAACCAGCCAGGAGGCTGCGAGTGACATGTAGAGTAAAGCCTTACCATTTGAGACGGATAATATGAAATCAGGCTTTTAACTACGCAGTCTATGTTTTTTTCCCCTTCTCCATGACAGAGCAGTCATTGGAATCTGCTCAGCCTGAAAAGTCCTAATCTTTAAGTTAAAAACTGTGTTTAAAATATACTCATGTATCTTGCCCTTTCACACAGGTCTACCATCATATTCCTCATACCACACAGTTTGCAAGATTTTGATGCAAAAAGTTGCTTGAACCTTAGTACTGTTACTGTAGACTCTGGTAAGAAAAGAAGGGGAGTAGAGACAGATAGAGACAGACATACTGTTTAGCACCACCTTTAATTAACAATATATCTATATTTATTTTTACTTTAAAATATACTACAAAAGACTGACGAAAACCTCATTTAAGTTCGGCGTCACTGGGTAAGAGAGAACAAAGTCTAGCCCATGAAGTTTGTAAAATCATGTATCCCTCAAGACAAACCAATCCATGGTGTGGATGGATCTTGGTGTTTCGCAACATGTATCATTTAATTGTTGATAACCTATGATTTACTGGTAAAGACACCCTAGTGAGTGTCTCCTGATCGAAATGATAAAGAATGAAATATAATTTATCAGAGGTCTGTTTCACCAGAAACAGGAACTCACATGAACGTACAGTGTCTCTGCATGGCCTCATGTCGATTTATCTATGAGACATCAATAAGCTTTCTCAAAGTTAATACCATGCTGTCATATCAGATTGAATTTTAACAATCCAGGCCTCACTTATCAAACACATGTAACCACCCTTATTTCCTTAGGGGAAAATGTGGTTCATCAACGTTTGCAAGAACAACTCACACAGACTAGTCACGACGCAATACGAACGCTATCTCGTTTTCTTGTGAAAAAAATGTAAGTATTCCATAAATCAGATTTTTGCACAAATGAGATAACAGATGGTTTCAGAAGACAAAAGATTTCTTTCACATCCTGTGCATTATTGAGAAAACACAAATTCTTTCTGATGCATAGGTAAAAATATGGGATGAATTGAGACACTGTTATGCAAGTTTTAAATTCCAACCGGCTTGCAGAATTAGATCCGATTGCTGCATTTGACTGCAAAATCAGTCGAGGAGCAGGTGTCCTGTTAAGACTGTGACAGGATAATTGTGTCTGAGATAGCCTCACCAAATCCATTCCATTTTCGTAAATCCTATAACAGACTACTCTAATCCACTTAGTGCCTTTCGAAGAGACGAAGACAAACACTGCATGCTGAAGTGGACAAAACAGGAGGTCATTTCATTACCAAATTAATATTATGTGTATTTAGTGGAGTTATTTGTTAGCACCTCATATTCATTTATTCCGTCTATAGTACAATCATTAAAACAGTGCTTGTATAGTGACAATATACCTCAGTATAATCACTTGAACTTCTATCCCTGGGTCTAACTACAACGCAAGATAATTCCATCCAGAAATATCACCACCTCAGGCAGACTGATATTAAGCTGCAAGGAGCTCAAAGCCCATTAGTCTGCACAAGTCTGATTTTAACATAACATTTCAAATAATAAATAAAATGTAGCGAATGAGTATGTTAGTATTTAATAAATACAATGACCTGAAATAAAAAAAATTTCTGGCCACCCTGTACCAACTACATTATTGAACTAGAATCTAAGCAGGCAGGGCGTTATGCTAAGTGCCACCAGGATTTCGTGCTGGTATTTATAGATTATTCCCAACCCTGTGCATTAAACCAGACATCAAGATACTGGTGGATTTTGTGCATGCAGCATGATAAAATATAACTAAGGCACAGCAAATATTCTCTTCTTTTTTATGTTCACTGGATGTACTGATTGAAACACTTCCTATTCTGCCACTTTTATGTTTTACTTTCCTCAAACCAAAATGTATTATTTAAGCTGATATTATGGGTGTATTATAAAAAGAAAACACAACCTATTACCACAGATACAGCCGCTATGCCCAGGCTTTGTTGGAACTGGTCGACCAACTACAATAAACGTTGATGCAATGCATCTGTATAAAGGTTTATATATATATATATATATACATATATATATATTTATTACAGAGTAAGTTATGGTTTATTTATTTACATACTGTAGCATCACAGACAAAACAGGAGCATTTATTTATTGAATGTATTGGTGCCAAAGTCTCATGCATTATGTTCTTATTACAGTTTAATAAACTGTACAAGCTTTAAAACATTCCTGTGTCTTCTATTGCCTTATATACTTTTAAAACATGCTCAAGTTCATTATTATTGAAAAATATTTTTAGTATCTAATACTATTAGTTTTAGTGACATTGGTTCATTTATTTCACACAGTTAAAGTAATGCATTTCACACTGTATCCTATAAAGCTGCACACAATCATTATAAACTTTACAGTAGTGATATGCACATATTCATACTCAGATGTACAGTACATCAAATAGAAGAAGGTGCAAAGGAAGCAAAACTCAATGAAAAAATTATTGAATTCAACTAGCATGGCACAGTGATGTAGTGGTTAGCACTGGAGTTCACCTTGCACCTCCAGGGTCCAGGTTCAATATCTTGGCCCAAAGCACTATAGATGATGAGTGAGTGAGTGAGTGAGTGAATTCAGCTAGTCAGTTTCCTCCCACAGTCCAAAGACATGCAGTTGAGGCTAACTGGCATTTCCAAATTGTTAAATGTGTTAGAAGGAGAATGCATTAAAATCACATTTTCATAAAAAAATGTTCATTTGGAGTGTTCATCCTTATGAGTGACATGCCATATTGCACATTCTGCACATTCACATTCTGTTTAACTTGTATGTTTTATTAATTTTTATTGATATATTGGTTTTTCCTATATTGCAGCTTTTGTGAATGGTATACTTACCTCATATTTAAAATTTTTTTTTTTTTTACATTTCTCTCAGTGCCAATGTATGGTCATACATGTGACAAATAAAATTAGAATTTTAAAATTGACAAAAATTATTTAAAAATCCTTTAATAAAAATGTTTATTTCTCCAAGAGAGCACCTTATGTTATAAATATTTCCCAATCAATCAAAATGTTCAATGTTAAAAAACAACAACAACAACAAAAATAAAGTTATGTATGTCTAAATACTTAACAGGACACCAAAAAAAAAAAAACAACAACAACAATATACTGTAGTTACGTCACGTGTCAGAAAACACTGACTAAAGAGTAGATAGAGTGATACAAGAGCGATCAGAGTTCTTTGGCTATGGCATTTTGAGCTCTTTAAGCAGCTGTGAAAGCTGAGCCTACTGTACATACCTGCCTCTTGAATATTTATACTTTCATACATTATTTATATTTCTAAAGACTTTTAGTCCATTTCCTTTAAAGGAAATTTATTTTAGGTCTACATTACTTCTCAACTCCACTGTATTTATGCAACACCTCATTACTTTATTCAGGCATAATGTTTTGAAATCTAAGTGACCTGTGGGTGAAAAGCTCTAGATTACCAACTTAATTTTTCTGTCAGCATGCCCATGTAGTTGTTTGAGTGTTTTAAACATGAACAAATTATTAATGTGAGTTCCAATGACAATTTTTTTTTCATGAATTCTAAGCCATGGATGTTCTACAAAAAATTATCTCTTTCCAGGGACTTTCTCCACCTACGTGCTTTGGATAGTAAATTGCACTTTAGCACAGCTGTCACTTCCGTATTCTTTTGTGTGCTTATCATTTCCGACTGTGCAAATACTTTAACTTTTGGACATTCACCCTCCATGGACCATAGATGGTGATATAGTAGCACAAACTAATAACCTTAGGTGAGTACGAAAAAAAACAAAAGACAAAAAAAAATTATATATATATATTAATTCATTAAAATAAAATCAGCAATCAGAAACCAGGCATGAAAAAAGAATGAAATATTTCCTACTTCCCCAAGATCCTTAAGAGAGTAAATAGCAGGCAGATGTCACTAAAGAAAGGCCAGTTCATCATCAAGATTTGTGACAATTTCTGTCAAAGCAGAACTTTTGGCAGTTTGATATTCTAGAGAATTTACTGTATACTGTATGTGTGTCTATCTCATGATAAGAAGAAAAACATCAGTCATGATGTTTTTATAAAAGCCTTAGAAAAGATTTTGCTATTGAAAAGCTACAGTTATTCATGCAAATGTGCAAAATAGCTTTTAAACTAATTTCTGAAATAGTAGTCTTTGACTAACATAGTGCCTAATCACAAACAGCAACTAACTAAACTACTATGCTTGATGGTGGAGGTGTGATGAATTGACCACAGGTCCTTTGAAAGTCATTGTGACAATGAGGAATTCCACTTTATACCAGAATATTCTTTAGACAAAATGTGAGGCCATCTGCTCACCACCAGGTCATGCAACAGGAAGATTCAATTAAATTAAATTTTATTTGTATAGCGCTTTTAACAATTGACATTTTCTCAAAACAGCTTTACACAATCAAAAGAATTATTTAAGTTTGTATGGAAGGTGAATGTGTATGAATCAAAATGTTCAGATAGTCCCTGGTGAGCAAGCCCGAGGGCGACAGTGGCAAGGAAAAACTCCCTGAGATGGTAATAGGAAGAAACCATGAGAGGAACCAGACTCAACAGGGAACCCATTGGAAGATGATTCCAAACACAAAGCAAATCACCGTCTGAATGACTAAAGCAAAAAAAGAAAATGAAGGTACTGGAAGTCCAGATTTCAACCCCACTGAACTGGTGCGGAAGGATCTTAAGAGAACTGTGCATAACCTAAAGCCCTCAAACATCAATGAACCCAAGCGATGTTGTAAAATAAAAGTTATTTGAGACACTGAGTGAACTCCTACAAAAAATGTTTCTACATCTTATTGAATTATAGGATGCACCATTTTTCCCCACCTGGTCTCTGAATGCTGTTTTATATATTTTTGGAAATAACTAAGTTACAATACATGAACAACAATTTTTTTCATTGTATCTTTAGGCACTTTGCAGCCTATACTGTAAAACATTTGTTTCCATTAAAAATACATGTACAAATTAAACCAAAACCTTCCATTGGAGCCCTTTTTAAATGCTACTCTTTAAAACTGAATGATTGCATTATACAGTAATTGATATATACAGTATATAATATTAACAATATAAAAAAATATATTGTCATTTTACATATTAGCCCTTTAATATTCATTAACGAGCCCAACAGTTTATCTAATTTGCTTATCAACAGGTAACGTTGCAGATGCTCAAATGCTCATAAAATCCTTGCAGAGTCTTGAGATTTTTCGCTCATACCATAATTAACTATGTGCTATTCCTAATAATGTTTGTGCATCACCTGCTTAATGTTTAACAGTTTTAAAAGCAACTGCAATTGCAGAAAGAAAGCAGAATAATTATATATAATTAATAACTCAGCAGGAACATTAGCCTGCAAGTCTTTAGCGTCATGGTCCAGGGAGGCCCTGTTCTACAGTACTGTACCTTCAGTGGAAGCGATCCAAATCAGCGAATTCAGAAAACTACTTTGACTTGTATATATCACTTTATCTCCACTACACAAACATCATCTATCACTGTCTCCCAGTGTCCTCATTTGTTTATTTTTACATTCAGACATTACGTGTGAATATCACAGGGCTCTAGAGAAGACAGTGCACCTCTTTAGGGAACCTAGTGAGACTAAACATGTGTAAGACTTTAGTTTCCTTTAAAAAACGAAAGAAAGAAAGAAACAGCAGCTGCCAGACAACATTACAGTAATCTCCACAAGTTTTGAAACCACTATTTGTCAAAATAAATAATAATAAAATAAAATGCTAAATAATAAAAGGGCTATAGTGTAAGAATTTGCCTAAGCTTACACCCTGAATGTGAATTAATACAGCACATAATAAAGCACACTGAGGCTTAATGTTACAGGAAAATGATCAGAGTGGTACAAAATGTGACCACTACAAAATCTATTACAGTATTTTGAATCATCAATACAAATTGATAAATACATGAATTAATGGATCAATATTAAATAATTAATGAATTAAGGAATCAATACATGAATCAATTCATTTTACATGACAGCAATTTGCCAAACACTGGAAATTTCTATTTAATTAAAGAACAAGGCATCATATCTTTTACTCATTTATAGTTACGTGTATGTTTAATGCATTGGAAACAAATTTGTTTCTGTTTGTCCTGACATTATAACAGGTCTATTGTGCTCTGTCCTGAAACTTACAGTCTGATCTCTGACTGTTACAAAGATCTGACAGTGACAACAATAAATGTTTAAAATAAATGTATGCCACTTTTAACATTTAGTATATAAACGAAAATGCATTAGAACAGGTGCATTAATATGAGGGGAGTTCAAATCAAACCGGGACTTGTGAAATTCCCTTATAAAGCTGATTTACATAAGACTTCAAGGACAGTACGGTGATGAGAATCTTAACTGTAATAAATCATTTTATCCAAGAATGATGATCCTGGCCAAAGTGTTTCACTGGCCGACTGCAGGTGTTCCTGTGAACATTTAGTGAGTGGAATGCCTGATCCTTGAAAAATACATAAAATAAAATAAATTACCACCAAATTGCGAAAAGACACGTCTGTCTCTGGGAGTACACACAATCATTCACAAACACCACTTGCACATTACAACAACTCAGTTGTGAGGTATTGCCACATCCCTACATACAGTTTTTTCCTCAGTCCAAGCCATTTCCACATGTTGGGGCATTAAAGGTGTTCTTGGGAAGCCAGCGTTTCAGAGGTGAAGCAAGCAGTCTGATCATGGCTCCGACGGACTGAGAAAACTTACTACTGTACCTCAGTGGTCTCCAAGCATAAGTGAAGTGCTTGGATGAGTGCATTAGTGTAGCAGGGGATTATATAGAGTAAATAAAGGGAGTTTTATACTGTCATTACTGTGTTCACACAAAGTCAAACTTTCCTCATACAGTATATACCCTTACACTGAAATTACTATCTGCTGTGTTTTTAAAGCTGAGAACAAAGAAACACCTTTTGAGCTATCAGAATCAATTATTTACATTGCTCAAGTTTGATTTGTTGTATACAGTAACAGCATACAAATAACATTCATAATTAATTTCTTCAAATTGATTGAATCTATGATTATATTCATCTATCAAAATGTGCTTGAATAACTGAAGTGAATTATATAAATTAAACAGCTTTAAGCCTTTAAAAAAAAGTATAATGGTCAAGATGTGATTTAAGACGCTGTTATCAGAAGACTTGCTGTAGAATAAGTGTTTTTCCACTTATCATACATTAAACTAACTGCTTTTAGTCAAAACTAATGGGGTTATTGTAAAATATTAACAAATCACTGTTTACATACTGTTTATCTTAAACACACAGCATTTGTTTGAGTTAATATTTCAGTTTCCAAATGTTTGGAAAGTTCTGCATTTATATTTGCTGCACAGCTTGGAACAGCTTGTTGGAGCTGAAGCTGTCTATTAATAAAAGTCATTTTAAAATCCATGGGATGTCAAACAATTGATTTAGTTATTTGATAAGATCGTAGTGCTATTTAGCTGACTGAATCTATTAATGACTTTTTAGCCAGATCTCTCTTGTAAAAGATTTATATCTCGGTGGGGCCACCCACCATCGATGAGCCACTATAATTTTAAATAGGAGACATGTTTTGTGGCTCTATCCTGCAGGCAGACATAGGAAATCTACTTCAAAAGTTTAAAAGAAACCCTTCCAATATAACAGCCAAATCTCTTGCATGAGCTCTTAAAACATCAATAAAAGTTTCTCTGAGGACATTTTTGTCACATGCGACACACGTGAACGAGCCTGGCGGCCCTAGACAACATGAAAAGATTTTATGATGCATAGCTGGTGAACAAATGCCCTGCCTCTTCAAAAATCCATATGTTACTCAACAAGATCAGTTCCTTTAATGATTCAGTTTAGTCACAAAGACTCCAGATTTTAAAAGTCTGCTGCAGGACTTGAATCATTGCCATGGTTATACTGCAAACATAATGATGGAGTCGGTAATTGGTGTTACCACTTTGGACACTTAGGTGACTCATGTGCAACTCTGTTTTCACTGCTCACCATCTTTGCTTACTTTGAGTTGGAGTGGAAAACCAAAAGTGTGGCTGTGCCACGGCTGTCGCTTGCAAATGTGATTATTATGCTTTTAAATCATGGTTGTCTTTGGGTACACAAGGTTCATTTTAGCTATCAGAATTCATAAACATTTGGAAAGCGCCAAAACACAAGTGTGTGTTTTCTGATCTATCCATTGTGCTTGGAATAGAACCGTTTGGAAAACTGTGAAATGGAATGTTACATGATATGTACCTTAAAACACTCAGGATTTCTAATTCAATCAGAGCAAATCATTATATTTTACAGAGCTGCAATGATCTTTTTCCTGTTGTTGCTTTAAAAAAAAAAAACATATTACCCCTCTTAATGGGGTACTTAATGGGAACAAGTGTTAAATATTTACCTCATTTCCTCATTCTTAATTTATTGGACTATTTTAAGCCCAATTCTGCTTACAGCATCTATATGATCTCTAAACAAGCCCACACTAACCTAAACCATGATGTTTATGACCATGTGGTCATGCCTAGAATATGAGAGCACTAAATAGCATGTGCTTATGGGATATATGAAGATCTTGAATCTACTGCCTAAAAATAAGTACATGGCTAACAATTCTTGACTGAGAAATGCAACATACAGTAGACCCATTTAAACAGGAACTAATTTGGAATATTATGTAGCTTAAAGGGGCATTATGTAGCATTGGTGGCTTAGTGGTAGGTGTTAAAATGGATAAAATGGGAGGGTTGCATCAGGAAGGGCATCCAGCATTAAAAAAAAAAAACCTGTGCTAAGCTTGTATGTGCGGACTGAATGGTCTGCTGTGGCGATCCCTTACTGGGAGCAGCCGAAAACCCAACAACAACATGTATCTTAAAAGGCTTGTTTTTTTCTTCTTTTTCTTATGGTCTCATTTGATCTAAACTGTAATGTGAATGGTAAAATAATGAAGGAAGTAAAAATATGAATGCTTATTATTAAAATAATAATGTAAAAATAAATGAAATGTCAAATGCAAGCAAAAGAAAGTATCTACAGTACAAAGTTTATTTAAAAGATGAGGATCCATATCACTCTCCTGTTGAGGATCACGGGGGCCTGGAGCCTATTCTAGGAGACTTAAGATCTATTTTGATCTTGATCTATTTCAGAGGACACATACAGTACACACACACATGCTCATTCACACTGGGCAATTTGGGAACACCATTTGCATGTCTTTGGACCCACCAGTCATGGGGAGAACTATGCAAACAGACATAAGGTGAGATTCGAACCTGGAATCTAGAGGTGCAAGGCGAAAGTGCTAACCACTAAGACTCCAGACTTACTGAAGGACTTTTTTGAAGCACTTAAAATAATAAAATGACTTCAAATTCTTGAGGTCAAAATTTTGCAAAGTAGTAAAGATTACTGAAGTTAATAGGTTCCAAGCGTAGGAAATTATCTCTAGCCCTTGATGTTGATCCTTACCTGCTAACTATGCAGTGGTAGGATTAGATTCGAGTAGGCTAATTGGCATTCCCAAATTGCCCGTAGTGTGTGAATGTATGTGTGAGTGTATGTGTGTATGTGGCCTAAGTCCCCTGGGATGGGCTCCAGGTCCCCACGACCCTGAATACAGGATAAAGCGGTATAGAAGAGTGAGTGAGTGAGTGAGTGAGTTGGCAACTAGCAGCATGGAGACTTAGTGGTTGACACTGTTGCCTCGCATTGCCAAGTTTGGTAGTTGAAATCTTGCTCCAGGTCTATGTATGTGCTGAGTTTGCATATTCTCCCCATGCTTGATGAGTTTCCTCTCACAGTCCAAAGACATGTGAAGATTGATTGATTGGTGTTTCCAAATTCCATTACTGTATGAGTGGGTGTTTGAGTGTGTGCTTGAGTCGTGTGATGGGTTGGCGACTCACTAAGGGTGCACCTCACCGTTTGCCTTGGGTTTCCTGTGACGCTAAACATGATATAGGCATACAGTAGGTATAAACAATGCATGGATAGTTGGAGATGATTAAACATACAATTGATCAAATTAAGAAACATTGAATTATGCTGTTGGAAACATCTATGCATATGCCCAAATAAAACAGATTAAAAACCAAAACTTTAAAGATAAAAAAAAAAACATTCTGTATTGAACAGACCCATCTGTCAAAATGTCATATTTTTTCCTCAAAACTTAATGGAAATTCCTTGTTGGTTTTATATTTCCTAAAACACTTCTACTCCTGCCAGACACATGAAAGTAGTTTTCAATATTCATAATGGAGCAGATATCAAAATATATTTGGATAAGTGGAAACCCGACCCTTAAATTGTGAATAATATGTTTTATAATGAGTCGTGATATGGTGTATGAAATGTACATAAACCAGCCTATACTGTATATTACAACATTACAGAGTTGTGTGTTCACAGTACATCCATATTTTCTCACTTCTGCTAATCACAGTTTGACTTCTATTTTCATGTTGGCAAAGAACACAGCCTAGTTCACAATGCCCTTCGAAACCTCACTAATAATTTATTTAAAAGTGTGAGCTGAAAGAAAAAAAAGTATAAGTATATTTCAACATCTAGTCAAGTATCAAGTATCTAAAACTTGTTGAAAGGAACCACAGACCAATTCACAATTTCATCTATGTATTATTAGCTGTCTCGCAGAGCCCACATTTCATATGGCAACCGTGGTTAATTTTAGCTTATTTTTAAAAGTAAAAAACAACTTCATACATCATATAACTCAAAGATCATAGTTTTTAATTTTCCTAATCACTGTTCTCTTTTCTGGATCTTGCATGAGGAATTTAAAACTGAGCACTAGGCAAATTAATCAGAACTTCCACAACAGCGTTCCTACAGAAACCTAGTCAGAAAACACATATAACTGGTGATGTGCTGATACGAAAACATCTCCTGAGCATTGCTCAATATTCAGAGAGGTTAATAAAATATCACATGGAAATGCAGTTCTACAGTATATTCGGTAAGTTGGAATTGCATCAAATTGCTCTGGAAGTTATGCCATGCACATCATAGAACAAGGTATCTAATCTTTACCATCAATTATCCAAAGCATTGCATAAAATGGAGCATCAAATAAAAATATTGTTAAAGTGGACTATTATGCAAAATTCAATTCAATTTCTTGTTATTTTTATACAGTCAGACTACTCTGCCAAAAACATTCCCTGCTTTTTGTCCTTTTTCCATTTTTGTATGATGAAGTTTAAACAAGCAAATTACATTGTTTCCCTTTTGTGATGTCATATAAGAAGAATTTCTTTCACCGGACTGGTGATCAGTTATGTCCTTCTCTCTTGGGGGGCTGTAGCAGTAACACATTTCCAAAGACTAATATGGCACATTTGTAGAAGAATAGTGCAGCACAGTGAGGTTGTGGTTAGCACTGTTGTGTCGCACCATTAGTGTCGAGGGTTCAGGTCCCGCCTTCCATGTGTGTGGAGATTGCATATTCTCCTCATGTTTGGTGGGTTCCCCCCAGGTAATCTAGTTTCCTCTCACAGTCTAAAGACTGGTTGAGTGTGTGCATGCATGTGTCATGCTAGGGACTACAGTAGCAACACGACCAGTGAGCATCCCACCTTAAGCCATGAATTCCTTAGTCTAAGTTCCAGGTCTGTACAGGAAAACCAGTACAGAGAATGAGAGAGTGAGATCTGGCATCTGAGACTCTGACATCTATGTTAAGTTGTTAAAGAAATATGAAAATATAGGACGTTTAAATTAATACTTAAAAAAAAAAAGAATAAAAAAAAAACTGGATACTGTATTTTAGAAAACTTTTAAATCCAAGTATATTTGTTGTTTATTATGCACAACTAAGGGGTAATAGCTATGACCAAAAGAAAATCAGGTACAAAAAAAAAACAGAAAAGAATCATATTTACTTATGAACTGTCTACATTCAGTATTTATAATAGTATTTATTCCTATTATTCCATATACATGAGATGTACAGGTACTACAGTTAATTTTGGACAGTCCTGATACTGTACTGTTTTGAGGATGAGAATCACCTTACCACAGAGCTGCAAGGTAGAGACTGATGTTCCTGTGATTGGTTCTGTTCAACACCAGCCATAACATACATATAGTGTAAGGTGAATGACATTTTATTGCAAAAGACACCTCTCAAGATGGGGCCAATTGTGCAAGGGATAAACCTTTATAGTGCACCTTAGAGCACACCATCATTATTCACTCACCAGCCAGCTGCCAGTCACTGAACACAGTAAGCTGGGGGTCATTCCCAGAGGTCTCAAGGTGTGTTGTCTTCTGTGCCACAGTGATCCGTTAACATGAGACTGTAGACATGTGCTGGTGAACAGAAAGCACCTGTCAGAATCATTAACAATTGGTAGACTCATGGTCAGATCAGTCAGAAAAGGGTTTCGTCCATAACTGTCTTTATCCTGGCTGCCTTTTAAAGACAGGTGATGACAGCAAAATGATGAGTTGGAATGCAGCACCAGCCGGGGAGAATTAGTCAGCACTGACCCTTGCCTGTTCAATGAGGAACTGGCTGAGGTGCTGAACGCTTGCTGTAGTTTCACTTTCCCCATCAAGTGTGGAGCAGTGAGATGTGTGGACACGCTGGCTGCCGGCCCACTGTCACAGCACCAACGCATGAACTGTATATATCTGAAAGAGCAGTCTCTGGCTGCCCTTTCTAACATTTTTAAGACAACACTTAATCTTACCTTTGTTCCTCCACAGATGACCTGTGAGAAGATATCGAGCCAACATATCGAGTTGGTAAGATACTGTATGGTAACAACAGTTACTGGAAAAGGGAGGGTCAGTGACAGCATGTTGAGGTTTGGTTTGATGTAGTTCACAGGCAAAGGTCTCATGATATTTTATGTATGCATCCATGTATGCATCATTCTCTATTGGTTATATAATAATCCCATAATATCCCATAAAATGGAAGACACAATATAATGGTTAGCTGGTGTTAATAGAGTAAAAAACATGAAACTACAAACAAATATAAAAGAAAATTTAAAGAATTGTTTATTGATAGAAAAAATGTTTATATCATGATTTTGACTAAATAGTAAATTCTATTTGTGTAATACTTCAAAGTGTTTTGTACATTGATAGACAATGAAGTAATCTACTGTGGAAGCCAGGAACTGTAGTACTGTACTGTACTTGGGATTTGACTTTACTATTACCCAGGTAATATTCATCTTGCACTCTTTTGTTTACAGTACATAATGTTAATGACTGATTAGATAATTCACATGGGAGGAAACAAATTAGATAAAATCATTAGCATTTTTTGCCAGCTTCTCAGACATTTGCTTCGACTTGTATAAAACATGTCTTGAGTTCTATGACAGTAATTGGCAGAAGTAAGAAATAAGATTAGTGACTAGACTAAATGAGCACCAGCAGGATTATTTTATCCTGTTAAAAAAAAATTTTAACTGAGAATTTACACTGAAATAATGAGATTCTTAGATTAACTATATTACCTGAAACATGCGCAGAGTAAAAAGCAATAGAATATATCATCTTTAGCACTTGAGAAACTTACATCGTCCTCTGGAAGAGAAGACTTGTGTTGTACCAGTCCAACTCCTGCAATCAGCTAACGATAGCAGAATTGATTCCTCTGAGTTAGACAATTGTCTCTAATTTCATTCATTTTGTTATTAAGACACAATTTTTGAATACTTGATTTTGTCTTTCTGTTATATTATGAGGAAAACTGTTCACTTGCATGCAGACTCGTCCTTCCTTGGGTTGTACATAAGAGATGATTTCACTCTTTCAGCCTCTTGGCCCATATTACATAGGACAAGCATTTGCATGCAAGACAGATGGGCCCAAAAATGTATACACACTTTAAAAGTTGTAATCTATGCGTTTTCAGAAAACTCAAATTGAATTATGGCAGCAGTGCCATACTGTTGGACAAAAAGATGTCAGTAGTCACAGCATCGTTGATGCTATCATGTGACCGTCAGAAGAGAACATATATTTCTCATGTTGAAGTGTGTATACATTTTTTGGGCCCCTCAGTATATAGTTCATGCACATTATCCAATCTCGACTGGAACGCTCAATGTTCAATTCTGGTCAATATTGGGAGACAGAAGTTATTGTGTCACTCTCAACTCATGGCTTTTATCCAAATCGGTTTGCTACACCAGAATAAAGTAAAACATTACTATTAGGGTGTGGGATTGTGATGATTCTTGGTAAAGTAAATATTGATTTGTGCTGTGCTTTATGCATGAATGATTTATGTATGGCAATGTTCCCAAAAGAGTTTTTATGATATTTACTAAGAGAGTGACTCAATTATTTCCTATGAAATCTGTATTTCAACATTGCTTTATATAAGTGTGATATTTTCTCAGCTGCTCTACACAATCGATACATGTGTAAATGTGGCTACACAAATTAGAAGAAAAGAAGTTAAGTTAGGTAAAAAGGATTCTGTTGTTCCATAATTTCCCCCTCCGATATCGACTACCTCACAAAAACCTTTCTGCATATGAAGACCCTAAGTGATGCCAACAGCCACTTCTCTGTTCATTTGTATATTCCAACACTACAGAATGCTGAAAGGGTTAACGTTCAGTGACATATCCATTTTGAATTTGGCTCAGACATGTTAGCTGCAAGTTCCAAGATTTGTCATGGCTATGGTCATGCATCAGTAATTTTATATGAACTGATCAAAAAAAGCTTTTACGTCTGACTTGTTTTAACCTGTGAACACCACTTTCCCACCAGCTCTTTTCTCATCATCACTTACACTCTCTCCAGCAAGCAATTCTTATCTACAGGTTTTATCGTGATCTGCTAAGCCCGTAAACAAACAAACAAGCAGGCACACTGTGATCAGTTTACCATATTGATGGCAGATACCATTATTTTTTCTGACATGCATACGCCGAACTTCAAGTTTCCAAACTACTCAACTACTAAACAATTTTTTTAAGGAATGAACATATAAGCACTTCAGTTGGCTGTCTGTTTAAATAAATGTAATGTCAATTTGAAACTGAAACTGTTATGGAAAATAAAACATGGTCATGTGTCATAAGTCCAAATGTCATATTTATACTGATTGCTGACTGAGAGAAATGTAAGGATAATGAGGGCACTTTTCCTCTCCGTTTACATTTATGTTTGGATCGCATTTTCTTAAAATGTACAGCTGGTGAGGAGCAGGTTCCCTGGCTGTGTGGCAGGCTGATTTTAACTCCACACTGCTCTCTGCTGTTACTTTTCTACTTTCACTGCTAATCATGCCTTGGCAAAACTTTGCTATGCTTCTGTGACATCTTTTTATTAAACAATCTGACATGAATTATGTATATCATCATGCAGGTATAGGACCTACTGCTCAGTTCAGAGATGAATGCTCAGATTGGTTTAAATTAACAGAAAAGCAAATATTGCTATATATTTGATAGCAATTATAATTTTATATATATATATATATATATATATATATAATTGCTATCAAATATTATATTAGAACATAAATTCATAGTTTTATTATTATAATAAACTCTAGCCACGAGACAGCCCTCAAGACCATTAATTCAAATTCTTGTATAATGTTTATTTTGTAACACATTTATTTTTCAGGGGTTCGTCATGAATATGCAAATAAATATTTATATATATAATACAAATATTTTTTTATAATGAAAAATTGGACAAAACTAATTTTATTATAAAATAAACAATATAAAAGTATACATGTTTTTGAAAAAATATTAATATTTCTATTTTTCCATATGCAACATATTTATTTTCATATTTCTTATTTTATATTATTTTCTCATGTAATTTGTAAACCATATGCACATATTATGTTCTAATATAATATTTGATAGCGATTATGTGTGTGTGGTGGGGGGGGATCCATGGCAGGGAAGCATTTCAGTGCATAACACGTGGGGGGGGGAACATTTCAGCGCATAACAGGTGTTACAAAAAAATTGAGCTTGTTCTTTTGTCATTTCGTCAACCAATCAAAGGGCTTGTGATCAGTGTTTCTACTGTCGATGCATATCACCTTTTAAACCAACGCACAAACGCGCAATAATCCTAGACAACTCAATCTGGCCATACTAATCATCAACAACAGGTGTGCTCGAAGAACCAACTTAGCCAGGTCTTAATTAGCACGATGATCTCATCTTAGATGCGTCAATTCATCCCGGATGTTTCAAGCGACGTACGAAGAACACCCCCCAGGTTTAAGCTTACAGACATGTTGCTATGAAAGCAAATGTGAGAAGCGCATCGGAGAACAAAACAATCCAAGAACAGGACAAATCCACAACAATCAAATCTATGGAATAAAATCACTGTCAAAAATATTTGTGCGTAAAAAAAAAGATTTGTGTGTAATTCTGTCTTTTGTCTGAGTTGAATCCCAAAATCTACGGCCACGACAGCTTACAGATACGAGATTTTGTGTGTTTGTTACAATACAATACGAAATATACGACTCTGACTGTTTACAGATACAAATCTCGTTTTTACAACACCTCTGTTTCACGGACGAATTGCGAAATTACGGCTACGAATGCTGTGCGTGAAAACACTGTCAAAAATACGTCATCAAGGCCACATGCACAGGCATTACTATCCGAGGGAAGATGAATCGATTCGGCGCATGCGCCCCACCTCCGTTTTAAACTCCTAAAATCTTACCTACTATAGTTAAAACATCTCTGTAATTTTACTTCTCTTAAACATGTCCGAATCTGTCAAAAAAAACTTAGCTGAGACGGTGAGAGAGCACTCGACTGCTGGTTTAAAACGGAGGCGGGGCGCATACACCGAATCGATTCATATTCCCCAGAATTACACACAAATCTTTTTTTTTTTACGCACGAATATTTTTTACAGTAATTTTATTCCATACAAATCCGGCTAACTGAGTTAGTGACGTACGAAGAACGGACCTCAATACGTGACTTTTTTTTTTCTTGCCAGGTACAGTAGCATAGTTTTGTATAGTCAGGGGAATTGTTCGAATTCTTTGACATTTTTATTTGTGTATTTGTAAAAAAAAAAAATTTTTATAAAAAAATAAATAAATAATAATAATTTGTGTCCTACACAATTTGTGTATTCACCAACATTGATGAACTGTTAATAATAGAAATATTTAAATGTTACAATTTTTACAGCAAAGTATTAATGAAACCCATTACTTTATGTTTTCACATTAATAAGACTATTTGTTCATAGAAATAGGCCTAGTTCTTGCACATAATAAAAAAAAAGGAGGAAGAAAAAAACTGAAATTTCAATTAGACTTTCTGTTCCTTTTTTATTTTACACAAATAAAGGGAGGAACAAATACAATAAGTGTTCAACAAAAGGTAACAATTTAAAATAATAATAAAGACGACGAAAAAGTAGTAGTAGTTGGTGGTAGTGAAACTAAAAGTACTAAGTACAGTGGAACCTTGGATTACGAGCATAATTCATTCCGGAAGTGGGCTCATATTCCAAAACAATTCCAAAATATTGGAAACTCAAATTTTTTTCGTTCCACAGCCCAAAAAAGAAAAAATACATAAAAATAATTAATACAATATATAAAGTAAAAATAAAACAAATTAACATGCACTTTATCTTTTAAAAAAAAAAGTCAAACTTAATCCCAACAGGTAAGCATTTCCATTTATGCGCGCAGGCACTGTGTGTGTGTGTGTGTGTGTGTGTGTGTGTGTATATATAATGTACATTGTGTAAAGGCGTGTGTGTGTGTGTGAAGGGGCACGGTGTCAAATTACCAGCACACACGTGTGTTATAATAAACAGTACACATGCTGTACACACACGCTTACAAACACAAAATTAAATATGTTTTACACACACACACCGTCAGTGTTATAGTGAACAGTACACGCGTGCACGGATGTTGATTATACCAGTAAGAGACGCTCACCGAGACCCAGCAGGGGAGACGATTACCCACAAAGACTTGCTCGTTTTTCAAATCAAAATGTATTTTTTTAAAAATAAACTTTGCTCATCTTGCGGAACACTTGAAAACCGCGTTACTCGCAATGCGAGGTTCCACTGTACTCCTAAATGTGTAAATGTGTAACCTTATTATATAATTTTGAAGCAACTAAAAGCTCTCTTGCCATTAATAGCATCATTAACATTAGTTCATTTAGCTAGACTGCAATCTAATTGCTATAGCTCCTGTCATACCTTGACCAGATCAGCAGGTAGAAACTACATTGAATCTAAGTAATGTTTCCTGATTTTCTTCATATATAGGCAAAATAAAATGTCAATGTGTTAACAAATATGACTTGAACACCATTGTATATAATTAAAATTACGGTCATATTAGAAGTTAAACATTAACCATCATATCTTTGAATTCAGGGGATATTCTTTAAAAAGTCCTTACAGAATGCATAATCATACTGAAATCTTTTTCATATAAAAAATATAAAGTTATGAGAGTCCAGCTATAGTACATTTCAAGATTTTATTAATTCAATATCAAAATGCTTTTCATAAATTATGGGTCCATGATTTGGTATAAAATTTAGGCATATAAAACCCTTTAAAAAAGTATCATTAAAAAAATAAAAATAAAAATAAACATTCTTTGCTGAAGTAGGTCCGAGGTCCTACTCCCTTAAGGCATCTTTACCTGAACTGCACACGATCATAAGTCGTTCCCTAATTCTCACCATTCAGTACCTGATATTCAGGACCTTTACCACGATAAAGGCAGTAGTGCTGAATCATAAAAATGATGTCGAAAAATATTGAGAAGACACCCAATCCGAATTTTGTTGGGTCTCCAAATATGAGCTTCCACTGATCTGCAAAAAGAATTAAAACACATCAAGAGTTACAAATAATCCAAAATCTATGTGTGAATTTCTAAGCAAATGTTTTTTGGTTTGTTTAGCAAAATTTGACATTAACCACATTAAGAACAGGTTTATATATACAGTAAATGTCTAAATGGAAAAGTTACAAAAATGTTTCAATTATCCAGGCTGATTCCGTACTATAAAGTTTCCCCTTTATAGTAAATAACTGAACTGAGATAAACATGTACTGTACAACACTCATGTTTCAAAAGATTTATCCAACATGTATTAAGAGTATGAATGACTTTTTTAAATTGCTCTAGCCAGTGTTATTTTTTTTCCTGTGTTGTGAGATGGATTGTTTATTCTTACTGTTGTTATAGGATTCCAGGAACATCTGAAGCAGACTGAAACTGCCTCCTGTTAAATCCAGTAGCACATTGCCAATGCTCCACCCTTGTGTGCTTTGTCGCCGATAGTTCATGTAAGCCTAAAAATAATTCCAATGACATTACAATAAAAAAACAAAGCTACAATCTGGTCCATGCAGCAAGGTGCCAGTTGCATGAAATCAGTAACATTTAACTAGAAGACAATTAATTTTGTTAACACTTTCTCTTTCCAATGGTACAGTACAGTAAGTACTGTTATGATTCTGGCTTGAGGAACTGTACATACAGTATACACACATGCTCATGATGAATTCTCATGAATGTAAACAGAATGTGACAATGAATCATTAATCTCATGTTTGTATGCATCTACAGTACATGCATGTAATGATGCAACCACATTGGAAATATAAAATCTAATGAAACAGCTTGGAGAGACATTGTGAAATTTGGTTTACACTACAGCCCTCATTTTATAGGTCCAGTTGGTTGTGTATGTGACAACAGGATTACATTATTTTCACTGATTTAATGTACATTATCCAACTGATTTCTAAACGTACATGATCACTGGTCATCCATCACTACCGGCATGTACATGTAAGCATGCCTCATTATGACTCTTGGGTCACATTACACATCGCGTGACATATTAACTAAATGCATTTCAATAGCAACAATGTTGAAGACACCAGGAATTCCTCTGCTTTTTATTTTTTTTGGGTGTCAAACCGGGCCTTCTGGTAAGTGAAGTCGTTTATGAACTATTTCAAGCACAGTATGGTGATGAGACTGTGATCTGCAGGAAAACATTTAAATGGTTTAAACCTTTTAGAGAAGGCAATAAGCTTGTGAATGGCGATGCCGGCCGAGATGGCTCTGAGCCAACGAAGTGACGTGTCTTTCTACCATATTCATTCATAAGCACCTCTTGCACATGAGAGGAACTCAACTGGGAGTAACTGCCACATTCCATGTACAGTCCTGACCATTTTCACATGTTTGAGCCATTAAAGGAGTTCCTGGGAGGCTGGCATATCCATCGTGAAGCAGGCAGTCCAATCACGGCTCTGGCGTACTACAGTATGAAAATTTTCTTGATGGCATCCAAGCACTAGTGAAACGCTGGGATAAGTGCATTAATTTAGCAGGAGATTATGTAAAGAAATAAGAAGAGATTTTACTCTTATATCTGTGGTGTTATTCTGCACAATCAAAAGTCCCGGCTTGACTTAAATGGATATTTTGACATGATGTTGAGCAAATCTGATACGAAAGAATATTTTAAAGTAACACTGCCTTAAACTTAAATTTATTTGTGTAAATATACCCGACTGTATTTCAAGTAATACCCTTCCTCTATGTACAGTAAATGTATAAAAAGAATGTCATACCTGTGGAATATACTTAATCAACGTTACACCCAGCTTAATGTAGGAGAAATAGTACAGGTAAGTCAGCCATGAGATCTTCTGAGCAACAGCAACAAAAAGTGTGACGAAAGCAAAAGTCCAAGCGACCACCAGTAAAAAAATGGCTACCTTAGATACCTTTTGGCCTCCTCTCTAAACGGAGGGAAAAAAATTTCAGATGAGGCTACACATGATCCAAAAGTGGAAAAACATTCCACCTTGAGTAGAGTTTATTTATATATTTTTTTATACAAATTATAATGCACTGATGTACATATGTGAAAATGAAACAAAAACAGATATAGTATGGACTCACCTCATACATTGTACACTGGCAGATGTAAATCAGAGTAAGGACCACTGCATGCAGACTGAAAAACACATCATTGGCATCTACTGGATTGACTCCATTCGGATTTTCCTTCAAAAATTCTTCCTGTTCACATACAGTTATTCATTAAAAAGTTTTTAAATCACTCCTGGGAAAATGTCAGTGCATGTTACCAGGTTTATTTAATAATGCTACATAATGCTACTCGTGTGCAAATAACACAGTGACACACTGCACATCATAAAAAGTCATGTTAAAAAATTAAATAATAATAATAATACTGTAAATTCTGTGTTTACCTTTATGCAAGGTATCCAAAAGAGGCCGACATTAAATACACTATATGCAATGAATCCAGTGAGGTTGAGTGCGAGAAAATCAAAGTTCAGGCCCACCACACTATAAAATAATATTGCAGAAATTGGTCAGATAAAAAGATGACCAATTCTCAATATTTGTACGTGTAAGCATTCCTACCTCTTTCGTCTCCAGTTTTCAAACGCCTGAGGATAGAAAGAAATAGACCAAGCCAAAAAGTAAATCCATCCAATGATTTGGTTGATGATATCAAGAATCTTGCTTCTGATGATTAAAAATCTGATTCGAGTACTTAGGCTATGGAGAAAAGAAGATTAGGGATGGAGGTGAAAATTCTTCTCATCAGCTAAAGAAGATGGAATGAAGAGGACATAACTAGAGGACATAATTAAGCAATATCAAGTCTGATTGCCGAAGGCATCACAACATGATGATATTCAGCACAACACGACCTTGGTGCGATAGTGCTTTATACGACAGTTCTACAACCAGCATTTACAAGCAACATAATATAATGTGTTTGTTTATTTTCCAGTTATTTTTCTCCGCCAACACATACTGTATCTTTCTGGACTGGCAGAACTAACAAAATATAGAGTGTATTTACTGTAACAGGAGTGAAAGTATTTTCTTATTTTATTCCAAATGACATTAAATGAAAGGCTAGAGCAATATTTAGGATGTACAAACATTCCACCATACAAACACACCCTGCCTCGTGAATGTTTGCATTAAGAACTGAAATTTTGCAAGATGTTTTGATTTGTTTTTATATGCAAAAATATGATGATAAAAAAGGTAATATTTTTGGGTGACTGGAACGAATTATGCATATCCATTCACATCATTTACAATGGGAAAATGTGTTTCGCAATAGAAAGTTTTGCCTTAAGAACTCGCGTATGGAACTGTAGTGACTTTGATCAGGGGTTAGGGATTTGGAATTCAGCCTTGTGTTAGAAGCTAGTTAGCTTTGTAGCTTGTTCTAGCCGTAAATAAAACAAAACAAGGTTCAGAGGCATTTCTTAGAAGCAACGACTTAGAAGCAATGACTAAGGAGACAAAATGTTGTTTAAGACGATATAACTTTTAACTCATCAGATGCGTTGCTGAAAGTGCTCCCATGACTGTTTTTGAATGTGGATTTTGGTAGGCAGCTGCTCTCTTCTCTTTCCAGTACTGCGGACTGTACTGACCTACTTTCCTGATCAACAATGCAATTAATGATTGGTAAAACAACTGAGCTGTGACATGATGCATATACAGTAGCGTAGATAAAGCCCCAGTGCTGCAGAACTAACTGTTGTATAATATATTGGTAAACCAGATACTGTGATTTGAATGGATAACCATTGCAGTATGATCCATCCTTAACAAACCATGACAACATTGGCTAGTTATAAGTTAGTTTACAATTCTTCTAAAAGAAAGTAAATGACAACGGATGTTTAGTTTTGTCCATTGTTTATTTTTTAATAGACCTCCTGTACTGCACATTTTAATGTTCGTGTGGCTCAATTATAGCAATGCCAATTCTGAAAATGCAGCTGATTAGTTTATTAGTTAAATCAGGTCTAAAAAAAAAAAAGTGCAGGACAGGGGTCCAACAGGACTAAAGCTGGGAACCTGTGTCTTATAATAATAACAACAATATATACTGTTAACCAACAAGTTAGCACCATTCTCCCTAAACGCAAACTAAATATTTCAATATAGGCATATTTTAAGATGGACTTCTTTTGAAAAGAATCTAAACAGCATTCAGTAGTAATCACGTGAGGATTTAATCTAACTGAAGCACAAACCCGGGACACTGGTCAGTGAGATGGTAGTACATACCTTTGGACTTCAGTGTCGTTGCTGCACAGATAAGCAGTGACCTGTCCAACGCTTTTCGCTTGCACTTCAAAACTGGTTGAAACATTTCCTGCTGGTAAAACAACCTGCAGAGTCAAACCGAGATAAAATGCTCAAGCAAATATGATGAGCAGTAGAATGTGTCAGTTAAAAGTAACAAGACATTTTACAGTATGTGCCGTAGCAGCGGGCTTAGCGTACCTCGTCTGGAAGATGGATTATTGAAGAGATGTTTGTTGAGCTGAATGAAATGTTGAAGAAGATGTACGAGGTAACATTCAGAGGCGAACTAACAAAAAGAATTTAAATTTCAGTATTTTCACTATATTTAAAAGATATTTAACCAAATTTTTTTCATATTAAGATGATACATATAATCAGATACAGATCACATACAGAATACTCGTCTCACCTTGCTGTAATGGTGATATTTTTAGAAACTTTCTCCTCCAAGTCAAGAACATCTGGAGCACTCAGTAACACTGTGCCATCTGTATACATAGCCATCATGTACAGAATGATTGAGTGATGCAAACTGAACAGACTGACTTGTATTAGGGTTAATAACAACAACAACAACAACAACAACAACAACAACAACAACAAAAAACTCACCACAGTATACCGTAAACACTCTGAGAGACAGAAACAGCAGTGCTACTACTCCTGGCTGCATCTTCTTCAGCTCAGAAAACCTCCACAGACATTAATGTCTGGACAAACTGTTATTATTAAGCTCACTATTCAGGCTAACTTTCACTACACTCACTAAGTCACTGTACTACAGATAACTAAGCTAACACGAGGCGGAAAATCTCTCTATATCTCTTTATCGTCTTCATTGACCATAAACCGGTCTGTGTCTATAACCACACGGAATCCGTCTAAAATTTGAACACGCATACTTAAAGAAAGAAAAAAAAAAAAGGAAATGAAAACAATCTCCAGCGTTTACTTCACTGATACATACAGTACACTGATCACTGTAGCGCCGTTTCCTGGTCATATGACACAAATCGGCCGGCCTAAAAATATGACGTGGTCACGTGGTATAAAAAGTCACGTGGTCGAATCAGAACCCGGTAGAATAATAAATAAATAAATAAAAAACATAAAAAAAGAAATAAGATATAAGAGTCTATGTTGTACTAACATAAAAGATGAAACCATATTGTATTATTGGTATATTTCACCACTATGAGGAATCTTGGAGAACGAGTGAGCTTGCTTGCTGCTCAATGCAATGGCTGGGAGTACGTTATTCCACACATTCACTGTTATAACACACGCACACAGAGAAAGCGCACACGTACCAACACCGCGCGCCGCCCCTGGCCGCAGCCAGTTAACCCAAAAACACTTCCTTCACATTGTGAACACGAACAAGACCTCCCGCAAAGCATGACGGTCGCCAGCCGCTGTCCCGCCCACGCCACAATATTAACTGAGGAGATATCATTTTAAATGTCCTCATGACATTTCCTCTCAACTTTATTGTCTACACTGTTTAAGACAGTATTTTATACAGTATATCCTTGTACTATCCTCATATAGAGACTTTTTTTGGTAATGATTTATCTCTGTAAATTGAGATGAGGCTTTCAAGTGTAAATAATAATGTCATTCGACTACATTAATTGTCAACAAAAGAGATACAAAACTAGATTAAATGTAAATGTAAGTGATATGATGCTATATTAATTGTAATTGAGGAGATTTGTGACTACTGTGAAACTACATAATTGTAAATTAAAGAGATATGAGACTATAAATTGTAAAGAAAATAAATATGAGAATGTTAATTGTAAATCAAAGAGATACTAGACAACAATATAGTCTCATATCACTTTAATTTACAATTAATATAGCCTCATATGTCTTTAATTTAGTCCTTATATAGTCTCACACCATTTTAATTTACAATATATTTATGTAATGTATTTTGCATTCTGTACTGTACATTGTATCAGACTCTAATAAGGACGTATGCTGCAGTTGTCCACCAGAGGGCACAGTCACCCAGAATTGTTAAAGTAGTCATTAGATTACTCGTTTCTTTAGTCTTTCTTTAGTGTTGGTGTATGTTTTGTTGTTGTGTTGTGTATACTTGTTTTGGGATGTTATAATGTTTATTTATGCAGTATTTAAATTTATGATAGTTGTTTGTCTTGAATGCTGTAATGCTGTTTGTGTTTGTATTTCTAATAAACTGCTCATGGTTCCCCCAAATCACATCAGTGTGTTTGTTCATGAAAATGACAAATTTTTGCTTACGGTGCACAAATCTGTCATTCTACTTCCTCCCAAAGGTGTTCTTTCTGATTCAGGTCCAGTGACCTGTAAGGCTCATTGTCATGATCATGTTCATGGAACCAGATTAAGATGACTATTGCTTTGTGACGTAGCCTTTAGAAGATGGTAAATGTGGCCATGAAGTGATGGATGTGATTAGCAACCATACTCATACAAGCTGTGGCATTCCATTGATGTATTGTTTAGTTTAAACTTGTCCAAAGCATTTTGGGATGAACAGGAATGGAGATTGCGAGCCAGGCAGTTGTCACATCAGTGCCTGACCTCATAAATGCTGTACAGAATGAAGGGGCATGAATTCCCATAGAAGCACTACAAAATCATGTCAACACCTTATTGAAGTATATGTATTGGATATAATGATTCAATTGCAGTATAGTATCTCAGTGAATTCCAGGATGGTACCGTGATACGATACCACCGGTTCAATAAGTCCAGTTGTGAAATTCTCTTGCTACTAAATATTCCACAGTCAATTGTTAGTGGTATTATAATAAAGTGGAAGCAATTGGGAATGACAGCAACTTAGCCACGAAGTAGTAGACCATGTTAAATCACACAGCAGGGTCCAGCGGATGCTGAGACGCAAAGTGCACGAGGTCGCCCACTTTCTGCAGAGTCAATAGTTCCAGCCCTCCAAACTTCATGTGGCCTTCAGTTTTGCTCAAGAACAGTGTACAGTGGGTGCACAAGCAGTATGTGACTTCTACTGTCGCCGGCGTATGGCGTCAGCATTTGGGTTTGTGTGTTTGCTGGCTTTTACCGCTGAGTGGCGCTATATAACTATAGACCAGGGGTGTCAAACTCATTTTAGGGTGAGGGCCGGATGAGAAGAAATGTGACCATGTGCGGGCCGAATTTGTTTTTTTAATCATAGTCCATCAAATTACAACAAATACACTATATTCTGTAAAACTGCATGTAACAAGTCCTCAGAAACTGTTCATTAACACTCTTATTCCTTTTTGGGGGGAAAACAATGCCAAGTAATGGCAAGCAAAATCTTTTCCTTTGAACATGAATATTACTTGTCAGATAAGAAATAAAAAATGCTGCAGACTCTGTGTACAGACAGTTACATTAAATATGAAGCTATAGGCTACAATATAATTTACAAACTAGAAAAACACTTCATAATTAAAAAAAACTGTCTTTAACAACTCAATAGTTTAGAAAGAATCATATACAAAAATAAATTCTTTATGGTTAATGCAAATGAAAAAAATATATCATTCACTTTGGATATGAACATTAACTCTACACTACAAATGAGAACTTTCCTTTAACAAATAAAAAAATTTTTTTAAAGCGGATGCTAAAGCATTAACTTTTTCCATTTGGAGCTGTCCAGTGTATTTATCATATTTCTCTGCGTGTATGTCATAGTGCCGTTTAATGTTGTATTCTTTTTGCACAGCCACGACTTGTGAGCGGATTAAACTTACCGGCTTGCCGTTGACCTCACAGAAGAAATACTTCTCTTTCCATTTCTCCTGAAACATCCGCCCTTCCAGATCAATTTTTCTTTTTTTGGACATTTTTTTTTAAATCGCGAGTGCTTGCCACACATCTTCAAATAGCCGAAGAAATTAGATTTAGGCGCCAATTTAGAATGCGCATGCGTGTTAGAGGTTTCGGCAGAAGCGCAAGAGAAGAGCAGTTAAATGATCAATGAAAAATAAAAAAATGAATAAAACCAAACACAATATTGCAGCGAATACCCAGACATAGACTTTATTTAATACTACTACTACTACTTATAATGATAATAAAAAATATTTGATATTTAATATTATTGTTCAAATCATCCCGCGGGCCGTACTGGACACCTTAGTGGGCCGTATTCGGCCCGCGGGCCGTATGTTTGACACCCCTGCTATAGACTGACGCCTCAGGCATCAGTTCGTTCTCTCCAGGCTTAATGAGGCGCAGGTCATCCACAGCTAAGATAAAATAAAGTGAAACATTGTAATTAAACGAATTCATAATCACAGTAGTAACATTACAGTACAAATTTATAATTAAAATTAAATTCAGTTTTTTTAGAATCGAATTTAAGCAACGTAAACGTTAACACACTGAACCTTTTTATTATGTGTAATTAGAAAAGCTACACGTGTAGGGTAATGTGTCATCTTATATTTTGTGCTCTTTAAATTTGTAGCTTTTATAAGACTCTACTTTTATTTAGGTGCACTCATAATGACGAAAAAACTTTATGATTTTGTTAAATAAATAAAGTAAACGGGGTTCTGTATTGATTTTGGTGAACTTGAGTGCGTCAGAAAATGAACCCAAACTCCGTGTATACTCGCCTCACAGACGTGAAAAATATATACTTATAGAAAGCGAAATATCTGCTTTTATATAAACTAATGAAAATTCTAACTAATTCAATGAATTATTAAAATGGTCAGAGTGAGTTTCCTGGCTGTTTTAACAAATATTTGAATTAGATAACAGTAGCCTACATTTATAAAAGCATTTTTATTTATATAAAACTATAAAACAAATAATCTTGCATTTATTTTTAGGTGTGCCCGCTGCCACAGTTCTTCAGTAACAAACCTATAAAACAGGTACATCTGTATGAATAAATTGTTTAAATGTGATCAGTGATTTATGTAAATGACTCAGTTTGCTCCTTGCTGCGCTGTTTGGGGGGAGGGACGCGCTAATGACGATTTGGTCTGCTGTGTGGAGGCTCGCCCGTGAGAGGTAGAGTTAGTATATCATGACTGAAATACAGCGGCTCACATCGGCATGTGTTTCTCCCAGCGCCGCATAGACAGCGCTTATTTAACACCTATAATATGTGTTTGCTGGATTTCTGGGAAAAGAGAAATCTAATCTCTCATATCGGCGCGCGCGTTCATCTGACTTTAGATCAATACTCGGCAAAGTTAAAGAGTGGACAAGCGCTGAGGGATCACGCAAACATTTTACTGTACATTCACTAAAAGGTTTATTCACAACCACTATTCAGCCATTCACACACATGCATTGTGCTGTTGTTTGTACACACTTTCAGTTTTCCCCTTCTACTCTCCTCTTTCATCAAAAATGCTCCCGATATGAGCCGACACGAGCAGATTTGTTTCAGTCAGAATATTTATTAATCTTAAAGAGTTGCGACATATACTTGCTGATTAAACACTGCATTTTTAAAGTGAAAGCGCGTGATGTGAGCAGCTTTAATTATTGATAATTAAATCATTATTAAATGGTGGACATAAACAGCAAAAAGAATAATATTATTTTGATTATTATTATTATGTTCTTTTGCTGTTTGAGCGTCTGTGGATTCCAAAATTGACATTTTTACTGTTTTTTAATCACTGGAATGGAAGAGATAGAAAGTTTCCTCATCATAACGTGCCTTGTATTGTACTGAAACCATTAACAGTGGTGATTTATTTTCTCCGAGTGTACACTGTAGGTGGGAACAGCTATTCAAGCTTGGGGAGGTGTATTATTTGCATTTGTATTGTATGTGTCTGACATTGCAAAGTACACACAGTAAAACTGCAAGAACAACCACCCCGTAATTAGAAAAGCTACACGTGTAGGGTCTTGTGTCATCTTATATTTTGTGTTCTTTAAATTTGTAGTAGATTTATTAAATGAAATAAATTACACTAAACGGGGCTCTGTATTGTTTCCGGTGAACTTGAGCGCGTCAGAAAATGAACCGATACTCTGTGTATACTCGCCTCACAGACGTGAAAAATATATACTTATAGAAAGAGAAATATCTGCTTTAATATAAACTAATGAAAAAAATTATTAGATTATGTAATTCGTATGAAAAGTGAATTATAGGCGCGCTCACTGCTGCGGAGACGACGAGATGACATGATCAGCACAGCCGAAACCAAAGGAATCACTAATTTATCAATGAATTATTAAAATGGTCAGAGTGAGTTTCCTGGCTGTTTTAACAAATATTTGAAGTAGATAACAGTAGCCCACATTTATAAAAGCATTTTTATTTATATAAAACTATAAAAAAAATAATCCTGCATTTATTTTTAGGTGTGCCCGCTGCCACAGTTCTTCAGTAACAAACCTGTAAAACCTGTTTAAATGTAAATGCTCCTTGCTGCGCTGTTTGGGGGAGGGACGCGCTAATGACGATTTGGTCTGCTGTGTGGAGGCTCGCCCGTGAGATGTTGCGCGCGCGCACTACACAGCAAAAATATGTTAGTATATCATGACTGAAATACAGATACAGAAAGCGAAATGTCTGCTTTTATATAAACTAATGGGGGGAAAATCAGCTTATGTAATTTGTATAAAACGTGGATTACTACAGCGCATCCACTCACAGCCGAAACCAAAGACGTATCAATGAATTATTAAAATGACCAGTCAGTTTCTCTGCTGTTTTCTTATCCCCACCCCTGTTAAAACGGCGAACTCTCTGCCTCTGCCTCTGCGAGAGGTTGTGCGCGCTCGGTCGACTACACAGTAAAAACATGTGTGCTGAAAAACTGTTCATAGAAAAGCTATGTAAAAACTGTTCATCAAAAATGTAACAGATGCGGACTCATGTCCATCAAACAAACAGTATGCTGGAGATGCAGGTGGGAAGACACTGCTTTGTGTAGTTAACATCAAAGACAAAAAAAAAAAAAAAAAAATGAACACCATAAATTACCAAATGACCATAAAATTCGCGTTAGATGTTATACAGCAACGCTTGTGTTTTTGTGTTATCAAGTACGGGCTAATGCTTAACAGTTGCGCAATTATATTTCTATTCAGTAAAAAAAAACACTATTGTTATTATTTCAATACATACTGTGCAGCTGTGAGAATTGTGGCAGGAATATAATGCCCTACGATTCACATTCATTTACAATATGTGCGTCAATGTCCAACTTAAACCAAGCATGCGTTGCCACGCTTGGATGCTCAGTAGTGTGCAATGCAGCAAGTGCAAGCCAAATGCGAACAAATAATGAAATAAGAGAGCTTGATTATACTGCATAAACATCATTCAGTACAACTGAATCGCAGAAAAAATCTACGGTTAACGAATTAAGATGGTTATACAGCAAAAATATTATTTTATAATATTATAACGAAATCTCTGGATCCTTTATGAGACGACATAAATATTTAATACAACAAATTAAATATTTTGGTTTATATTCTGGTTTATATTATATGGTTAATGTATTTTGGTTTATATTGCAAACAAATAACGAATCAAGAGCCTGTGATTATATTGCATAAATATTATTTTGTACAGACAAATGTCTGAAAAAAACTGATTTTTTTTTACCACAAATCTCTCAAAAATCGTAAGATGTATTTTGGTTTATACTGCAAACGAAAAACGAATCCAGAGCGTGTAATTATATTGCATAAATATTATTTTCTACAGACAAAATATTTGAAAAAAAAAAGATTTTTTTTTACAACAAATCTCTCAAAAATAGTAAGATGTATTTTGGTTTTATACTGCAAACGAAAAACGAATCCAGAGCCTGTAATTATATTGCATGAATATTATTTTGAACAAATAAATCTCTGAAAAAAACAATGATATTTTATTCACAAATGTAAGTCAATATATTTTGGTTCAGTGCCAGACGAAGTGCGAGCAAATAATGTAATGAGAGGCCCCGATTATACTGCATACATCTTTTTTATTGATTTATTTTTTTATTATCTTTTTTGGAAGTTTGCTCTATTTGTTTTTGTCATGATCTGCTACTGAGAAAGGTGGACACAGGATGCAGGGTGAGTTCCGCGATCTCTTTTATTTTGAGAATTTTAACAGAAAAAACCTTTAACAGGTGTAATGGTAACACAAAAGTCTCTCTCTCTTATCTGGCCGGGTCTGCAGGCGGGCTTCTCCTGAGATACTCAGGAACATGTAAACAAACAAAAAGAGCTCAGTAACTAAAAGTAAGGGTTAGCTACACAACCCAAGGTCTGTGGGCAGATTCCAACTCGGAAGAGGGGTTCGCCTTGACCTTGGCAAGGCTGTTTTCCCGCACGCTCTGGCCCGGTCCCTGCAGACACCGCTTATTCCTGAGAGGCAAAAGGTGAAGGCAAAAAACGACGTGAGAGACACATTTAACAGGTGCACACATACAACAAGTAACATCACAGTGA
This sequence comes from Channallabes apus, assembly GCA_030522415.1. NCBI lineage: Eukaryota > Metazoa > Chordata > Actinopteri > Siluriformes > Clariidae > Channallabes > Channallabes apus. The sequence goes on along the minus strand of CM060119.1, from coordinate 25,856,836 downwards.
ACGGACAGGGACCTACGGGTTCGGCTGGTTTAAGTAGTGACACACAGGGGAGAGACAGGTGAAACTAATTTGACATTACTGGGTGACATATCAACGTAGACACACTAGGGGGAGACAAGGTTGCGGCTCAGTACTCCGGAGAACCAGATCTTATTCCCCGGGACCGTGGTGGCACAGGCATGACAGTACCCCCCTGCCCAGGACCGACCTCCCGGGGGGGGCGAGGACGCCCTCCTCGTCCGGGCGGCGAGAGTAGAGGTTGCTCACCAGGACGGGGAGGTCGGCGGGCGGGGCGGCCCGGGCGTCGAGGAGCTGGGCGATCCGGCCGTGCTTGGTGAAATGTCGTGATAAGTTCAGGATTTAAGATGTCTTTTGCTGGCACCCAACTCCTCTCCTCCGGGCCGTAACCCTGCCAATCCACGAGATATTGAAGGGCCCCTCCCCTCCTTCGCGAGTCCACCAGTCTCGTCACCCTAAACGCCGGAGCGCCCTCGATCTCCACCGCCCCGGGGAGCGAGGGCTCCGACACACCCTCGTCTAGTGGTCCCCGGGTCACTGGCCTAAGAAGGGAGACATGGAAAATAGGGTTAATGCGCATATGGCTAGGAAGTTGCAATTTAAAGGAGACAGGATTGATTTGTGAAATAATGGGGAAAGGACCAATGTATTTGGGGGATAGCTTACGACAGGGGAGGTGGAGGTGAAGATCCCGTGTCGAGAGCCATACCCGATCGCCTACCTGGAGCGGAGGGCTTTCCCTTCGTCGTCTGTCAGCAAATTTTTTAAATCGAACTACCGCTTGTGAAATTTTTGTGTGTGCATCCCCCCAGACTGTTTCCGCTCGCCTAAACCACTCATCCACCATGGGCACATCGGTGGGAGTGGCATCCCATGGACAGAGCGGTGGTTGATGCCCAAGCACACACTGAAACGGCGTTAAGCCGGTAGCGGAGTGATATAATGAATTTTGCGCGTACTCGGCCCAGATTAAACAGTTTGCCCATTCGTGCTGTCGGCTGCTACAGTATGCGCGGAGGTACCTCCCGAGTTCTTGGACAGCCCGCTCTGCCTGCCCATTCGACTCAGGGTGATAGCCCGACGTTAGGCTAACAGTGGTCCCCAATTTCTGGAAGAAAGCTTTCCAGACTTTAGCGATAAACTGGGGACCCCTATCAGAAACAATGTCCTCCGGGATGCCATAGCAGCGAAACACTGTCTCGAATAGGGTTTCTGCCACCTGGAGTGCCGACGGGAGGGAGCCGAACGGGATGAAACGGCAACCCTTAGAAAACCGATCAACCACTACTAAGATTGTTGTGTACCCTTTCGACACCGGTAGATCCGTTACAAAGTCCACCGCGATGTGTGAACACGGTCTACTCGGTGTAGGTAGGGGTGTTAATTTCCCAACTGGCAACCCACAAGGATGTTTTGTGGTTGCACAGACCGTACAAGATGAAACGACTGTTCTCTTTCAATGGTTTCCTTCATTCTCGGCCACCAGTATTTTCGATCAATGAGTTTTAATGTGCGAGCAATACCGGGGTGTCCTGAAGCAGGACTAGTATGAGCCTCCATGGTAATGCGCTCGCGCAGCGTGGGTGGAACAAATATACGAGACGGAGGGCAGTCGGCCGGCACGGGATTGTCCCGTGCCCACCGTGTGATCTCCGCGTCGATATCCCACTGCATGGGCGCGATTACCATAGCGGCGGGGACAATGGGTTCCGGGTCTGGGTTAGACTGCGGTGCTGGATAATAACGTGATAAGGCGTCTGCCTTTTGATTTTTGGATCCGGGCCGATATGTTATATGGAAGCGGAAGCGCGTGAAGAACAGCGCCCACCGGGCTTGACGAGGGTTTAATCTTCTAGCCTGTTGGATGTATTCCAAATTTCTGTGATCGGTTAATACAATGAAGGGATGTTTGGCTCCCTCTAGCCAGTGACGCCACTCCTCTAACGCCGCTTTCACAGCGAGTAGTTCCCTGTTCCCAATGTCATAATTACGCTCAGCAGGTGTCAGTTTACGAGAAAAAAAAGCGCAAGGGTGGAGTTTCTCGGGTTGGCCTTGGCGTTGGGACAGCACCGCTCCTATGCCCACCTCTGATGCGTCTACTTCTACTATAAAAACTTTATCGGGGTTGGGTAGCCGTAGCACAGGGGCTGTGGTGAACGCCCTTTTTAGTCTCTGGAATGCCAGTTTAGCCTCAGTGGGGAATGTGTTTAATCGCTGGGGCTTTCCCTTTAATAGAGCAGTGAGCGGTGCTGCGATGGTACTGAAGTTACGAATGAACCGCCTGTAAAAATTCGCGAACCCGAGAAAACTCTGTAGCGCCTTTACTGCTTTGGGTTCGGGCCATTGTGTTACCGCCTCCACCTTGGCACGCTCCATCTCGACCCCCCGCGGCCCAATGCGGTAGCCGAGAAATGCAACCTCCTTCTTGTGGAACTCACATTTCTCAGCCTTCGCATAGAGTCCGTGCTCGCGCAGACGACGGAGGACGGCAGTTACATGGAGGACGTGTTCGGAATATGACCGCGAGTATATCAGAATATCATCCAAATACACTATCACAAAACGGTAAAACATATCCCTAAACACATCGTTCATGAACCCCTGAAACACCGCAGGTGCGTTTACCAGCCCATATGACATCACATTATACTGGTAATGACCAGATGTAGTGCTAAACGCAGTCTTCCACTCGTCGCCCTTACGTACACGAACGAGGTTATAAGCGCTGCGGAGATCCGTGCTTGGTAAAGAGAGATGCGCCTCGGAGTTGGTCGATAGCGGCGGGAACCAGGGGCAGCGGGTGCTTATACTTCACTGTTACTGCATTGAGACCTCTATAATCTATGCAGGGTCTGAGACCCCCGCCTTTTTTTTCTATAAAAAAGAAACCTGCCGAAGCGGGGGAAGTGGACCTGCTGATGAGACCCTGCCGAAGAGCCTCCTCCACGTATTCCTCCATCGCCCTGGTCTCTTCCAGGGACAATGGGTAAACACGCGAGCAAGGCGGTGTTTTCCCCGGCAGGAGCTCAATCGCGCAGTCCCACGGCCGACGAGGGGGAAGTCGCGCTGCTGCCCTAACACTAAACACATCTTGAAACCGCGCATACTCAGACGGCACATTAGTTGACACTTGGGCACGCGGGCTTTCAATACTGGTTGTTTGGATCATCAATGATAACGATCTACAGGATTTGGCGCACCTAGGGGACCAAGATATGATGCGTGAATTTGCCCAATCGAAATTAGGATTATGGAAACCGAGCCATGGAAGACCCAGTACGACGGACTGATCAGATCGAGGAAGCACATAGAATTTTATCTCCTCGGTGTGACCGGGGAAAGTTAATCGGAGGGGCACCGAAATGACCGTAACAGGTGATTGTTTTAGGGGTTGGCCGTCTAGAGCTTTAATGAATATCGGGTATGGAAGCTTCGACACTGGAGCTCGCAGCGAGGAAAGGAGAGCGGAAGAAATGAAGTTCCCAGCCGACCCGGAATCTATTAAGGGAAAAACAGACAGGGTATTATTATTATAAGACAACTTTGCAGACAAACAAAAAGGTAGGTGAGTGCGTGAGGGAGTGTAGGAGGTTACTTTAAGTAGTGGACATGATCGCACTTGATGTTGTTCCCCCCCACAGTATAAACAGAGCCCCGCGGACATGCGTCGTGCTCTTTCGGCTGCTGACAAACGTGAGGAGCCGACGTCCATTGGCTCCGAATTGCCCCCTTCGCGCTGATCCTGGGCCGGTGGATTGAAGACCTCTCGACGGCGAGGTTCTGATCGCTTGGATGAAGTTCGGGGCATCGTGCGCCGTTGTTGAGCTCGCAGGTGTTGGTCAAGTTTGATCGCCAGGGTGATGCACTCGGTCAGAGACAGTTCGGCGTCCCGGCACGCAAGCTCAACCTGGATTTCCGGGCTAAGACCATCCCTGAAACGGGCGAGCAGACTGCGGTCGCACCACCCACTCTCAGCAGCTAGAACCTGGAACCTGACCGCGTACTCAGCCACGGGGTTGTTACCCTGTCTGATGCGCATCAGCTGTTGCTCCCCAGACCGTCCCTGATCCGGATGGTCGAACACGGCGCGCAGGGCTTCTATGAAGCGATGGTATCGGGACGTTAGAACCCCTCCAGCATTCCACACCGCCGTGGCCCAATCCAAGGCTCGTCCTGAGAGCTGCTGGGTGATGAAACTAATTCTTTGGAGGTCAGTCATGTCTGGAAACTCAGCCAAGTACAGCTCACAGGCCAATAGGAAGCGCTTGCATCCCTCGGGGTCCCCCGCATACCTTTCCGGCGGTGCAGGGCGGGGAGGTGACGGTGTCGAGGTCTGGCGTGGGGAGGTTGGGGGGGATCGTGTGGTAGCCAACTGGCTTACTCTGCATGCGAGATCGTGCACGGCCCGTGCCAGCTTATATATCTCTCGCTGTTGATCACGGAGAAACGTGTGCATGCTGGCGCGGTCGTCCGGGAGCGGGACCCCTGCTGCGTCCATAAGGGTCCGTTCATCTGTCATGATCTGCTACTGAGAAAGGTGGACACAGGATGCAGGGTGAGTTCCGCGATCTCTTTTATTTTGAGAATTTTAACAGAAAAAACCTTTAACAGGTGTAATGGTAACACAAAAGTCTCTCTCTCTTATCTGGCCGGGTCTGCAGGCGGGCTTCTCCTGAGATACTCAGGAACATGTAAACAAACAAAAAGAGCTCAGTAACTAAAAGTAAGGGTTAGCTACACAACCCAAGGTCTGTGGGCAGATTCCAACTCGGAAGAGGGGTTCGCCTTGACCTTGGCAAGGCTGTTTTCCCGCACGCTCTGGCCCGGTCCCTGCAGACACCGCTTATTCCTGAGAGGCAAAAGGTGAAGGCAAAAAACGACGTGAGAGACACATTTAACAGGTGCACACATACAACAAGTAACATCACAGTGAACGGACAGGGACCTACGGGTTCGGCTGGTTTAAGTAGTGACACACAGGGGAGAGACAGGTGAAACTAATTTGACATTACTGGGTGACATATCAACGTAGACACACTAGGGGGAGACAAAGTTGCGGCTCAGTACTCCGGAGAACCAGATCTTATTCCCCGGGACCGTGGTGGCACAGGCATGACAGTTTTAGTTATTTCTATATTTAAATCTTGATGTCTTAAACTCTAACAACTGTAAGTATTGTCGAAAAAGCCCTAGTGCTGTTGTTTGTGCTGTTTTCTTTAATAATAACACTAAACAGATAAAAATAGATAGTCTGTCTAAACAAAATAAAACCAATGTTTTCTAACTCATATTTTTTTATATTTATAGTTTTTCATGTTTGTTGGACACAGTACTTGGATGTGTAAATTATCATAATTGTAATATTTCTTCTCTACAACATATTGTTATGACTTTATTATGACTTAAGCTCTAAATATATTTAAAAACCGAGACGACGGAAAATGTAAATTTACGCCACCTGGCGGTCATTTCACGAATTATTTTGAAATGCTACTGGTTTATTTTGGCCGCTGCCGCGTTTCCACGGCGGTGAGCGCGACGGTAATGAGCAGTCTGGTTGTCCACCTACTGTATAAAGAGCGGTGTAAAGCACGCCGCCACTGGACTCTACAGCAGTGGAGACGTGTTCTCTGGAGTGACGAATCACGCTTCTTTGCATGGCAATCCGATGGACGAGTCTTGGTTTGGCAGTTGCCAGGAGAACGTACTTGTCTGACTGCATTGTGCCAAGTGTAAAGTTTGGTGACGGGGGATTATGATAAGGGGTTGTTTTTCAGTCATTGAGTTCGGCCCCTTAGTTCCAGTGAAAGGACCTCTTAATGCTTCAGCATACCAAGACATTTTGGACAATTTCGTGCTCCCAACTTTGTGAGAAGTTTGGGGATGGAACGTTTCTGTTCCAACATGAATGGGGACCAATGCACAAAGCAACCCGAGAGAGCACCTTTAGGATAAATAAGAGTGGAGACTGTGAGCCAGGCCTTCTCGTCCAACATTAGTGTGTGACCTCACAAATGTGCTTCTGGAAGAATAGTCAAAAATTCCAATCAAAATACTCCTAAAGCTTGTGGAAAGCCTTCCCAGAAGAGACGAAGCTGTTATAGCTGCAAATGGTGGACAAATGTCATATTATACCCTATGGATTAAGAATTGGATGTTACTCAAATTCAAAGTTGTGAAGGCAGACGAGCGAATACTTTTAGAAATATAGAGTACAATATATACAGTGGGGCAAAAAAGTATTTAGTCAGCCCCCAATTGTGCAAGTTCTGCCACTTAAAAAGATGCGAGAGGCCTGTAATTTTCATCATAGGTACTTTATACCTCAACTATGAGAGACAAAATAAGACAAAAAAAAATCCAGAAAATCACATTGTAGGATCAAAAAGATCACAAGAACTGTGAGCAAAAATCCCAGAACCACACGGGGGGACCTAGTACGTAAATGACCTGCAGAGAGCTGGGACCATCAGTAACACACTGCGCCGCCAGGGACTCAAATCCTGCAGTGCCAGACGTGTCCCCCTGCTTAAGCCAGTACATGTCCATGCATGTACAGGACGAAAAGTATGAAAGGTATGAAACATCATGCTTTAGGGCTGTTTTTCTGCAAAGGGACCATATCCGTGTAAAAGAAAGAATGAATGGGGCCATGTATCGTGAGATTTTGAGTGAAAACCTCCTTCCACCAGCAAAGGCATTGAAGATGAAACATGGCTGGGTCTTTCAGCAGGAATGGCTTCATAAGAAGTATTTCAATGTCTTGGAGTAGTCTAGCCAGTCTCCTGATCTCAACCCCATAGAAAATCTTTGGAGGGAGTTGTTGATGAAATTTTGTTATTGACCAAATACTTATTTTCCACCATAATTTGCAAATAAATTCTTTAAAACTCCTACAATGTGATTTTCTGGGTTCTCTTTTCTTATTTTGTCTCTCATATGATGAAAATTACAGGCTTCTCTCATCATTGGAGAACTTGCACAACTGGTGGCTGACTAAATACTTTTTTGCCCCACTGTATACATAGTTTGGAGTTTGGACACACCCTCTAATTCAATGGTCTTTTAATGCATCCGAAATATGCATTTAAATAGTACTAAGACCGAACTGCCCATAGCCAGGCAAAAGGCAAGGCAAAGCTTGAGGTTCACTATCTCCCCGTAGACACCTGTAGAACAATTTAGCTGACACAGAGATAGTGAAGCTCTATGGCATGGCATGGCCAAACACAGTCTGCATGGAAGAGTCATCAGGAAGAAAGATCTATGCATTCTAATTGTGTAGGAAAATCGGTATGTAGAAAAGCTAGTGGCATTAGAAGGGAAAAGTTTGCCCATAGTACAACTGAGGATATGTTTGTAAGGAGTAATATTTGATTAATATGTCACTGTGCGACCTCTTAAGCATTGGGCGTATCTATTACACATCGGGTTGTATTTGCCACGTACTGTAAATTACTGTGAAAACAGATTAATGAATGGGTTGTAGAAAATATCAGCAACATCTGGAAACTAAGTGGCACAGTCAGTCAAGGAAATGAAGATAAAATGAAAATGTCTCCTGTGGCTGGACAATTATCCAGAATTTACAACAGTATATCCTAAAATTCAGTAAACTAAACTAGAACAACTCCTAGATGACTACAAGAGTGTTGTAAGACACATGCAGTTGTCACATACAATTATACTTAATATAAATGTCTAGTAATTACATACTGTACTACTACTGTACCTCATACCACTAGGAACAACAATATTCTACAAGATAATTAATACAATATAAGCAAATATCACAAAACTTAAAAAAAAAAAAAAAAAAAGTCTTAAATACAGGCATAGGAAGGTGTTTAAAAAGAACAAGAAAAATAGGATGAAGATGAACTGCATGTGTGTTTTGTCCCCAGGCACAGTAAGGATAATTGCTTCATACTGTGACAAGCAAAGAAAACATTCCACATGTTTACTGGATGGCATAAAGCTTTCAGGTTATCAGTTAAAAGTTAATTTCTTGCCAAGTCACATGCTGAGGTGAGACAACCATCAGACACACATACACATTACATTACTACTACTTGCTATTGTATACTATCTATTATAGTATACAGTACATGATGCATACTGGGTGACCTGCCCTACATTGCTATCACGTTATGTACGCTTTATGTACCCCCCCCCCCCATTTAATCTGTAATGTTACTGAATGTTGTGTAATTGTTGTGTATAGTGTTTTGTACAGTGATTTATGTTTTATTAGTCTGTACTCTGAGAGCTACAAACTGCCGTAATCTAACTCCTTGTGTGTGTCAACATACTGTACAGTAGTTGGCGAATAAAGCCTGATTCTGATTATATCAGCAAACACCACTGATTTATAAGAAAATCCAAATCAATACAGTGAAACATTGTATGTGTGTGTGTGTGTGTGTGTGTGTGTGTGTGTGTGTGTTTGTCTTGTATTTAAAATATTTTTACAGTAAATGGGATCCTGAACTTGTCATGTTCTTTGAACTTTGCGGGGAAAAGTCTGGCATCCTTCACTAAATAATGCAACATTCGGGTTACAGTGTATTCTGGGATCCTTGTTGGATCGTAAAGTAGCATAACGATACAAAGATTTTCTAAAGATATCCACAAGTATGAGTCCTTGAACCAAGAACAAGTTTTCTTTGCTTTTTTTCCTCTTTCTTTTTTTAATCCGACTTACTGAAATCTTAAATCCCACTGGCGACGTGTGAGATCCACAGAGGACGAGAATGTGAAAATATTCTGAATAATATCAAGACATCAAAACATGAGAATTACTGAAGATTATCTTCATAAAGAAGAGGAAATTAGTACCATTTCCCCAGATCTATAAAGTGAGGACAACCATGTGTCTATGATAAGTGTAATTTCTTTTCCAATTTCACAATAAAATGAAAACATTTGGACTGGACTAACAAAATGTCCTAACATTTCTTTCAATTAATGAATTAATTAATAATCAATCATAATAATAAAACTGTACTGGCTCTTCTTGGCCAACATATGTTTTTTATATAAGAATTCCACAAGAGTTTGGAACAGAAACTTTATTTCAGTTTAATTTTCTAAAATCAATACGGGATTGAAATGATACATACAGGGTGACTATAATTATGTAAAAAATGTAATTCAGTGTTACTGAAGTCCCTAAATGTCTTTTGATTTGCCAATCCTAAGGTCTCTCAACTTTGTGCTAATGATCATGATTGACTACATCCGGTAGCTTCTCTGTGCCAAAAGAAAAAGGGTGTGTTTGACAGCACTCGTTAAATTGGACAAGACACAGTACAAAGGAAAGTTCTAAGGTACTCTAAGTCCAAGCTGAAGGAAAATTAGTTTGGATGGCCAGGAACAACCCAGGAACCACCAAAGACACAGGCCCACCATGACTACCAGTGTCACACTGTCTATAGACAAGTATGTTGTACTGTACTGTATATTGCCATGGACTGAAAGGCTGGCATCTAAGAAATAAGCCCCTGCCTCATTATCCACACTTTCAAACCCGGAAAAGTTTGCAGCTGACCACATGGACAAAGTAAAGCCTTCTGAAGGAGAGTTTTGACCAAAGTTATGTTTGGAGGAGTAAAGGTGCTTTCAACCATACTACGAACCTCTCGTGTATCGAATTTTAACCATGGTGGTGGTAGCATCATATGGCTGTTTGATGCCATAAAAACGAACTACCTCAAAATTCTTCAACATTCCCTCAAATCATGTTTTAACAGGACATTGACCCCAAACAAATACAGTATCAAAGCTGCTTGGGAATGGGAAAAGCTATTAAAATATTAAGCTTTTAGACCCTTAACCCTATTTAGATTATGGACCATGTTTAGAATGATTTATGCCAGGAAACCAACTAAATGAAATGCTAACAATCAATCTTCCACAGAATAACCGCAATTAAATTTTTTTTATAAAAGACAATATTTGCTATGGTCATCATGTTCATGATGAGTGGAAAAATAAAATATATTACCACTCTATAAAATCTGCTGTGGTAATATACTGTACTAAGCTGCAGGTTCCATATGGGTTCTAGTGAAAAAAAACTGTTTGTTTATTTAAGGATCCCTTAATGTGCAAGTTTCCCACAGTTACTGGAACTCTGCTGGGAATTATTGCAACAAACCTTCACAGTTCTGACCTCTTTTCAAGCCATTTTCACATGTTTGCGCTATTAAAGGAGTTCCTGGGAGGCCGATCATGTCTCTGCTGTACTGACAAAACGTTTACCCTTGGTGGTATCCAAGCACTAGTGAAACACTGAGATAAGTGCACTAGTGTAGCAGGATAGTTTTACTCTGATGACTGTCCTGTTATACTGCACAATCAAAAGTCCCAATTTGACTTTTTTTCACCCTTGCCTTTAAGAGTGTGTCTGTGATGGAATGTGTTTTTTTTTCCTTGCTTGGGTAAAGAAAAAGAAGTGGCTTAAATATATTTTGCAGTAACATAAACAGTGGCAGATACAGTAAACAGATACTATCGTCAGGATTAAATGCTTGAAGAATTTTTATGATATGCATTGTAAGTCCTGAAAAGTTTCCTATATTCATAGGCCAAATATGTATTATTAAAAAGTGTGGACCATCAAATCTGGAAAGATTTCACAAGTATCAAAAAAAAAAAAGTAATTTATATTGTTTCTATTCATTTAATGCTATTATGGTAAAAAAAAAAAAAAAAAACCTTTGATCTTGGTTAACTAGACATCTAACAACTCTAACAACTCACATTATGAAACTTTACTTTTGTCCTTTCCTTTCAGACAAAGCTGTAAAAATTAAAAAAGAACACATGGAACATGTTTATACTGTAGTTGCAAAACATTGCACAATTGCGCTTCTCAGAATTTTGTTTATATTGGCTTTGATGAGTTCCAGATGTGCATGATCAACGTTTGGGGGACGACATGCCTGGACTCCAGTATTGCACAGCATTGATACAGTTCGTTTATCAGAATATGCCTTAAAAATTTATTTCAAAATCCTTCTTTCATATTGAAAAGTACTGTTGGAATGTTTATTTTATTAAAAATAAAGAATGACATTTACAGCAGTCATGAAAATCACTGTTTAGGGATATCACTCACTCATCTTCTATACCACTTTATCCTGTATTCAGGGTCATGGGGACCTGGCTCCTTTCCCAGGAGGCTTAGGGCATGAGGCAGGGTATACAAATACACATTACGGCCAATTTGGGAGTGCCAATTAGCCTAACCTGCATATTGTTGGACTGTGGGAGGAAACCAAGCACGGGGAGAACATGCAAACTCCATGCACACAGAGACGGGAATCGAGCCTGGCTGGGAATCAAACCCGGACCCTGGAGGTGCAAGGCGACAGTGCTAACCACTACATCACCGTGCCACCCTGTTTAAAGGATATGTCGTAAAATAATACACAAGGGGTATTTGAGACAATTAAGGATGATTTTTTTTTGTGACAGAAGGCATAAAACCAATTGACATTTACAGAAGATTTCAAGCACAGAAAAGTGATGAAACGCTCAGTCACAGTAAAGCATTTGAATGATGCAAAAGTTTTAAAGATGGCCATACAGTACCTCTGTGAATGGCGATCCCAGCTGAGTTGGCTCGGAGTCCACTGTAGACGTTCCCGTTAACATATTGACCCTTTAAAATCACTGAAAAATTTATCACCAACTTGCAGAAGAGACGCATTTTCAGTGGGAACTGTTCATTCAGGAACACCACTTGCACATTACAGGAACTCTACTGAGAGCTATTGCCACATCCCCTGTACAGTCCTGACCCCTGAATTGCATGTTTTGTGGGTTAAAGGAGTTCTTGGGGGGCCAGCATTTAAGACAAGCAGTCTGATCATGGCTCCGCCATACTGAGAAAACTTTCTACCCTGATAGTATCCAAGCAATAGTGAGATGCTGGGATGAGAACATACAGTAAGTGTAGCAGAGATATAAATAAATTAAGGGATTTTTTTACTCTCATAAATGTCTTCTGTGCAATCCAAAGTCCGGGTTTGACTTGAACACTCCTCGTAGTTACTATTTTGTTCTATCAACCAGAGAAAAAAAAATCTGGTTTCAAGATGATGCCTTCTTCATCATTGGTGGGATCCTTTGTGAAATGAGAGGAGGAGGCGTGTTAATATAATTGCTGAAACCCATAAATGGCAGAGGCTCCCCCAAAGTGTGCAGAAGAGCTGTTTTAAAGATTGAGCAGCATACACTCTTCTCCCAAGAGAATATCAAGGTATGTAATTTTATTGCACACAAATTTTACTCACAGCTCAAGAAATGTTTCCATCATTGTATAAGATTAATTTATTGCTTGAGCTTAAAGCAAACATTTTATTCTGCTTCAGGTAAAATCAAAAGAGCAACGATGAAGATATATGTCCTCTGTTTAATTCTGCTTCTGGTGTGCATGCACTCATGTTTGGCACAAGGTACAGTAGACTGTACAGTGTACAGTAGTACACTTTTTTTGTTTGTCTATACCATCCTTTTTAATGATCGGCATGTGTTTTGGGATTTTTGTCACAACCTTCAAACTGACATTGCCTCATGTCCATGCAGCTGAAAATATTGAAAGAAATATTCAAAATATTATACAATTGATATTAGTATTTCATTTTATCGATGGTTAATATTATACAATTTTTCTAACAGGTACTTATGAAAGTTGTTGCCTACGTTATAATAAAGAGCCCAAGCAAAAAATGAAAAACAAAGCTGTGAGCTATAGAATCCAGGAGACTGATGGAGGATGCAACATCCCTGCTGTTGTGTAAGTTCTGTTTATTTTCCAACAAGATTCAGAGAAAGTAATAAACTTCTGAAAATAAAGAACACACATTCAAAAAGAAAGTATATTCAATGCATTTCAGAATTCATGTCATTAATATATTAATGATTATTTGATAAATTAAGATTTAACAATATTCTTTTCTTTTTTCCAAAAAGTATCAAATTTAAAAGGATGAAAATCAAGTTCTGTGCCGACCCCAAGCAGGAATGGGTGCAAATACTGACGAAAACCATAAAAGGTTTGAAAAAAATTGATTAAAATTCCACCTACTGTTTTCATCTGCTTGTGTGATGATCTTGGTTATTAAAAAAAAAAGTGTGAAAATAACCTAAACTTATTACTCGTTGTAAGAATTTGAACAGTTTTATAACAGATCACTTTCAATGCACTCTACATTTTTTATTAAGCTGTAAAATGAATGTTTTGTGTTTTTGTGTATTCTTCTGCAGTTCAGTGTTGACATATTGACATATTGTAAATATTACTTGTACATATGCTTGTTACAGTAGGTATTTTACCTTTCCTGTACATTGTTACATTTCTAATTATCTGGCCAGTCCTTTCTGGTTTTGTGAAATCGAATCTGTGAAATCTAGTCTTTTTTTTTTTTTGCCTGCCTGTTTTATTTGTTTTATTTGTTATATATTTTTGATATCAATGTATTTTTTCATACACATTCCAAAATAGTTCATTTTGTTACAATAGTGGTGCATATATATATGTGTGTGTGTGTGTTAGAGAGAGAGAGAGAGAGAGAGAGAGAGAGAGAGAGAGAGAATTTTGTGTGTACTGTTTTTCATAATAAAGGAAAGAAAATATTTCCTCAAGATTTGTCTGCCATATGATCTGCCTGTCGAATTCCAAATCATTTATTTCACTGATAAGATCAAGGTAATTATTTCTGGATTATTTAGAAATAACCACAGAAAACGTGATCCAACAACTTGATCCAACATTAATACACATCTTTATTAACTTTAGAAAAATTTATATGAACAATCCAGTCCAGGTTTCTCAAAGGTTTTGCAATGTTAAGATCATTTTAACTCTAGAAGAGTGAGTGAGAGAGTAAGAGAGAGAGTGAGAGAGAGAGAGAGAGAGTGTGTGTCTCGGCGTAAGGCTCGCTCCAACGATGCACTTCGTTCAGGATTGCTCTGAGAAACTCGACTCTGTGTCAGTAGTGCAGGATGAAGTGAAGGGAAACATGACTAATACGTGGATCGAGGTGTAAGGTGAAGCTGCAGGCGAGAGTCATGTGATCAATAGCTGAGATTAACTAGGGCAGGCATGAGCAAGTCAAGAAAACCAGGAACAGGAGGGAAAACAACTGAGATTATCAATTATGAAAAAGGCTTTGTAATAACAGTCTTTATAAACAACAGTCACAGCATAAACATGTGCCTCCCTATGAGTGAGTGTGCACTGAGTTTTTAAACTCACAAAGATCACACGCCTCATTGCCCTGCTTTGCTGAGTACTGTAAGGGTTTCAGGATAGTCAGGAATCCATGATTATTTGACATGAAATGACTTTTGCTTATTATCTTGATTAAATTAAGAGTTGGTCATTAATTGCAGTTGTTTGTTGTCAAACCAAGAAAACCATTCTAATGCTGATTATCAGCCTAGAAACCTGAGAAGCCAAGTGGAACAACACATTGACTTAAGACTGTAATGCCTTCCCAGTAAAACAAACCAAACAACATATAGTAACTACAACTTTGAGGGTATCCTACAAAAGGTGTTCGAGCCAAACCGAGTCTTGTGATGAAATTTCTCATGACATTTACAGAAGACTTCACGCACAGTACTGCAATGAGACTCTTAGCCGCAGTAGAACATTTGAATGGTGCAAACGTCTTTTAAAAAAGGCCGCACGTCTATGATTGACGGCTCAGAGCTCACTGCAGTCGTTCTCATGACCATGCAAGTGGAATGCATGATGATCAAAAATCAACAGATATCTTGTCACCAACTTGTGGAAGAGATGTATTGTTCTGTGGAAACTGTGCACACAATTATTTATGAACATTGCCCAAGTGTTACAGGAACTCAAGTGGGAGTTATTGCTACATCCTGCGTATAGTCACAAGACTTTTCTACAGTACATGTTTGGGCCATTATGGAGTTCATGAGAGGCCAGAGTTTGAGATGTATTTGATATGTTTGAGATGAGCAGGTATAGGGGGATAATATAGAGAAATAATATAAAAAGCTAAAATAGCTTTTAGTCTCATCAATGTGTTCTGTTCTTCTGCACAATCAAATTCAGTTTGGTATATTCCACTAGAGAGTGTTTTGTGATACAGCGCATCATGTCTCCTGGACTTGTGTGTAATAGGCTTAAAATAAATGTAAATATTTCTTGGAATATTTCACTTACAAGAAAAACTTGGACAATATGAAAAGTTGCACAATATGAACACTTTTATGAGAATGTTTTACTTTTTCTTACACACTAATCTCATGTGTGCAAATGTATTTCCTTTTATTTATGGCATTTGGCGGACACATTATCCAAAAGGGAACTAAGTCGTATACATCTGAGCAGGTGAGGGTTGAAGGCTCCTGAGATCTCCCTGCCCTAATAGTTACTGTACGTCATGCTTGTCAAAACTACAACGTGAGTAAAATCTGATGTTTCGCAGTGATAAAGTACATTGTGTTCTGTTGCTACTTTCCTTTGTTTAATTAGTTCCTGAATTAGGAAATCTCAGTAATCTTCTACTACCGTGTTAACTGTCTTGCAGTTTTTTCTACCTCATTAACTTCCCTCATCAACAGGAGACATATCAGACTCATCTCCTGTAAGGTTCTATCTGGGATACTTACTGTAACACTGGCACTGATTTCAAGCTGCTCTGCATGTTAGTTCATGCTGTGACATCCTGATTGGGGGGAGTACACCGACCAGTTTATCTTTTTCTCAGTCATCAGTCCTCTGCTTCTTCTTCAGCGTGGGATAGCAGCCTGTACTCGCTTAAGGGGATAGGATTACAAAAAAAATGTTTGTTCTTTTCTCCCTCTGGGCTTAACGCTACTTACTGTAGTGCCACTCCATATCTATCAGCAAATTCAAAAGCCTTTACGTGGTGGACTTTGTATCTTAGGTATAAGCATTTTATAAACTTTGTTTTAGTTCTGATTTATTGTGATCACATTTACAATAAACAAAGGTCTCGATTTGCTGTGATTGCACAATTTACTGTATATCGACCACCAGTGATCATGGTATGCGTGAGTCATTGTGATTAAGCAATATGTTTTGATTAATAGCATTGAAATAAGGCACTCTCAGTTTTATGGCGGTACTAATAAAATACTGAGACATGTCCAGACTTTCTTGTGTGGTGTTTGATGACAGTCATGAGAAAATGGCACAAGGAAATGCCAACAATGCATACACTTTCATTCTTACGCTGAAATATGTAGCTGAAGTGTTTCACAAAAGAAAAAAGAAAAAGTAACCATTAGCATGTTGAATTGTCTGAAGTTATGTTATTATGTCAACCATAGGCTGTCATACAGTATACAATATTTAAGCAATATGGCATATGCAGTATTAAGATTACATGTATCCTGTACAGTATTTCAACAGGTGAGGTACAGTATAAGTAATTACTGAATCCGGTATAATGACTAAATGATAATCATTTGTCCAGGCTTGTATTAATTTGTCCTTTCCAATAAGATGCTTCAATAAAATGCCTTTCCATAGAACTTTTCATCTTTACTGTACCTCACATAAGCTTAAATTTTTTTAAGCCAAAAGTTTAAAACTCCTGTAAAGTTTCATTTGCTGTGTCCTTTAATAATGTTATGTTTTTAAACTACGAGAAGCATTCAAGTCAAACCTTGACTACTGATTGTGCAGAATAAAAATTTATTTCTCTATATAATCCCCTGCTACACTAAAGCATTTATCCCAGCGTTTCACTAGTGTTTTGATACCATCAAGGTAAAAGTTTTAAGTACGCCGAAGCCATGATCGAACTGGCTGCTTCACTTCAGAACAACACTGATTGAATAAACTGGAATTTTATTGGATGAACACAGACGAGCAGAGTGACACACAGAAACATGTCCTAGTGTGACAGGCACTCCTGTCAAACAAAACCTTTTTTTTTGCATTCATTAGTTATATGAATAAAAATATAAAACATACTGCATCTTGCTTTAATTTATATTTTGGGCACGTACAACTCCAACTTTAATAAAAACTTTTGTTAGTTACTAACTAAAGTCTTTCAACAGATATTGACAGGTATGTGTGTGTGTGTGTGTGTGTGTGTGTGTGTGTGTGTGTGTGTGGGTGGGTGGGTGGGTGTGTGTGTGTGTGGGGGTGGGTGTGTGTGGGTGTGTGTGCGCATGTTGTGTGCTTGTCTGTGCATGTGAATAATGCAAAAGTACTTTTCTTCCAGATTTCGCAAAAGCTACAGTACAAGCAAAATCCAATCGTCTCACCTCAGATGTCCTCTGTCAAATAAAAAGTGAAAGTGAGTTTAATTTTGCTTCATATTATTTTAACTTTCTTGAACCCCCAGAGTTGAAATCAAGGCAAGCAAAATAAAAGAACAAAAGTGTCATCAAGATCCACAGCATGCAGAGCATCCAGAGCATTGCTTTGCCGTTTCAGTTACTGTATAACAGTGTCATTGTGACATGCCCTTCTTTGTGTTAGGACAACAGTTACCCCCAGTGGCCACTAGAGTACCAATGTACAGGTACCACTCCCCATTTAGCAAGGCAGTGGCTCCAGACTCTGCCCAATATTCAGTTGAAACCTCTGTTCAAAGTCTTTTAAGGGCAATGAAATTCAGTTTGGACTTGTTGAAATGGTATTTTTATACACTGCCCAGCCAAAAAAAAGTCACCACCTGGATTTAACAAAGCACATCAGTAACAGCCTTCCATTGTATAATTACTGCTGTGATTAATGTGATTCAGGTGGCAACAAGTTATTTAATCCTAACTGATGCAGTGAGTAGAAGTGTTTTTTACACAACCATGTCAGGAGACATATACTGTAGGGCTGCAACTAACGATTATTTTGATAATCGATTACTTGGCCAATATTTTTTTTTTCGATTAATCGATTAATCAGATTAAAAACTAAGCGCTTTCATTAGATTTTTTTGCTTAACTATATATAACCATAAATAAGTGTATTATTTATGTATAAAAGTAAACTTTAAAAAATGCAATAGCCACATAGAGTTTAATTATCTTTAATTTTGACATTTAAACCTTATTTTATGTAAATCAACATTTTTGTTTTTAACAATAATTGCAGATGGCATGTTGACAGTGCGTGTATATATATATATATATATATATATATATATATATATATATATATATATATGGTTTAAAAAAAACACTGACATTCAGTTATTAAGAATGACTTAAATTTTTAATTCTCTTAAATTAATTCAACTTAATAAGAAGAAGAATAGACTTCTAGATTATTATGATATTATTTTTAATGGAAGTGTCTCTTGCTACATCCTTTTCACGGTTTATACATTATTCCTCTCGTGTATTTTATCCAATTTTAAATATCCAATAATAAAATAAATAAATATATAGACCATTTTGCTAAACTAGACATTCTCGTAATACAGCGACTTAGGGAGAGAAAAAATACTGTATTCACTCTCTTTATTTTGCCCTTTTCCCGCATTTCCCTGTGTATAGCGTGTAGGATCATGGGATATATCCGGTCCTCCGAAGTGTAAAATGAACGTGAAGAAAACGCACTAGAAGTGTTTTCCTTGTGTTTTCCTTGCGATTTGAACGCCAAGAAAAAGCTGCATGTAACGTTTTTTTTTTTTTTTGCGGACAAACGCACGTCACCAAAGCCCGTGTGAACACTGACTCCTATGTGTAGAAAACCCTTGGCACTTCATCCGCGCTCACCGGACACTACGAACGGCAGAAAAACACTCGATAAGAGGCGTTTAATGTAAATTGCCATACCTTGGAGGACTTGGGGCGCCGCGCTTTTTCCTGCAAACGCTTCTGTAAACTCCATTGCGCGAGCGACTTTGTATCTGTGTGTGTCTTTGTGCATCTTGTGGTTGCGCTCCTCAATAACGTGAGCAGCCCAACTAATCGATAACGGCATTCGTTGACAACGAATTTCATTATCGATAATTATCGATTTTATCGATTAGTTGTTGCAGCCCTAATATACTGTGGCCATGGCAAAGATGTTACTCTGTTTCAGGAGGGTTAAATTATTGTCTTGCATCAAGAAAAAAGAAAAAAAACTAAGGAGTTTGCTGAAGTTACTAAAATTGAGTTAGGAAGCAATGAACCAACATCTTCAAGGAAGAAATGTGGTCAGGTCTTGATTGAACATACTGTAACATACATTTGGTGAAATCAAATCATAGTTTAAAAAAAAAACAGTAGACCTCACAGCTTTTATTTAATAATAAAGGAAGTATAAAGAATGGACTATGGTGCATTGGAAAAGGTCATGTAGTCTGTTGAGTCCAGATTTACCCTGTTCCAGAATGATGAGAGAATCAGGGTAAGAAGAGAGACAGATGAAATGAAGCACCTGTCATAGCTAGTGACAACCGTACTGTATAAGCCTGGAGGGCAGTGTTACAATCTGCGGTTGCTTCTGTTGGACAGGTCTACACGGTAGGTGAGTATTTTGACCAAATCATCATTTTTATGCATATTTTCCAACTCCAAACTGTATAAACTTGAATGCTTATTGGATTTAAGCATATAAGGTGATGTGTATTTGTATAAAGAGAGAGGGTGTGGCCTAAGGAGATCAACACCATATATCAAGCTGTGTATAATTATTAGGCAGCTTCTTTTCCTCAGGCAAAATGGGCCCAATTTTTTTTTTACTGACTCTTAGAAGTCAAAAATTGTACAACGTGTTTCAGAGGGATGCAGCACTCTTGTTGGTGCATGATCACAGAACCATCAAACATTTTGTTGCAAATAGTCAACAGGATCGCGAGAAATGTATTGAGAAAAAAGACGCAAATTAACTGTCATATTCAAAAGCTGCAAACTACCTGGAGTCCCCGGAAGTACAAGGTGTTCAGTGCTCAGAGACATGACCAAGGTAAGGAAGGCTGAAACAAAACCACCATGGAACAAGACACATGTTGAAATGGCAAGACTAGGCCAAGAATTATCTGAAGACAGATGACAGAAGACGTGGCTGGATCAGTAACGGGCACAGAGCTCCACTTCGACTCAGACGCCAGGATGGTGGTAGTGGGGTACTGGTATGGGCTGGTATTATTAAAGATGAGGTAGTTGGACTTTTTCCGGTTGAAGATGGACTCAAAATCAACTCCCAAACCCAAACCAAACTGGCTAGCCAGTAAAGGCCTTAAAGAAGACAGAATAATGACATGGTCCCCTTCCTCACCTGACCTGAACCCTATTGAGAACTTCCCAACCCTATTGGCCCTTCCTCAATGGTCGAGTTATAGCCTCCTGTGACCCAGCAATTATTTTTTTTCCTCTGTGGGGGACATGATACTGTGGTCTTTATTTCAAACACCATGCATGCAGTGTGTTTGTGTCCTAATGTACTGGAAAGAGTACATACTGGGCTTTCTATTGATGTCACATAAGTGGGGGTGTGTTGACATGTTCTTCTGTCAAAATACACATTTTACTCCATGTCCTTTGTAGGGGACAGTGGGACTTGCTTTTTCCCCATTTTCAACCCTTGCCCTCAAGATCAAGATCCCTTAAAGCTGGCATAGATGACCAAATGATTCCTTTTACAGGCAAATGTCCTGTGTGCCAGTTTGAGCCTTGGAAACCAAATCTCACAGGTCACAGGGCATTTGTGTTTGCCAGTCCCAGTGGTTTGGTGTTTAATTTTGAAGTCTACAGGGGTCAAATATCCCCTACAGTGACCGTAAAAGGCAGCATGCGAGGAACTGCCGGTTCACGAGGGGCTATCCAGAATTCGAGTCCGAGAAGCAGGAAGAGTTGGCTCGTCGCCCATTTCTCTGTGAGCACATCAGGTTAGCAGCACCAGCTTCCCTTACCGACTGAACCCATAATGGCGGAGCATCAAAGCGAAAGAGCTGCGGGCGGTCGCTCGGTAGGTGAATCTAGTTGGGGACAGGGCTACCCGTCACGGAGAGACAATGAACAAGTCTCCGAGGTTTCACGGCGATGCCGAGACACGGGACCTCAGGACTACCGTTGCAACAATCTCAGGCTTGAGGGACAGCATACCCCAGCAGCCGTTAAACTAGGATTCAACTTCCGGTTGGGACGTGTAGGAAACCGCACTGGAATTTATGTGAACTGTGTTCTGGATGGCGTCTTACTACAGGCGCTCGTGGACACCGGTTCTACTGTTTCGCTGTTGCCCTGTGGAGTACTGGGACAAAGTAAGCGCGTTTGCCGCCTGCCTAATCCAGCCTTCAAAATTCGCACTGTTTCTGGGAGCTGCGTGAAGATACTGGCGTGTCGCACGGCTAAAGTCAAAATAGGTGAGCGAACTCATTCTCATGAGTTCTTTGTGGGGAATATTGAGGATGAGTGCATTTTGGGGTTGGACATTTTAGAAAAATGGGGTGCGGTGCTAGAAATGATGGAACTCTGCGTGGTATCTTCGGGTTAGCCCGGTTGCTAATGCCTAAACGACAGGCGCATATTTCAGCAGCACACACATGGGGACCGGAACTTCCAGTAGTCGCGCCATGTAAACACCCGGTAACAGACCGAGCGGGAGAACTACATGCTAACGCCGATGCTTTATCCTGACGGCCGTGCAGCAAAGCACGTGGTCGGTACTGTGAGTGAGTTGAAGAGCGCATGCGCGTTTGCGATGTAGAACCCACAACTCAGAACATTCTCCCCGTGAAGGATCCGGTCCTGCATAAGGTACTAGTTCATGCTAAGGCTGAATTGGATCTGGTTCTCGAGTGAATGTTTCCCATGCTTTACAGTACATTACATTACAAGCAACATGTTATAAGTAATAAATAAATGACAGTTTTGAAAAAAAAAATCTGTGACACATGTTTCTGACATCTCACAGACTTATATTAAAAAAAATTTAATATGAAAAAGTTTTTTCTTTCGGGTCTCAGGAGGATAGTGAAGGAAACAGTACACCCGTCTGAACAGTTTCTGGAAGGCTGTGGTTGCAGCTGCAAGACTCCATGAATAGAAGGCTTATGACTGTTATTTAAAAGAAAGGTGGCTATATTGGTCATTTGATTTTTTTTTTTTTTTCAGAACTGTTTATTTGTTCATTTTTAATTGTTTGGTTATTATTCTCTCAAAAACGAGGCCAGCTGACGATCCAAATATACTGAATGATCAAGTTTTCCCATTAGTGGATTTTTTCTTCCCTGGTGTAACAAGAACTGTATATTCCAAAATTGTGAAAACAGCGGTTAAAATTGTGAAAGAGTGGTTCAGGGAGCATGAGACATCATTTTCACACATGGATTGGCCACCACAGAGTCAAGACCTTAACCCCGTTGAGAAACTTTAGGATGTGCTGGAGAAGGTTTTATGTAGTGGTCCAACACTCCCATCATCAATACAAGATCTTGGCAAGAAATAAACAGATCTGGACAAAAATAATTTCTGTGACATTGCACAAGTTTATTTAAAAGCTGCCATGGTGAATTAATCCCATAATCAAAGCAAAAGCAGTTCAAAAAATTATTAGTGTGAGACTTTTTTTTTTTTTTGACAGAGCAGCGTAGAAATTATTACAGTGGAATCTCAGATTGCGAGTAACACAGTTTGCGAGTGTTCCGCAAGACGAGCAAAGAATTTTAATAAATTTTGACTTGGAAAATGAACAAGTCTTGGTTTACGAGTACCGAGTATCATGCATCACGCATGCGCTTCTTGTTTTGCATGCGCGTCACGTGATCACAACTGAGCCAACGGTTTTTCTCTCTCTTGCACTGCAGAATTGTGGGTAATCGTCTCCCCTGCTGGGTCTTAGTGCGCCTCTCTTACTGGTATAATCAACATGTGACCATGTGTGCGCGCGTAAAACATATTTTATTTTGTGTCTGTATGCGTGTGTGCGCGTGATGAATAAAGCAAAAGCAAGTCTCATTAGAGAGGTTAAAAATCCATTTCTCTCTCTGCTCAAGGCTCAGCCTGTTCTCTGTGTCTGTGCGCGCGCACATCATTGGACACCGTGCCACACACACACAAACACACAGACCCCTCCTTTCGCATTCACACACACTCTTTCTCTCTGCTCTACACAGAAACACTGCTCTGTCGCGATTCTTTTCAAATATAAAGTGCAGGTTAATTTGTTATATTTTTACTTTACAGCAGTGATTCCGTTAGTGTGTCGAACAGAAACACTTATCTATAAGGATATTTTTTACTTTTTTTTTAAAGGTAAAGTGCAGGTTAATTTGTTTTATTTTTACTTAATATTTTGTGTTAATTATTTTTATGTATTTTTTTGGGCTGTAGAATAAATAATTTGAGTTTCCATTCTTTCTTATGGAAAGATTCAATTTGGTTTATGAGTGCTTGGGAATACGAGCCCGCTTCTAGAACAAATTATGCTCGTAATCCAAGGTTCCACTGTAACTATATGTCACAAGTTATAGGAAATCCCTTTGCGATCATTGCAATCCCTTTTCCAGTCTATGAACTAATGGATTCTACCAAATTTGACTAGGAATGTATTATGGCTCAGACAATGTATGAGGGTTACCCTTTCAATTCCAAATATGGTGAAAGCTTGCAGTCTTGGAGAGCCTTCATATTGCACACCACCAGTGTTGGGGGACATAACTTTTTAAAGTAACTAATTACATTACAAAATTACTGTCATTAAAAAGTAATCAGTTATATTACAGTATTACTTTCTGATAAAAGTAACTAGTTAGAATACTGAGTACAGAAAATGAAAACTCCTTTGTGATTCCTCATGCATGTTGTTTGAGTCAAGACAGTAATTATTATTATAATTATTCTACCATCATCACACAACAAAGTTTGGCCTATAATCTGTTGACTACTAATACCCCTATCTCACCTACAGTTTCACGCGGTGACCGTTAGTATGATTCATCATGATTCACCGCGAGTTTTGGTGGTGTAATTAGGTTTCACATCGGTCCTTGTATATTCAAACCGCAAAGGTGAGATAGGGGTATAACAGCGGGAATAACAGACGGGGGAGGGGCTTGTAGGACAACTTTCACACATACTAACGGATTGGGAATGACTGCTGTCTGGCTCACGGATTATATAAATTGTCTAAATAACGGATTACATTTTTGAAAAAATAACTAAATAACTGAGTACTTCGATGGCGGACCTAACGCGTTATATTACTCATTACATCTATGCATTACATCCAACACTGCACACCACAAACAAGAGGTTTTAAGGGTAACGCATAAAGTATAGGTAATAGTCAATATCAGTTTTTTAATTTGCAAATTAGCTTATTGACCTTGCAGTAGA
This sequence comes from Channallabes apus, assembly GCA_030522415.1. NCBI lineage: Eukaryota > Metazoa > Chordata > Actinopteri > Siluriformes > Clariidae > Channallabes > Channallabes apus. The sequence continues at coordinate 25,832,524 of CM060119.1, read as the reverse complement.
GACCTGCACTCCCGCGGGAGCACCGCGAGACCCAGTGCACGGAGTGCAGCGCGGATTGGGATGATTTGATGGGTGAATGCGGGTGGTAAGGTCCTCATGTACAGGTCCTTCTCAAAAAATTAGAAAAATTGTGATAAAATTCATTATTTTCTGTAATGTACTGATAAACATTAGTCTTTCATATATTTTAGATTCATTACACACATCTGAAGTAGTTCAAGCCTTTTATTGTTTTAATATTGATGATTGTGGCATACAGCTCATGAAAACCCCAAATCCCTATCTCAAAATTTGCATATTTCAGCCGACCAATAAAAGAAGTGTTTTTAATACAAAAAAAAAAGTCAACCTTCAAATAATTATGTTCAGTTATGCACACAATACTTGGTCGGGAATTCTTATGGAGATTCGTGTCTTGTGTCTCAACTTTCTCTTCATAATATCCCACAGATTCTCTATGGGGTTCAGGTCAGGAGAGTTGGCAGGCCAATTGAGCACAGTAATACCATGGTCAGTAAACCATTTACCAGTGGTTTTGGCACTGTGAGCAGGTGCCATTGTTACATTTTTCTCCCTTCTAGGGGTTAGAGAAAAGATGCAACAATAATAAAAAAAAATGTTTTGGAGATCATCACTCCTGTCCCAGCCAGCAATCAACACAACAGATTTGAAATAATTTCTCTTTTTTTATTGATCTTATCTTGGAAAAGGGAAGCAAAAACTTCAAGAGGGGATCAGGCCAACACAACAAACAAAAGTAATTTGTCTAAATGTTGGGAGGATCAAACTAACTTGCCTGAAAGAGAAAGAAAAAACAAACATCATAACTTTTACCTCACTCCCTAACTATCCAGAAACATGAGAAAACATGATTAGAAAAGAAAACGGCATCCACCTCTCTACAGCTCCCACAATTAAATATAGGCAGCAAACTAAAATAAACAGTATAGTGTAAAAGCATCAAATTATATAGATCAAATCTCAGTAACAAAAGAGGTACTTAAAAACACATTCAAGGATTTAAACTCACAACAGTCTGCAAACACACAGGCTAAACAACCATATGCTGGGGCAGGAGGAATGATTCTCTCCACTTCCTGCTTTCCACCTCAGCTTTATACACCAGCTCCCATCTCATCAACCAATTAGGTCTCTCCCAATTAGGCCCCACTGATGTCTATACCTGGTTGAAGGAATGAGGGAGAGAGAGAACAAAATGCAGAACCAAAAGAAACAAAGTACAATCACATTGCACAGAATGAACAAGCAAAATAAATAAACCAGGACCATATACATTACAGATGTAAACTGAGTCTTAAACATAAGAAATACGTCCTGGGACGTAACACCAGGTCGTGCTGAAAAATGAAATCTTCATCTCCATAAAGCTTTTCAGCAGATGGAAACATGAAGTGCTCCAAAATCTCCTGATAGCTAGCTGCATTGACCCTGCCCTTGATAAAACACAGTGGACCAACACCAGCAGCTGACATGGCACCCCAGACCATCACTGACTGTGGGTACTTGACACTGGACTTCAGGCATTTTGGCATTTCCCTCTCCCCAGTCTTCCTCCAGACTCTGGCACCTTGATTTCCGAATGACATGCAAAATTTGCAACCTGTAGCCCATTTCCTGCACACGCCTGTACACGGTGGCTCTGGATGTTTCTACTCCAGACTCCCAAGGTCCCCCAAGGTCTGGAATCGGTCCTTCTCCACAATCTTCCTCAGGGCCCGGTCACCTCTTCTCGTTGTGCAGCGTTTTCTGCCACACTTTTTCCTTCCCACAGACTTCCCACTGAGGTGCCTTGATACAGCACTCTGGGAACAGCCTATTCGTTCAGAAATGTCTTTCTGTGTCTTACCCTCTTGCTTGAGGGTGTCAGTGATGGCCTTCTGGACAGCAGTCAGGTCGGCAGTCTTACCCATGATTGCGGTTTTGAGTAATGAACCAGGCTGGGAGTTTTTAAAAGCCTCAGGAATCTTTTGCAGGTGTTTAGAGTTAATTAGTTGATTCAGATGATTAGGTTAATAGCTCGTTTAGAGAACCTTTTCATGATATGCTAATTTTTTTAGATAGGGATTTTGGGTTTTCATGAGCTGTATGCCACAATCATCAATATTAAAACAATAAAAGGCTTGAATTACTTCAGTTTGTGTGTAATGAATCTAAAATATATGAAAGTCTAATGTTTATCAGTACATTACAGAAAATAATGAACTTTATCAAAATATGCTAATTTTTTGAGAAGGACCTGTATGTGCGGGTTGCGGGAGAATAAAATTATTCGCGGGACTCCTGCAAAATGGAATTATCTTAAAATTAATTTATTGAAAACAAATACTATATTATTTATCTACTGCACAAAAGCAACAAGAACGACTAAATTAAAATAAAAACAATTTACAGGTGCAAGGTCGGAACTTATTTTTATTTATTGAGAAATAAGGATAACTTATGTTCAATGTTTGGACATTGCTGAAGGCAAAAAAGCCTAACGTTCTGAAGCAGTATTAGGCCAAATGCTTTTCTGTTTGACCACTTGAGAAATCAACGTTTATTATTATTTTGTTTCATTGCAAAATTATTAGCCTATTTCTAACAGTTCTGATTGTATTTCTATGTTCTGAAAAGCTCCTCGTTCATGTTCATGTTCATGTTCATCATTCCATTTAATCAAACTCAAATAAAACGAAACATATTTATTTTCCGTTTCTTTTTTATATACAGTATAGGCCTACTCAAAAGGGAAGCAATTGAAACAAATAACAGAGTAGCGAGAAGAAGCAGTAAAAATTAAACTTATATTTAATACTGTTGGCGAGAGCGGGAGAAACTAATATATATTTTTGCGGGAGCGGGCAGGAGTGGGACAGAATCTTGCGGGAGCGGGATGGAAAAATCCGTCCCGCGCAGGTCTCTACCTTGCAGATCATTTTGAGGTGTTCAAAATGTCTTGTGCTAACATTACTTCAATTTCCTTTTTTGCTTCTTACAATATGTTCAAATGCTGTTCATAGGGTTTAGCTCAGCATTTAGCATAATAATTTTCAATCATGCTAAGCCAGTCAATCCAATTGGATACAGCATCTCCACATCAGTCAGCGTACAGAGGAGATATTGACACTAACAGACTGGAGCAAAGCAAACAACCTACCTCTGAATGTGGACAAAACTAAAAAGAAAGTTGTTGATCCAAGTGAGCATGAAAGGACTACTCTCTACAGAACATCGATGCTTCCTCTATGGAAATCATGTACAGAGCACCAGATTCCTGGTTGTTTACATGGAAGAGAACATCACCTGGTCCCTTAACATCAGCTTCATGGATTGGGTTTCAATCAGCAAGTGCAATGAAAAGCATCAGATGCAGTTGTGCAAAGCACCCAGTGCAGCCATGGAGACATGTTCTCTGGAGTGACAAATCACGTTCTCTGCCTGTCAATCTGATGGACAAGTCTGGATTTTTACCAGTACTTGTCTGACTGCATTCTGCCAAGTGAAAAGTTTGGTGGAGGGGCTATTATGATGTGGGTTTTTTTTTTTTCAACAGATGGACTAACTAAGTTGGCCCCTTAACGATTCGGCATACCACGACATTTTTTCGTCTGTTTAAATGGCTGATAAACAGGAAATACTGCACTGTATTATCACAAAATACTTGCTACAGTACAGTATATGTCTTTTAAGCAGCATGTTATCCGTGACAACCCCTGGAGGGCGCCTTGCACCCATGGACTTGTTTTTTTTTTACTTTGTCTTGGACTTCATTTCCCAGAATGCACTTCCATCTTGTGTCGTGATGGTCATCACATGTAGTGGGTTTAGTCATGTGTAAAAAAGTTTGATAATTTTTGTTATCACAGGGGAATATATGAAGAAATATAGCAGGTAATATCTATAACAGTTGACAGAACATATGAGTGTGTGTGTGTGTATATATATATATATTTTTTTTTTTTTTTTTTTTATATATATATTTTATATATATATTTTCCCAAGGGAGCAAACACAAAATTATTCTGAATAGAAAATATAGCAAAAGAACAAAACATGCAGACTTTGATGATTTTGATGGAAATTATGAATGTGTTCTTCAAACTTTGCCTTCATTAAAAAATAATAATAAATAAAAAACCACACCTTTTGCAGCAATTACAGCCCGGCAGACATTCTAGCTGTCAATTTTTAAATGCTCCATGCTCCTTGGAGCATCTCCCATAAGACTTGATGGAGTCTCCATATCATACGGTCAAGCTGCTCCCACAACAGCTCAATGGGGTTCAGATTCAGAGACTGTGCTCTGCACTCCATTACAGTCAGAATTCCGACTAACTTTAATAGTTTGTAAGTTGCATGAAAGTGTTTTTCTTTGGAAAACTAAGAAATTTGCAAGTGATGCCAAACTTTTGAGCGGTAGTGAATATCTATGTACTATACAGTATATACAGTGTATATACAGTACATTGAATATACAGTACATTGAGTACAAAGTAATGCAGTTGTCAGAAGTATTACAGGTAAAAGGAATTAGAGGTTTAAGTAGTTTAACAGTGAAGTGTAGTGTTTAGAAGTGTGATGGTTGTGGGAAAGAAGCGGGACCTGAACCAGCTCAGTATTTCCTGGTAGAGAGCAGAATCAGCAAAGCATTCCCACACTATCTGTTCGTATGATGTTGTTAATGTGGAATGCTGTGCTAACTTTATTCCAGATGTAACACAGAACAGAGCAAAAGGCTTGGGAGACATCAGGATGTTCTTTGTCAAATGTAAGACGGGACTTTATGTTCCTCTCAGTTAGGAGTCATGTTCACCATCCAACTAAAGCGTTTTAATCAGTCACCTTATAATCCTAATGAAGCAAACGAAGGCATCAGTTCTTCAATGTTCATGCATCTTTTGAGGAATTTCCATAGTCTGGCTTCTTCTTGGAAGATTAACCATCCATCCAAGTTTTCTCAATTTGTGGTTAATGACTTTAAATGTGAATTGCTGGACTTCCTAATAGTTTTTTTTAACCCTTTCCAGACAAAGGCATTTCAGTGACTTATTTTGAACTCACATACAGTAGTACAGTATGCTGCTTGTTGAGACATTTTAGCCTACTTCCTTAATTTAAGTGTGGTTTAGATTTGACAGGGCTTGCAGTAATCAATTCTGGATGTTTTTAGCCTAACTGAACCCAACTGTTAAGTACATTTGGTTAATACTTTGCTTAAGTAACTAAAGAGGCAATTCATTTTGCAAACAGGGCCACAAGCTGCCGGGTACCTTTCAACCTTAATTAATAAAAATTCTCTACATTATACATTCATTATGCAGATTGTTTTGTATTATTTTTTATCTGTGAAACAAGTATGACAAGTATGCAAAAACATGAAATCAGGAAGAGAAGAATGCTGTTGTGACAAGGTATGAGCTGATGCCACAGGGAGACTTGTTTTTCTAGAAATTTCACCTCAGGCTTCAGGAAGTCATGCAGGAGGATTCACTGAAGTTCCTTTAGCATACTTTTGGCAACAGGGTGAGGACAAAGTGTGGGGACAATTTCAGTTGGGTAAGTCTTACTTTTTAAAGAAATATACCCTAATACTTTTCATGAGAGCATGGAGTTTGTTTCAACTTAAAGGAAAAGTACAGATAGTGCCTCAAGCAGTAACTTGTTATATAATACAGCAGTGTATAGCATTTACATTTACAATTAGGCATTTGGCAGACGCTCTTATCCAGAGAGACTTACATTTTTATCTCATTACACATCTGAGCAGTTGAGGGTTAAGGGCCTTGCTCAAGGACCCATCAGTGGCAACTTGGTGGTTGTGGGGTTTGAACCTGGGATCTTCCGAACCGTAGTCCAATACCTTAACCACTTAACCACTGAGCTACCGCTGGCTCACATGTGCTACAGTATCATCTGAGGTGCAGCATATTAAATGTGTCCTGTAATGGAACATGCAGCATATTAAATGTGTCCTGTAATGCAGCATGCTGTAGATGTAGCTAGCATCTCTTTATTGGCTATTTGGCAATAAAGCACAGGATATGAGCTAACATGGTTTTAAAGTGGTTTAAACAGAAACAGTCAAGTATTTCATGAGCACATGGTATGCAGAGAAACGGTAATGAATGCAAGTACCTACATGTGGAACAGCCAAAGAGGAAGACACACATAATACCACTTCAAATATTCTTTAGCACCAAGAGAATAGCAAGCCACCCTTTATTTCTATTGTTACTGATCTGCGTATGAATAACATCAATGTCCAATCCATTAACAGAGGAAATGATAGCATACTATGGTCTGTATTATAAATTAATTTTAATCTAAAGCATTTAGGTCTGTTTCAGCATCAATAGAGAGCATTTTACAGACATGATGCCACGTTGCATTTTAAGGCATCTTTATGTGTCTTGTGTAAAAAAATATCTTAGTAATGACAAAAGAGAAAAGGAACCTGTATCACACCTGATCAACCTGCATAAAACATCAAATCTAAACAACTTAAAGGAAATTAGCTTGGCCAATCTGTGTGACATAGCAGCCGAAGACTAATGATGTGATTCTGACATGCGTAAAGTTAACTTTAAATGCTTTATGTCTTCATCAGGCAGCTTTTTTTTTTTTTTTTTTTTTTTTTTACAATTCTATGTACAAGTAAAAAATGAAGGAAGTGGACCTCTGTGAAAAATCTTTCATTGGGACCAAATGGCCACCAGATGGCAATAACTGGAACTGTGTTTTTGGCAGCATAATTTAATTTACAACCCCTGGCAAAAATTATGGAATCACCCCTCTCAGATCATGTTCATTCAAATGTTTAATTGTGTACAAAAAAAACAAGCACATACATGCCACAAAACTATTTTCACTCAACAATCCAAACTTCTGGCTGTATAAAACACTTAAAAAAAACCCAAAGAAAAATAACTATAGTTAATGACAACTGTTTTGACAACTCAAACAGAGGAAAAAAATATGGAATCACACAAATCTGAGGAAAACAATATGGAATCACCATGCACTTTGCATTTTTAAAACAAATACCTGTATCTGATTACAACTGCTAATTAGTCTACAGTTAAAAAAGAGTGCTTGCACACATTAGGGATGTGTTGAACCAAGATGATTGACATAACTCATAGCTCCAACACAAGAGATGTCAGTTGAAACAAAGGAGAGAATTATCAAACTTCTTGAAGAAGGTAAATCTTCATGGAATGTTGCAAAAGATGTTGGTTGTTCCCAGTCAGCTGTGTCTAAAATCTGGACCAAGTACAAATCAAATGGAAAGGTTGTAAAAGGGAAGCGTACTGGTAGACCAAGAAAGACATCAAAGCGCCAAGACAGAAAACTTAAAGCAATATGCCTTGAAGACAGAAAATGCACAACAAAACGGCAGAAAGTGGAGTCAATGTCTGTGAGCGGACAGTAAGAAATCGCCTAAAAGAAATGGGATTTATATACAGAAAAGCCAAAAGAAAACCATCATTAACATCTAAACAGAAAAAAACAAGGGTTCAGTGGGCTAAAGAAAGACAATCTTGGACTGCGGATGACTGGATGAGAGTTAGATTCAGTGATGAATCACGAATCTGCATTGGGCAGGGAGATGATGCTGGAACTTTTGTTTGGTGCCGTTCCAATGAAATTTATAAAGACAACTGCCTGAAGAAAACATGCAAATTTCCATAATCATTATTGATATGGGGTTGTACGTCAGGTAAAGGTATGGGAGACATGACAGTCATTACATCTTCTATAAATGCACAAGTTTATGTTGAGATTTTGGACACTTTTCTTATTCCATCAATTGAAAGGATGTTTGGTGATGGTAGCATCATTTTTTAGGATGATAATGCATCGTGCCATAGGGCATAATCTGTGAAAACATTCCTACAGGAAAGACATATAATGTCAATGGCATGGCCTGCAAATAGTCCGGACCTTAATCCAATTTAAAATCTGTGGTGGAAATTAAAGAAAATGGTCCACGACAAGGCTCCAACCTGCAAAGCTGATCTGGCAACTGCAATAAGACAAAGCTGGAGACAGACTGATGAAGTATACTGTTGGACATTAGTTAAATCCAGGCCTCAGAGAATTCAAACTGTTATAAAAGCCAGAGGTGGTGCAACAAAGTACAAGTAGTGTTTTTATTTGGTGATTCCATATTTTTTTCCTCTGATTTGTGTGATTCCATTTTTTTTCCCTCTGTTTGAGTTGTCAAAACAGTTGTCATTGACTATAGTTATCTTTCTTTCTTTGTTTTTTTTTTTTTTAAGTGTTTTATACAGCCAGAAGTTTGGATTGTTGAGTGAAAATAGTTTTGTGGCATGTATGTGCTTGTTTTTTTTTTCTACACAATTAAACATTTGAATGAACATCATCTGAGGGGGTGATTCCATAATTTTTGCCAGGGGTTGTAAAATAAAAAATTCTATTGCATGGTAAGATTCTGATTTATTAGACAGCAAGAACAAAGTGCCTTCAGTTTTAGACACATCAAAATATAACAACAGTCAAAGGAAATGCTTGTGTATTGGGTGGCAGGAAGTCATCATATCATAACATCAATCCTATGGACAACTATATAACTATTCTGACTCGCCCAAAGGAAAAAAATGCCATTTTAGAGGGTCAAATTATTTAAATGCATTAAGCAAAGAAATTTTTTTTTTGAGATTTGATATTATCCAAATTTGGAAGGATAATGCTGATGCTGAACCATCAACTTTGTGGAAGAAATGTGGTAAAAAAAAATTTTTATGGAGATCACTTAAACATTTGGTGAAGGTGCATGGTAAGAAGATGTTTTAATATGTTTGATTTAAAAAAGGAGCTAGAAATGCCAACACGGACAGTAAATTCTCGCTCTTGCAGTTCATCGACCTCAGCTCTCTCACTCTCAGCTATGGTCCCAAATAGAGGTGTGCACCATGGTCATACAAAATGCAAATAAATACAACGGCCTCCATTGGCTTCCACAGTCCCTAGTTGGACTAAAGAGGTTCCTAGATGGATGGATGGATTGGATCAGAGGTCATATCTTGTAATTCAAGGCACAGGATATGTTCTTCATCATAAGCTCCTCATGGAGTGATGTCAAATCATCATGGCTGCACACCATCCGCAGGAGGAATCCACATAGCACTTCTTACATTACATAGCAGTAATATAGTTTTAGCGAAAACTACATACATGCATTCTTTTGTGAAGTTTATAACTAAAACTAGCATACAGTTCATTGTTTGTGAAGAAAAATATACATTACTATAACATAAGTTACTTCTGGCTAACTTATTGTACAAAGGATGAAAAATAGCACAAGTCTGAACTTTTCATCTCCAAGGTAAATCATATGCCGCATGCAGGCAGATACATTAATCTTATTGCAGTCTTTATTTTCCCTTGAGCTTCACATCTCACTACTTTCTCACGCTTGCATGAAAGTAAAAACTCTCCACTCTTTTGTTGCTTCCTGAGGGATCTCAATCCTGACGCAGAATTTAAAAATATATGGTTACATCCATACTGCAAAGATGTGGCTTTGAAACCCAATCCATGTCCTGCTTCTTTTTTGTACTGATTTGAGACTAGTCTTCAGTTTGTTACTTATATTTATCACTTTAGCGATTAGTTGTTCTTGGCCACTGCGAAAGGGCAACCTTTACCCAGTGTTGCCCAGTGTGTGGTCAAGGGGAGGGTGAATTGACCTTCTGATGGTCAGGTCAGGGGAGATGACAGACCGTTTCATGTTTATCAGGACATAAGTGTCGCAGTCCGCATAAGTCACAAGCTTAGCTTTGAACTCTACTTTGAATTGCAGTTATATTGCTTCGTAGACGGCGTGTAACAGCAACATCTTATAATCATGAGTGGTAAGTGAACATGATGAATTTGGTTCATGCTAGCTAATTTTTAATAAGAAAACCAAAAGGCAAAAATTTTTATTTATAGTTTGAGTATTGGGATCTTTGTAATATGTTTGTTTTATTGTTTTATGTTTAAATAATTAATTAATTCTGCTACCTTATAATATCACATGGTCTTACAGTATATACACCTTTGTTTGGTATATTTAACATAACTCACCTAGAATTATGTAATGTACTGAGTGTTATCTTGAGTTACGCATGGAATTTTGTTGGTGAGACTTGGGTATCTGAGGCATACCACTTCTACACTACAAGAATTGATTCATACACTGACTAGGTGGAAGTCTTGCTCTAAATACTGTTTAGTCAACATCCACATAGAATAAAGATGAAAGTTTATGTAATAATTTAAGTATAAATACTTGGGACTATACTAAACCTAGAGCACAGTAGCAATGGAGGTGCTGAGCATATTAAGTATGACTAATAAAATACATTCCCCGTGCTTGGTGGGTTTCCTCCAGGTACTCCGGTTTCCTCCCACAGTCCAAAGATACGCAGGTTAGGCTAATTGGCATTCCCAAATTGCCCGTAGTGTGTGAATGAGTGTGTGTGTCCATCCTGCGATGGATTGGCACCCTGTCCAGGGTGTACCCTGCCTCCTGGGATAGGCTCCAGGTCCCCATGACACTGAATACAGGATAAAGCAGTACTGTATACTGTAGAAGATGAGTGAGTGAGTAATAAAATACAGTTTAAAATTATATAGGCAAATAATGTAATCAATGTAGCAATAGTAATGTTTAATAATGTAATATTAAATTAAATAATTCACAACAGTGGTTAGAAATATAAAGGAAGGTAAATGGGGATATTGAAACATGTATGGAATTAAAGTAATTAAGAATTAAACACAGTGCTTAGTAGTTAGCACTGTCACCTTCTACCTCCGGGTTCGATTCCAGCCATGAGTCTGTTCTGTATGCATGGAGTTTGCAAGTTCTCCCCAGGGTTTGGTGGGTTTCCTCCCACAGTACAAAGACATGCAGATTAGGCTAATTTGCATTCCCAAATAGCCTGTAGTGTGTGAATGATCGTGTAAGTGCCCTGCAATGAATTGGCACCCCATTTAGTGTGTACCCTGTCTCGTGCCTACCCTATCTCTTGAGCTCAAAGCTCTCTCCCTGTATATACAGTACTATAGGATAATGCAGTATAGATGATGAGCAAGCCAGAAAGCATTAGGCTTAAAATGAGACCTTTACTGAAGAAACCTGAACAGTTTTTTCAAATGTGGGAATGGGTGGTGGTCAAATAAAATTGTGTTTCTTCTATTATTAAAACAATAATAATTACTAACATAATCTCAGTCAATTCAGTTTGCCATTAATGGGAATACTGCAGTGCAACATTGTGCTACTTGGCAGATAATTGACATTATATTTTGTATATTATATATCTTACTATCTAGAGGAAAATTGTATAATTTGCATAGCAAACCCACATGATAACAAGTAGATTTGTCAAATCATGTGCCTTTGGTTTCAGGCAGTAACACACCTGAATTGCCTTTTCATTCATTTAAAAACCAAGCCTAATTGGTTACACAGTTGGCTTGAGGAGTGATCTTGCTCAGAAATAAAAAATGAAGTGCTGCAGAGGTAATGTGCGTATGCAAACCTGTGTGAGGACAAACAACCACATCAGGTAAAGCAATTCCTTCACAAACAGAAATGGAAACATGTGCACAGAGAGCATACATCAATTAAAATAAGAGTCCTCAAAGTTCCAATGTGGCTGCAGGCTTTCATTCCAATTGAACAGGAGACACACCTGTTTCAAACATCTAATCAGTTCATCAATCAACAGTCGCATGTGTGCTTTACGTGTTTTAAAGATAAGACTTTATTCAAAAGATCTAAATATCTTTATCTATATTTTCCATATCTATATCCAATGTAAGAAACTGTAAGAAACTGTGTAAGAGCCTATAAGTAAGTATTTCTAGTCATTGTTTAAAGACTTTCTGCACAGGTCTTAAAGCAACTGCAGTTTGCATTAATAATTACAGTGTTGTGATTTACAACACTTGATTTAGCTCCAGTATTCCAAATCATCACTTGTGACAGTCAAGGTCTTTAGCTGGTTCAAGGATGACAGGACTAGCAACCAACACAGGCTCAGCCGGGTAGCGATAGCAATAATTTCAAATGCCTGGGAAATTGGTTGTTGAAGGGAAGCAAACTTCAGAACATACAGTAGGCAGATGGCACATCATTCTAGTAATTCCTAACGAAATCATGCACAACGAGTACATTAAATATGCCGGCCTGAACCAGATGAACCCGATGTATCTCAACCAACTGTAACCATTGGTGGACAGGAATACTCTTCGAATAAATATCAATAACTGCTAAAGATGGGAAGCAACAAGTTGAATAACATCTGTAAGTAGAAATGTGTAATGAAGAAAGGTAGCCCATAAAGTACAGTACAGAGCATTTTACCCATTATTTGTTTTTTGTTTACTGTAAATAAACATTATATACTGTACAGTAGGGCTCAGGCAATTTGATGAACTGAATTTTTAGCAAATTTTAACCAAATACTCAACTACTTTATGACTAAGCAAAACAAAAAGGGCTGCATAGGCAAAGAAATAACACAGATACACATGATGTGTTTGTGTTGTTGGTGTTTTTGGTTGTTTCTATGACCAAAAAAAATATGTGTTCTACATACTGTATTTGCAAAGTCATTCCCATATTCTGGTAGTAGTAAAATTTACCCTTTATAAAAGTAATATCTACATAATATCTACCCAACATAACCCAAATACACAGTTTGAAGTCTGGAGCCTCCCTGTTGACACACAATAGCAAAGCTTCCATATAGGCAAATAATTATTATTTTTTAATATTCATTGACAAATGCTGTGTTGTTGGCAGATAGTAGTGTGGCACAGTAGTGTAGTGGTTAGAAAGTTCTATCCAGGGTTGGTGGGTTTCCCCAGTCCAAAGACATGCAGATTAGGCTAATTGGCCTAATCCCAAATTGCCCATAGTGTGTGAATGAGTGTACCCTGTGATGGATTGGCACTCTGTCCAGAGTGTATCCTGCCTCATGCCAGAAGTCTCCTGGGATAGGCTTCATGCCCCCTGTGACCCTGAAAACAGGATAAAGCAGTATAGATGATGAGTGATTTAGTTTTAAGGGTTTAAATTTTGAATAAGACAGGTGTGCGCCTTTCCAAATCATGTCCAATCAACTGAATTTAACACAGGTGGACTCCAATTAAGAAACATCTGAAGGATGATGAGGGGAAACAGGATGTGCCTGAGCACAGTTTTGCAAAGGCTGTGAATACTTATGTACTCAATTTTTTTTATTTATTTTTTTATAAATTTGCTAAAATCTCAAGTAAACTTTTTTCATGTTGTCATTATGGAGTGTTGTGTGTAGAATTTGTGGGGGGAGAAACTAATTTAATCCATTTTAGAATAAGGCTGTGACATGAAATAAAATGTAGAAAAAGTGATGCGCTATGAATACTTTCCGGATGCACTTTACAGTAGGTGTACTGTTGAATTAACTGACGAAAAACAATCTCTAAAGTTCATCTTTATCTTGTGTCTTTATTTTTGATCAGTGTCCCATGAAACCTGCCTCCTTGACCAAGTCTTTGAGTTGATTATAAACGAGAAGCCCCCAAACAGCAACAGCCTCTTTCTCAACGAGGATCCTGAGAAGCGCCATCATCCTGAGAAGGACCTTCACTGGTTGCACAGAGCAGTGCAGAAGCAGGTGTCCGAAACCACAGTCAGGATGTGCTCCATCAACCGAAATGCCATCAAGGCGTTCCTGCATCGCAATTCTTTTGTGATCTTTACCATGGTAGCAGTCGTAGTAGGTAACGATTATCACTACAGCATTACTTAGATGCCTTTGAAATAAAGATGCACACATGTACAGTACTGTATGTGGTATGTATTTGTTGTAGTGTTTTACGTAGGCGCTGAGAAGTAGTATCAAGTGACGGCTTGGTGAATTTGAATAGGATGTTAAGACTTGTACTTCCTTGTTCAGGAATCATTCTGGGATTTGCTGTGCGACCTCAAAACTTATCTGAGAGAGAAATAAAGTATTTATCCTTCCCTGGGGAGTTACTGATGAGGATGTTACAAATGATGGTCCTTCCACTTATTATATCCAGTCTTGTAACAGGTATGTGGACAAAGTCAAGTGAAAAATGTATGGAATCATATGCATGTACACTATATTCAAAAGTATGTGGACACCTGCCCATCACATCTCTTTGTTGGACTTCTGCAAACTATTGCAACAAAGTTAAAATCGAACAATTCTATAAAATTTCTTGAAGCAGAACTACTAGTTCTACTACTAGTGTCTAGTACTAGTGTACGATTCTGACACTTTATAATGTTCATTTTCAAGAGACTGAAAATTAGCTTGGTTCTCTTTGAGAGTCTTTTGCTCCTCACAATACAGTATTGCATAACAATGTGGGATGTTTTTCTTTTAAATTTTTCCAGGTGTTTCATATTTGGACAGTAAAGCCACTGGAAAGCTGGGAGTGCGCGCGATCGTTTACTATGTCGTGACTACTTTTATTGCCGTGTTCATTGGTATTGTCATAGTGACCGTCATAAGACCTGGAAAAGGGCAAAGAGAGACTCTGATGTCTGATAGTAGCAAGGCAGATTCAGTGACAGCCTCTGATGCATTTCTTGATCTTATTAGGTAAAGAGAGACACATGCTATGTTCTTGCTACAAGTACGTATGTGTTTGAAAATGTATTGTTGAAATGTATCATTTTGACTTACACAAACATTTTTTTTTCCTTACAGAAATATGTTTCCCCCAAATTTAGTGGAAGCTTGTTTTAAACAGGTATATAAATGGTGTTTATGCTGTATATTACTGTTTGTATACTATACTGTTATGCTTCTCTACAATATGGCAGCATCTAGGTTTCTTCCCCTTAAAAGCTTGCCCTTTTTCATCTGTTCCAGTACAGAACTCTTTACAAGAAAACCATTTTGACAAGAAACATCACTGTTATGGTGAATGCAAGTGGCAATGTTATAAATACCACCGAGTTAAGCCAAATGGGAAATTACAGCACAGTCCTGCAGACAGAGACATTAGAGGAGATCTCTCCGGTCTCTGGCTCTTCGAATGGAGTGAATGCTTTGGGACTAGTGGTGTTCTCGATGTTCTTTGGCTTCGTGATTGGGAATATGAAGCAACAGGGCCAACCACTCAAGGATTTCTTCGACTGCCTCAATGATGCCATAATGCGCTTAGTTGCAATCATCATGTGGTGAGTACCAGCCTGTTATTAATCCCTGTAGGCCGCTTTTGTCTAATCCGTCTTCGATTAGCTCATATTCTGACTTTGATTCATGTTCATACAGTAGATCTGTTTTCCATTATCAAATGATATTTAGTTCCATGATTAAAAAGAGGATAATACCCGTGAACGTGCATCTACAGTATTTGGCACCGATTTCTTCACACATTCTCTCTCAGGTATGCTCCAGTTGGGATCCTCTTTCTAATTGCTGGGAAGATTGCTGAAATGAAAGACATGCTACAAGTTGGAAGACAGCTAGGGATGTACATGTTGTGCATCATTGTCGGTCTGTTGATCCATAGCATGGTAGTTCTGCCTCTACTTTTCTATTTGAGTACACGGAGGAACCCCTACACCTTCATCTCTGGTCTGCTTCAGGCTTTAATTACCGCCTTTGGAACATCCTCAAGGTACAGTAAAGTGATCTAAATAACCTGGAACAGAGTTCTACATTCTAATTAATATTTCATTGTACAGAACTTTTTATTATAGTGTGTGTAGACTTTCACAAAGGATTTTATAATGCAATACTATAAAATATTATAAAAAGGCAAATATCCCTGGTGAAAAATCCAGCTTTATCTGACCAGCAACCAAAAACACTAGGCTGACCATCTTTGCCAGTTGGTAAGTCTTATTTTCCAGCATTTGAATGATTTAAATAAATGTATCGGTGGAGAGTTTTTTTTACTTAATAATGAGTGTTTTGTGTTGCTATCAGGCATTCAGAAACTCTTTTCTTTCTACCAGCTTGAACCAACTGGCAAAGACGGTCTACCAGATGTTTTGCCAGATAGACTTTTAAGCAGGGATGTTATACATTTCATATTTTTTTGTAGTTCAGCCACCCTTCCCATCACCTTACGTTGTTTGGAGGAGAACAACAATGTGGACAAGCGTGTCACACGCCTTGTGTTGCCTGTGGGAGCCACCATTAACATGGATGGTACAGCTCTGTATGAAGCAGTGGCTGCCATTTTCATAGCTCAAGTTAATGACATGGACCTGAACTTTGGACAAATCCTTACCATCAGGTAACAGTAACATTCAAGATTCAAAGAACTTTATTAATCCCAGAGGGAAATTGCTTTAAAAAAAATAAAAGCATGGCAATAAAATCTAATGTGTTATAAATTGGATTCATAGAGGGTTTTTGATATACAGTATATTGCTTATTAAAATTATGTTTAAAACTATAAGCTGATAATATTTAATCTAGTTCTGTCTCACAGCAAATGTTTAAAATTTTGAGTCTTTTTCAAATTACATCACATCTTGGCACACATTCCAGCTGTATTCTCTCATTTTTACAATGTCGTTTTCCAGTATCACAGCAACTGCTGCCAGCATTGGAGCAGCAGCCATTCCACAGGCTGGCCTGGTAACCATGGTGATTGTATTGACATCCGTAGGACTGCCCACCGAGGACATAACACTCATCCTTGCTGTGGATTGGTTCCTGTAAGTCTTGACTAAATGTCACATATGTCTCATCTCCAGCAGAGAGCACTCTTGTAAAAGGTTACTGATACATAATGCAGACGCAATGTAAGAGAATATGAAATTTTCTAATAACTGCATTATACAACAGCCATTATACTGACACACTGGCTGAGGAAGTGTTTATTGCAGAGACTTTTAGATGTCTATAACATGCACTTATAAGCATTTTCTTTTACATTTTACCGAAACAGGGATCGCCTGAGAACCACCACTAATGTGCTGGGAGACTCGTTAGGAGCTGGTATTGTGGAACATCTGTCAAGAGAGGAGCTGCAGAACCTGGATGCTGGGATCAGCAGCTCTGTGATTGAGGTCAATGAAAAACCTTACCAACTAATCTCCCAGGAGGATGATTGTCTCAGACATCCAAACAGTGAAACAACAATGTAATGAGCATTATATGAATATCTAGAATGGTAACGTGGTATTGTTAGTGTTGTAACAGCAAGAACGGTTAATGAATAAATAAATTAAATGAATAAACTTTATTTTCTAACCAAGAGAATTAAACAGAATATCAGTCATAAATCCTTTAACGGATTCACATTGAACAGATTAGGACTTTTAAGAGAATTGACTACAGAGGGGCCAGTATTACAGTTTTATTTTTGCAGCTACTATGTATGTAACCATTTTTTGAGCATAAATCTTTCTAAGTTTATGATATGAAAAATACAACGAATAAATACAACAGAACAATAAATAGCTCACAAAAGCTAATATATATATATATATACACACACAGTACAGGCCAAAAGTTTAGACACACCTTCATTCATTCAATGTGTTTTCTTTATTTTCATGACCATTTACATTGGTAGATTCTCAATACAGGCATCAAAACTATGAATGAACACATGTGGAGTTATGTACTTAACAAAAAAAGGTGAAATAACTGAAAACATGTTTCATATTCTAGTTTCTTCAAAATAGCCCCCCTTTGCTCTGATTACTGCTTTGCACACACTTGACATTCTCTCGATGAGCTCTCGAAGAGGTCGTCACCTGAAATGGTTTCCAACAGTCTTGAAGGAGTTCCCAGAGGTGTTCAGCACTTGTTGTGCCCTTTGCCTTCACTCTGTGGTCCAGCTCACCCCAACTCGATTGGGTTCAGGTCCGGTGACTGTGGAGACCTTTTTTTTTTTTTTTTTTAAGTACATACCTCCACATGTGTTCATTCAATCTACCAATGTAAATGTTCCATGAAAATAAAGAAAACACATTGACAGACTGATGAAGGTGTGTCCAAACTTGTACTGTGTGTGTATGTATATGTATGTATATGTGTATATATATATATATATATATATATTACACACACACACAGTGTATATATAAATGCACACACCAGCCACCTCATTAGGTACGCTAGTACTAGGTTGAACCCCCTTTATCCTGCCATTATTCTTTGTGGATTTGTGGTCATAGAAACAACCAAATAGATTCAGCAAGTCTCTGTAAACATTCATTAACTGGTGACTTTTGAGTACTTTAAACTCATCGTCATGTTAAAGAAACTCGTTTAAGATCATTTTAATTCATGGCATGGCATGTTATCCTGTGGTCATAAAGGAATAGGCATGCTTAGCAACAATACTCAGGTAGGCTGTGGCATATGGTTCAGGGACGCATAGTCTTCGAAAAAAATATCCCCCGCACCATTACACCACTAGCAGCAGCCTGAACAATTTATAGAAGGCAGGATGGATCTATGCTTTCATGTTTATGCCTAATTCTGACTCCATCATCCAAATGTTGCAGCAGAACGGGACTCATTCCAAGGAACTTTTTTTTTTTTTCTAATCTTGTATTGTAAAATTTTGGTGTGTTTGAATTTATAGCCTTAGTTTCCTTTGCTGAGCTGACCGGACTGGCTCTCTGTATGGTCTACTGCTCTTGTAGTCTATCTGTTTTAAGGTTTGACGTGATGTGCAATCAGAGATGCTTTTCGACATACCCCAGTTGTAAACGAGATGTGATTTCAGTTACTGTTACCTTTCTATCATCTCAAACCAGTCTGGCAATTCTTCTCTTGACCTCTGGCGTCAACAAGGCATTTTTGCCCAGAGAACTTTCATTCACTGGACATTTTCTCTATTTCAGACCATTCTCTATAAACCCTAGAGACTATAAACCCTAGAGGAAATCCCAGTAGATCAGCAATTTCAGAAATACAGGTGCCAGCTATGGAATAAAATCACTGTCAAAAATATTCGTGCGTAAAAAAAAAGATGTGTGTAATTCTGTCTTTTGTCTGAGTTGGATTCCAAAATCTACGGCCACGACAGCTTACAGATACGAGATTTTGTGTGTTTGTTACAATACAACTCTGAAATATACGACTCTGACCGTTTACAGATACAAATGTCGTTTTTACAACTTCTCTGTTTCACGGACGAATTGCGAAATTACGGCTACGAATGCTGTGCGTGAAAACACTGTCAAAATACGTCATCAAGGCCACATGCACAGGCATTACTATCCGAGGGAAGATGAATCGATTCGGCGCATGCGCTCCGCCTCCGTTTTAAACTCCTAAAATCTTACCTACTATAGTTAAAACATCTCTGTAATTTTACTTCTCTTAAACATGTCCGAATCTGTCAAAAAAAACTTGGCTGAGACGATGAGAGAGCGCTCGACTGCTGGTTTAAAACAGTGGTGGGGTACAACAGTGGTGGTAGCTACTGATCACAAGGTGGGTTAATTCAAATTCCAACACCACCAAGTGGCCAATGTAAATGCTAATGCATTAAAAATGGGACTATTGGTATTTGTGTGGTTTGCCTTACATTTAACACTACTGTGGGAGCTGCTGTTATCATATTTGCCAAACAAACTGTAAAGAAATGTGGAGATTGGTGATGGAATTTAGTTACAATGTAAAGTGCTGGCAATCCCCCAAGAAAAGGCTCAGCACTGTGGGGTTTTTTTTCCTCTTCTTTTTTTATAACCTTTTTATTGGGATTTTGCAAGAATAACAAGTGGACATTAGAAATATACTGGTCAAAGTAATAATAATGAGGTAAGAACGACCCAGTCTTGTGCATTCAACACTTAAATTAAATTTAAAAAATATATTTTTAAAAAAGGTACCACAAGAAATATTGTATAATAATAATAGTAATAATAATAGCACATGTTACAAGAGTTGTTGGTTGGTCAGTAAAATATAATAGTGATACTACTTGTAATTATGTTAAAACATCTGAGATATCTGGGATTGTCTGCTCCTTTCCGTGTATATACAAAAAACAGTGTCTCGAGTGTTGTCCAATTTTCTCAGGGAGCCATTTAACAAGCACCCAGTCTTTTCTAGTTTAGCTTTCTCTTTGTTGTCTTTCTAAAATATGAAGGGTCATTATTTTTAAACTGATATGTTGATCTAAAGCATAATAAAGACCTTAAACAGATGGAAAGTTGAGCGTTCGGGGGTCTGGTTGTGTGTATCTGTGTTCCTGTGTGTTGATTGCTCTTGAGTTTAGTGCTCTGTATTGTACAATGCTGTAAATTGCTTTCCACTCAAAATGTGAACACTGCAACAACTCCTGATTAAGTTCAGCAGTGCAGTGTGCTTTAGTCCTCATACTGTTTCACACTTTAACGTCAAACACGCACACGGATCTCTGTTGTTGTTTTGTTTTTTCGTTTACATCCGCACGATTTGTAAAATGCATAGTGTCTTTTTGTATGATTTATGCAGTCATACAGATTATGCAGTCATACTGTTTTGTTAGTAGACTACAGCAAATGGGGGGGGGGTGGAGCAGAAAATGTGCAATACTACAAAAGTGTTGTATTGAATATACTGTAATGTGTAATTGTTGATGGACATGCTGTTACTAAAAATGAACCAACAATTTCTAACCAATCAGATTTAAGAGTTCAACAGAATTTATATTTTATGATGGTTATTTAGTATATTTTACTTACACACTTTATTCTGGGATCTGGGAAGTTTGGTGGCCTTGGGCTCTTTGCATGCCAGGCCTCGTTCATGCACTAGGTTTCTTTTTCCTCTGTCACTAGTACGTACGTTTTTCAATGATTTGCATTGGCTTTTCTTCGGTCAGATCGGAGTGCTGGCCTTGAATGCCCATGATTCTGTCACTTGTTTACTGGCGCATACGTACAGTAGATGGTAATTAGTGTTGTTCGGTTCACTTGGTGGTGGTGTTGGTGTTAAGGCTGAGGGTTGTATACATGGTTTGTTGGCTGTAAAGAGTCTAAAGGGAGATATTTTACTTATGAAGTGTAAAAAATTATTATTTTACTAGTAACTGTAAACACATTGTGTTATTTTGGGGGAAAAAAAGCCCAAACCACATGGTGTGGCCTTGTACATGTTTTTGCATTTCTTTGTTTTTATTTCAAAAGTCTGAAAGGTTGTTATTAACTGAACATTAAAAAAAAAATTTGTGTCAGAACAATCAGCATCTAAATATGTCATGCAAAACCAATGATTTTTTTTAATGGTCCACGTAATATTGTGTGTAATGATATGCGTGTACATTTGCATTTAGTGCATATTTATTATATGCAGTAATCACTAAAAAAAGCAGTCACTACACAACATCAGGTGTAAATTAAGAATCTGTTTATTATGCCTAAACAAGTATCAGGTTAAACAGACAACAAACAGTTATCAGGTTTTTAATCATTTGCAGAAACCAACATTTCTGACCATACTTGTTCTTATTTAGCATCAAATACGTCTTAATCATGAGCTTGCTGCATTTATGTTGTTTTTATTTTTGTAACAATCAAACTTGTCCATTGTCACAGTTTCAAACCTGACTAATGCTATCCTTCTTCATCCTTCCAAAATAAAACAATTATAGTGCCAACACTGCTTTTTATGTTAAAAACATCTCCACGTGCATCGTTTGTCTTTTTAAAATGACAAACAATTACACCTTTTTTGCAATAAAAAATAATGCACACAGCATTTCTCCAACATTTCTTTAGATATAAAAATTGATTGCATTACCATACATAATAGAATATTTATTTGCACTATGATTGAGCCAGGAACAGTCATGTCACTTTAACTCTATATAACAGCTTGTATAGCTTATAAGGTACACATATAATGTATATAGAGAAAGAACAAGCTTGAAGTACAGAGTTAAAAATAATACTTTGGCATATATAGATTAACAGTCAGTTTTTAAAGAGATCTAAAATATTACATATCTTAGATGGACAGCATACAGTTCTGTTTTGAAAGTTAGTGATGTACATACGTTCAAGGAGACAGGGACAGATGAAAAGGCTAAAGTGGCCAGTCAAATTCTCCCCATTATTTACTGGATCTGATGGAGATAAAAAGAAAACAAA
The DNA here is from genome assembly GCA_030522415.1 of Channallabes apus. Classification (NCBI taxonomy): domain Eukaryota; kingdom Metazoa; phylum Chordata; class Actinopteri; order Siluriformes; family Clariidae; genus Channallabes; species Channallabes apus. The sequence goes on along the minus strand of CM060119.1, from coordinate 25,810,425 downwards.
AAAAACAGCAATAATAATAATAATGATCAATAAATTGCATTTAATATATGAAGTAATTTCAGTCACTGTATACCTGTTTGTAGGAAAAGCCTCCAGTGGAAACGATCTACTGGAACCTTTGGGAATCTGCAAGTTATATAAAAACCCTTTTTCAATCTCAAGCAATTTTTGTGAACAGCATGGTTACCATATTCTACCCAATGAAATCCAACTACTTGTTGATTTTAAGTAATTGCTTCCTCCTGGTCAGGGTGATGATGAATCAGTGAATAAATAAATTAAATGGCCTAATAAAAAATTTACGAATCATCAGTTTCTCATGTTAACATGCACATAGATTAGTCAAGTGAAGATACAACAAAGTAACTTGTATCTCAGGTGCTGAGAAAGATATGATATTGATAATTAGATTTTAAAATAACTCATAATTGAGATACACACAAAACAAAACATACTTCATATTTCTTATTTCATAGTATGACCAACAGTTTCTTTTAAAGTTGCTATTTGACAGGTATACGGTCAGATCCAAATGTATTGACAGTGACACAATGTTTGCCATGTTGCCTCTGTATACCACAACAGTGGCTTTAAAGCAATCGAGACATAACTGAAATGACTTTGAACACTTTATTCAAAAGCAAATGCCTGATATGTCACTTCATGGCCAGCTGTGATCTGTTTCTTGACCAAAAGTTATTTTATGAGCAAATAAAGATCAAAGGTCTGGAGTTTATTGAGTGTTAATGTTACACTTTTGTAGCTGTTCATGGAAACTCTCAATGAGAGTCCAAAGAAGTGTCAATGCAAGTGAAGGAGGCCATCATTAGGCTGAAACAAACAAATAAACAAAAACAAGCAAACAGAACAGACCTATCAGAGAGATCGCAGACATTTAGAGGGGCCGAGCCAATAATTTTTTCATACATTCTCTCAAGTGAGCAGAGCAACATACAAAGGCTTTGAATATAAATGTATGGCTTCTGGTAGAACTGGGTCAGTGGTGTTTTTTTATGTTGTGACTGCTGACAGAAGTATCTGAAGTAGAGTTATATCAGAAGTAGAGTTATACTTTCTATTACTGTAGATTCAGTCAAACGGTGCAAAATTGCGAAAGCAACACCATCCAGAGGAACAATGGCTTGAAACTAAATCCATGCCAAGGAAATGGTGTGTTCTTGTGCAATTACATTTGGGTGGGAAAAAATGGCTGTAATTCCTATATGGTAAAAGTAATCCTTTAGTAAACACCTTGAATTGAAGCTGAACTTTACATTTCAATCACGTCTTGAAAAAAAAAAAAAAAACAATAGAATTATATATAATGTCACTGTCCAAATACTTATGACCCTGAATGTAAGCCTATATTCACACAATACATTTCTAGATGATTTCCAAGCATTGGACAGCTCTATAAAAGTTTTAAAGCACCTACTGGTCAAAAATCTGTAAAAATGACAACAAAGGCTGATTAGGACCGGACGTCCACTACCCTTACACACTCTATGAGGGCTCCTCTAATGTGGTTTATTTTACACCACATTTAGCACATTGGGTCTCCCTGAGTCAGACTTTGTCCAGCACATCTTGGATTAATATCTGGGGAAATTCAAGGCCAAGTGATCACCTCTTTGTCATGTTCCTTAATCTGTTGCTAAACCATTTTTGCAGTGTGTAAGTGTGCATTATCATGATAAAAGCACTTGGTCAGCAGCAATGTTTAGAAAGGTGGTACTGTATGTAAAAATGGCAGGAAACAAGGTTTCCTAGCAGAACCTTGAGACCAGACCACCTTCCACCACTGCTCCATGGTCCAGTGCTCATGTGGTCCAGATGCTTACATGCCCATTGTAAATGCTTTAAGCAGTGGACAGAGGTCAGCATGGGCATCCTGATGGATTCAGAGCTACATGGCCCCATACACAACTGCAATGCACTGTATTTTAAGACAATTTTCTATTAGAGCCAGCATTCAATTTCTCAGCAGTTTGCACTACAGTAACTCTTCTGTGGATTGAGACAAGCCAGGTTAGCCTTCACTACCCTACTGTCAGTCTTAGGCACCAATGACCCTGTTACGTGCAGAGGTATAGTGCACGTATATATGTGTGTAGTGCACGTATGTGCGCATACATCACTGAATACTGGAAATACCCCACAAGACAGTTGCCAGTTGCTCTGATCCAGTTGGCTATTGATCCCAATGTGAACCCTTTCAAAGTCACTTATATCCTCCTTATGCTTCATACTGCCTAATATATCCCACTACCTAATATACAATTTTCATCTGTCAGTGATTTTAAAGTGGATGATCAGCATATATCAAGTCAAGTGTACAGTAGTAAAAGTGTTAAGCATCTCAACTTAATTTGGTTTGAGGTTATACCATTAATAACGTCAATTCTGTCCCACCAGAATATATGGTTATAAATGGTTGGTCAGTATACTGTGATATTACTCATGCTATAATTTTATTGCACTTGCTGAACTTTATGAAGTAAGTTATTGTATCTCCAAAGAGTTGGTGTAGCTGCAAGTGTGCTACAGCCAAATAGGAGGCACAGTTGACTGGAGACTAGGATGGTCTAATTAAATATGTGAAATCAGGCTCTTGCTTCGTTGGAATGAAAGACTGCAGTGTTAAGATTCAAGACTGCTAGACTTTGTAATTAAAAGAAACAATCTGCTACAATGAGTCGAAAGACTCACATTTGACATGACAGGCAATTGTCTTTGTTGCAGAACCTGGGTGGACTTGTTGGCGTTTTCTCTCTGCCTCAGTTTCTTCAGCAACCTCTTCACTTTCCGGTCACTGGGGTCTGCACACTTCACCAACCTCTTAGTATACAATCTGTGCAAATTAATACAAAGTCAGGCAAAGACACCTTTAGTTTCATGCATAATGGAGGTTTAAATCAACACCAGCAAGACTGACCTATTAAGTAAAGTGCTTGGATATTTCTCATCCAAACTCGGGTGCATTTTGACTGACAACACTACATTTCATAATAAAAATATGACCCGCATGATATAAAAAGGCATAGTTTAATTTAGTTCCAGGTATGTGATTGTTTCAAGATGCCTGAAATACTTGCATGATGGCTTTTATGCTGCAGTCCGGCCCCTCGTTCTGCACCTCAAACTTGAGAACGTCTTTGGTCCGCACATTCTGCTCCGAGTACTGCATACAACACTGGACATTCCGCTGCATCTGAACACCATTCCCTGCCGAAAAGTTCCCATTTAATAACAATTTCCAAAATGACAACAAACTTTCAGATGTAAATCTTTTTGAAATATTTCAAAATGTGCCATTCTTGACCTATATGTTCGCCAATGCATGGTCAAAATGGTATATAGGTCACAAAAAAAAAAAAAGATCACTGGAGTGAATGCTTAAAATAACATTTAGTACATGGGTGCTGTTCTGCAGCTATATGTTTCGTTACTGCTTAAGCATGACAACATGGCTGACACAAATGACCTTCACATATATTCATGTTTTTGCGTACTATTCATTATTTAATAGTATTATGCGACATTATGGCAGATATTGTAATGATTGGAAATGCAGAGCAAACAAAAACGAGCTGACGTGCTAGATTCTTCCTGTGGCTGGCATGGTAACACAGAACAGCCTCTATCCCCATCACACACATGGCTGATTTGCATCAAAAGCTTATTACACCAAACAGATAAGACACTATCCTTTCCACCATGATCTGTTCCCTGAGCCAATTTTCGACATCCCACTAAGGCAAAACTCCAGAACATCTCAAAGCTCTTACCTTCTAGATATCCGAAGAAAACAGTGGCAGAGAGCATGAAGACGGTCTGCAGCAACATGGTCAATCTTCTGCTCATCATAACAGACTGTTATCTGCTATCTTCTGGATGGTATTTTTGTTTTTTATATATCTCTCCACTCACAGACTCCCTCCCTTTGCCTGCTGTCGTTTTCTCACATGCTAACACACCCACCTCCTCCTCGCGCTTCTTGTGTGTGATCCTCGCTCTGTGTCTTCTCTTTCTATGCAGACTCTTATAAGTGCTTCATTCTGTAATGATGAGGATTTACAGCTGTGTCTGAAGTGGATGAATTACTTTATCCTTTTAAAATGAGTTTTCTTATAGAGTTTTAATGATAACCAGCTGTTCAGCTTTATACAGCATATAATATACATATACTGTACAATTTGTTACTATGTTGGCATATGAAATGTTGATTAGGCTATTTTTCAGGGTTTTAGCTGAAAAATGTTTTTATAATCAAAAGAAATGTGACATGACATGTTTGCATAATGAATAAGTGTCTCAATTATGGTAAATCCAGTTTGGCCATGTAAGAGGTTTCATATGACCTAACAGTACTTCATACTGTATACTGTAGACGGAAAGTGTACTCAATTTATAAACACCTTTCATGACTCCTAAATGTTACATTCATACAAAGAACCATATTGTTTTACTTAAGAGAATCATTTATCAGATTTCTAAAGGGGTTCCACTTGTAATCTGTTGTAGAACAACAATCTATGGACACTTCAGAGAACTCCATATTTAACTGTACAAACTGATTTAAAGGCAAAAAAGGGAAAAAATCCACTCATCAATATTTATTCAGTATTCATTATTTATGACAGCCAATATTTATAATAGATTACAGTAGATTATAATAAATATCTGATGTTTTTTTAATAACCTTTTATTTAGTTGGTTAGAAGTTGTCAATTAATAAACAAGGTAGGTAACTATTACCGATATACAAAGTCAAAAGAGTTAAAAATATAAAAATTCTTTAAGCACAGTATGGTGAGACTCTTTGGGTTTAAAAAAATAAAATATCAATGGGTAACTCTTTGCAAAGGTGCCTGGATGTCATAGAAAAAAACTCTACCTTGATGTTATCCAAGCACTAGTGAAACACTGGGATAAGTGCATTAGTGTATCAGGAGATTATATAGATAAATAAAGATGTGTTCAGCTATTCTTCACAATCAAAAGTCCCAGTTTGACTAACACTCCTTGTACTGTAGTTACCCTTGCACTTCTCAGAATCCCTTAAAGGGCATCTACAGTACTATGCAAATTCACTATTTGCATGTTCTCCACATGCTTGGTGGTACTTTATTTACATAGTTACTGAAATTTGGTGCATTTGGTGGGAGAGTGAGATGAAGGGAGTTTTAAGTATTAAGACTCGCTAAAATACCTGTTGTTGTGACTTTCGGCTGCTCCTGGCAAGAGGTTGCTACAGCGGACACTTGGTCCATACATGCAAGCTTGGCACAGGTCATGTGTGTCTGTGAGCACATGTGAGCAAAACATGGTGTAGAAACTTCTGTGAAACAGCATGAGCAACAAATCATAAATGTACGGTTGATCTTCTTCAGTGTTAGTCAACCCTGGTGAGCAGATCTTATGTATGATTAGTTACCAGTGAAGTAGCTCCTCTTTAGCAAGTAAGAAGCTAAACATTCAAAGAACCAATGAGGGAGCCAAGAGTGCAGTAATAATTACACCAAATTAATAAACACTAACTTAGTGCTTTACTTATGTTTATATTGTTCAATACTAATAGTAGCATCTGAAATGATACCCGCTTCATCTCATTTAAATGAAAAAACAACAATATGGAGTAGGTACCGAGTTGATCATGTGTTCAATCAATAAATAAAGGCATATGAATTTACTTATTTAAAAGTTTACTGCATGGCAATAAAGACTGGATGAAAACCCAAGAAAATTATATATATTTTTTTACTGTTTCTGTAAAATAACAACGGAATTAAATTTGGTTTCAGATTTGTCAATGTTTGAACAAGTCATTCGATTCCTATGAAGAACACATACCTCAGGTCATGAGAAAAAGTCTGTATGAAGTTAACATCAAGATAAATACCAGGAATTCAGTCTGGAATCCTTTAGCTGTAAAAACATTCCTTCCCATTTAAGCCAGTGTCCACAAAGGTATGCACATTTCCACATTTTCTGCGTACCTTTTATATAATTGTGAGATTACTGAAGATAGCCGACATAAGTATGCTAACCATGCAGAATAACAGAAAGCTTCATCGAATCTCTGGTATGAAGTTATAAAAATGACAATCATGCTGAGAGACAGACCAGGAAGGATTTACAAAAAACTGACCAGAGAAACTCTGAGCAAAGATGTACAGTTTCAGTAAAGTGCAAGTCACTCCGTTTAGCAAAAGTCCTATTTGTTAACTACTATAGAGGATGACTTTATTACTGTCCAACATTAAAAGAACATGCACTTATAATTTTCATTTTATAGTAAACTCAAAACATTCCCCATTCACTTTGAACAAAAATGAACGCATTGTCAACTGGGAAAAATCAAGACTTTACTGTGAAAATTGGGACAAGGGAATGGCCTTTCAGGAGACCATTAACTCTTTTTACCAGAGGACAAAAAATTTATTTGTGTATGTGCTGATGGTGTCTGTGTTTAGTATTTACTTTATTTCTTAAGTAATGGTTCATATGAAAGCAGACATACTAGGCTTTCAGCTATATATAAAAATCAACATTGGGTTTACTATGAAAAAAGTTGTGGTGTCCATTTTATCTTTTCATCCACTTTGAATATCACTAGAGCCTATCACAGGGAACTCCAGGCACAAGGGAGGGCACATTCTGGATGCACTGCTATCCTATCACTGGGCACAAGCATACACCCACTGACCAACCAATCATACTGAGCAATTCGAAAATGCCGGTCAGCCTACAACAAATGACTTAGGACTGTGAGAAGAAACCAAAGTACCCAGTGGTAACCGAAACGAAATCATAACTGATCTATAAAATCTCAAGTAAAAAAAAAAAAAAAAAAAAAAAAAAAAAAAAAAAAGCACACAAGCATTCTATAAGGGGCTTTCAAGTCAAACTGGGACTTTAGATTGTGCAGAATAATAGACCTAAAAACCTCATTTCATTTCTCTATATAATCCCCTGCTACACATTGCTCATTTCACTAGTGCTTGGATACCAACCATCAAGTGTTCTCAGTACACCAGAGACATGATCAGACTGCCTGCTTCATGCCTGAAACACTGGCCTCCCAGGAACTCCTATAATGTCCCAAACATGTAGCAATCTCTTTGAGTAAGGGCATGACAGGGGATGTGACAACAACTCCCAGCCAATATACTGTAATGCGCAAGTGTTGTTAGTGAATGATTGTGTGTACAGTTCCCACAGACAGATCCGCCTTTTCCTCATATTAATGACAAGTTGTCTGTTAATTTTCAAGGATCAGACGTTCATGGAAACATTTGCACTATTCTCATCACCGTACTGTGTTTAAAGTCTCCTGTAAATGTTCATCAGTTTTACACCTTTATACATGAGAAATTTCATCTCAAGTCCCGGTTTGACTTGAACGCTTCTCAAATGTTTTAGTTTTCTCTTAAATTCATTCATTCATGCATCAACTTAATTAGAGAAACAGCGCACTATTAACATTCATACTACTATAAATAATAATAATAAACATTTTATTTCAGCATTAAAATATTTGGCAAGAGCAAAGTAGTATTCACAAATAAAACTGTCACTTTACAGACATATTTCAGACACAGATTTGTAAATATATTCTAAACTGTACATCTTCATACTAAAAAAAAAAAAAAAAAAAATCTGTCTTGGAAAAAGTTTCCCAGCTCAATACTGTACATAACTGTATAAACAAAATACCCATCTTTTCCTTATTAAAGGAAGGTGGGTGCAAGTTAGTCCAAGGTACCTAGAAGAAAGAAAAAAGAGACAAAAGAAAAGAAGCATGACATTTAATTGTTATCTTGCAACATTTAAAAATATGACATATTAATATGTAGAACACCTCCAGCTGGCACAAGAACATCAAATCTATATTAATACAAGTAAGTGAATTTATAACTGAGTGTTCGTGTTCTTTAGTGGCCTTCATAGTTAACGATACACTGCACTGAAACCATAAATGCCCTTCTCCTGCTGTTGGCCACTTGGCACATCATTAAAAAGACAAGCGCTAGCTGTCAGAAGTAAAGTGCACAGTTGTAGTCGAGTTCTGTGCTCCACTGAAACAAAGGATAAAGCAGCTTTTTTTTGCTCCATGTTTTAAGACATCTGTGTTCATGTTTTTTTTTTTTTAAACATACATCCCACTGAGTGTTGGATATGCATTGAACAGTTTCTGTTTATTTTGAAGATTTTTTTAATTGGGTATAACAGACTATGAAAAGTAACTTATACTTTGTGCTGTTATAATCCTGCTTTAGGTGCTACTGCACTGCCACTGCATCAGTGGACTCAATCGTTTTATAATGTCCTAATCTGGTTCTACGGACCTGTGTGTTATTTCATAGTTTACAATTCTCCAATATTGTTCTCTAATGTAGAAACTAAATCAGTAAACAAAAACACATTAGGTGTGTCCAAACTTTGAACTGGTACTGTATATTTTGTTTACTTACCCTCTAGAAATGCAAACTCATCTGCTGCCTCAATAGCATTGTCTACCAAAAAGAGATGCGCAATTTACTATAATGTGGTTTCAAAATTAGATTCAAAGTTACTAACCTTAAACCGCTTTAACGTACCTAGATCTTTCCTCTGTAACGTTTTCCTTTTTCCTTGCTGTGCATAAAAAAGTGCATCCTTGGCGATCATTTCCACAAACAGCTCCTTTAAGAGTAACAGAAAGTTGGAATATTCATCATTACTACTGGTTGGCCCAGTATTTAGATATTTATATTTAGAGATATTAAAATTTAGTATTTAGAGTCCCAAATTAGATCATATAAATAACCTCAGCTAGGGTCATGTGACATATCTAACTAGATCGCAGCCCCAATTTCTATATGTGTGCTAATCAAGGCATAGAAAAACTACCAATATTATACATATCAATAAAAAGACTCACATTATCTGCTGGTTGGATAAATAGACAGAGCAACTCACCAATGGAGTGTAAAGCTTCTGTTCAACATCCCATTAATAAATTACTTTTGTATGATTTTATTATTAGTAAACTTACAAGTACTAAATACTGTAGTCATTCCACCTAGAATTAAGATCATGAGTCTCTCACACGATTAAATGTTTTTTTCCCCTACAAAAAATTTATTGCACTATTAACTAAAAAGAAAAATTCTCTGGTAACAAAAGTTGCTTTTTCTTTGTTATAGTGAATAATTTAAAAGCTGTTCAACATGAATAAAATGTTAACAATAATAATTGACAAAACTAAATAAATAGTGCCTGTGCTTGTTGGTCATTCAGCAACTACAGAACTTCATCGCCTGCATTAATTTATATCTTATTTTTACCAGTATAAGGTAAATGTCAGTTTGTTAGGTAGTTTAAAATTACATACATAACTTACAGTATAGAATTTATTGATCTAGGTTTTATTGCTCGATCATAACATACTACGGTATTAGAATAATACTCTCTTGCTTTCGATCTGTAACAGCTAGAATCAGCGCGTCAGATTTAATTAACTAATAGTCAGTTATATCCGAATTAAGACCATACATACCCGTCCCTGTTCAGACAGTTGAATGTATTAAAATTTTTTGCGAGTGCACATGAGTGTGAGACATTTACCTTATTCTGATAAAATAATAATATAGACAAACATGGGATGAGAAAGTGTAAACTTGCTGCTAAATGCAAAAACAGAATAAAAACTTAACGATTTGACATTTTTGCATTGAGGGACATAAAGCATCAAAAGGAGCCAATAGAATAAAACAGGTCATCAGACTGCAACTCTCCTCCCAGTTTCTGATTGGCTGGTACTGTCCTTTCTCTAGCCTCTAATTAACTGGAATTGAGTGAGTGAGCGTCGTGGGCTTCCACTAATACTGGAACGCTGTATACGAGAATGAGAGGTGAGGTAAGGGATCAAGTTGCATGACTAATCTTTAGAATTAATATTGTTGTTTTACACTGTGTGAGTGTGACTGATGCAGCAAACTGGAATTGTTTTCAGTTATGAAATTGAATTCCTTTTGTGTCGTGATTCACGGATCACCACACTGATTCTAAAATTTATTTTTACATTTATAATTGAGATGAACTGGTCGGCCAGTGACCAGAATTTGTTTGTTTTCAGTTTGATTGCCATGACCGGTGATTGGTCGATTAGCCTCAGATATAAACTATTCTGTAATAAGCGCAGAAGATTCCGAGTGGCACAACAGAAACACATTTTTATGTTATCACAAATCACATGCTTTAAAACCCTCCAATCTGTCTGTTTATCCAAACTCAGTGAATTAGTCTTAACCCCACTCATTACACAAATCGGTCACAAGTCTCAAATCACTGCGAGCGCAGTTGTTTTTGGTTGCTGCTCGCCACAGAGGATCATCTGATCCGCACAACAACTTGGCACAGGTTTTACACCTGCCCTTCCTGACACAACCCTCCCATTTTATCCAGGCTTGGGACCAACACTGCGTCTAGTGACTGGGGTTGGGGCAATAAACTGCAAGCATTAATTTGTCAAAAATCACATGAGTCAGAAGTTGCACACATCCACATTCTCGCAGCCCCTTAACCCAGTGGTTCCCAAACTGGGGGTCGCAGAATAATTTCAAGGGGTCGCGAGAGGGATTAAAAAATATATTTTTTAATTGTAATACACACTTCAGTATTACAAGTAAATGCTATAAATAAATATTTTCTGATTTGTAAAGATATTACTGATTGAGTGAGTTAAAATTGAGCGTTAAAAAAAAAAAATTCACGACATCACTGTGCAGCGACTGACTCACTAGTTATTGCTACAGCGCACAACTGCACGTGAAAACCGCAACTGCCGAGATGGATAAATTTGTTATTCGCAAATTTAAAAATGTTAAGGAAATTGTTTGTCTGAGTCATCGGAACCATGTACATCGACCAAGCAAAAGAGCAAGACCTCATCAGACCAAAGTAGGTAACGTCGGAAATATGAGGAAGAACTCAAAGTGCAGTATCAGTATTCAGTAAGTTGCGGTAGAAACCGAATACACGAGTTGTCCCGTACAGCAGTGGATGTACTGCTTCAATTTGGATCTACATATTTGTGTGAGCAGTTTTTTCCCGCTGTTACATATAAAAAATAAATACAGCTCACGTCATGTCGAAGATGATAAGCGGGTAGCTGTATCCACCATCAGGCCACGAATTAAGCTTTTGTGCTGCCAAAAACATGTACACCCTTCCCATTGAAATGTAAGGCAAAATTATTTAGATGTATAGTAAATGTAGTCAAAATACTGTGAAAAGCTTATGTTTATTGCTTGTTTTTGATAGTGGGGGTCGCGAGATCTTGTCGATCTTCAATTAGGGGTCGCGGGCTTGAAAGTTTGGGAACCACTGCCTTAACCCACATGCTCCCCGTCAAGTTGAGTTTTGAGACTTGAGGTGTTCAAGGCAGTAAAATATTCTGCACCTTTATAATCCTACAGGTGACTCACTCTGAACTGTTTACACACTGGTATACCATGTGGTAGGAATTATTTGCTATGTCTGTTTAGAAATACAAATTTTGGCTGATGACAAAGATACTTGCTGATCAGTACAACGTTAAACTCTTGTATTTTAAGTTTATATGGTTTATATGGCGCTTGGTTTAAAGGTAAAAAAAAACTAATGCTATAAGGAATGGGCTAATTTTAAACTTTTTAAAGGCTTAAAATTGTAATGAAATCGGTTAAATTTAATAAAATTGTGATCCTTATAGTATTACAATATTAACTGAATCGTCACCTAGGTATCGTGAAATCATCTAATCGGGAGATGACTGACTGGCAATTCCCACTGCTAATTTCTACCACTTGGAGATTTCATTTGTGCTCTTAAGCATTTTAGTAAATACCTGCGTTTGCCGTGATTTGTATATTATACATCAGGGCTGTGCAATTAATCGAAATCGTATCGAATTCGCGATGTGAATATGTGCGATTTCTAAATCGCCTTACAGCTCGATTTTTGCTCGCTCCTGACTTCTAGTTTTTTCACACATACACACATTTACTTTTTGCCATAGGTCTGTTCTAGAGACATTTTGTTACACATTTACTAGGTGATTTTTTTTATTTTGCCTTATGTCGGTTTTAGAGACATGCTACAGAGATCTTTGATAAAGATCTAACTGTTTTCCTTTGGAAAAATGTTTCATATTCACACTGTAAAACATGTCGGTGTGTGTCAAAATGGTGATTAAAATCAAAATCGCAATATTGTTCAAGAAAATCGTGATATGTTTATTTTTATCCATATCGCACAGCCCTATTATATATACACAAATAATAATGAACTAGGCATATTAATTCGTGACGTCACCGCGCGTAGAAACTGGTACAGCGCGTGCGTTAGCCGTTATCATCGTAAGAGCGGACAACACGAGGCGATCTTATTAGCTGAATATTAATAATAATAACAATAATAATAATATAAAATCTTAAATACTATTTCAGTGCCTGAGTTAGCTTTCAAAATGTCGTTTTTGCTCTAAGTTTCTAGCTCGTGCGACAAACCAGCGCAAGCTAACTTAGCTCGCTAGCAGCACACAAAGTGTTTATTTGATGACAAGCTCGCCAGCTAGCCTACTTCTCACATGAATGTAGATTATTATCATTAAAAGAATGCTACTGGTTTGGGAAATTAACTAATATTAATGCTAATGTTTGATGTAAAAGCGGGTTACATGAGCTAACCCGGTTATGGTGCAGTAATCCTGACTCACCGTGGCTTTAGCTATGATAAACACAGACTCCTGACTCGCCAGACTCACGTCCGGGTCAGCCTTCATCAGGGCTTTAATCCGGGACAGGGGTAATTTGGCGAGGCGGTGCTGAGGGCCCGAGGCAGGCCCGGGGTGCTGCTGTGTGTGTTCCTCCTCGGCATCATGTCCCCGCGCTTCCTCTTCACTCCGCTCAAACTCCGGCTCCGAGACAGGCACACTCACCGCTACTCCCGTGGCCATGAGTGCTGAATACTTACTCCAATGCGCACAAGAGGAAACATGCGTTTTGAAACGTGTACTGAAAGCGCGCGATTTCTCTTCCACCAAATCACACTACAGACAGGAAGGGGCGGGGCTCACAACAGACGTCACGTCATGACCAAAGGGTTAAGGAGAAGGTCTGAAGAACGTCTTACTTCTGGATTGTGTTGTTCTTTTATTTTTTGTTTGTCCAGCTCATTCTCTAACACCACGAGATGTCCTCAAGCCAGCTCTCAAGTTTTCTTGGGTCTGCCTCAGGACCATCATCCACTCTGATGCGCCTCACACAGCTTCAGCAGGAGCTAGAAGAGTAAAACCAGACCCTGGAGAAAATCCATTAAACACACACTAACCAGACGTCTCTACTGAACCTGGAACTGTGGCATTGTGAGGCAGCATCACAATCCCCTGTGCCACCATGCCATCTCCATCATGTTGCAAAAAAATAAAAAATACACTTAGTTAACCGTTATACTTTTTTGCATGACATGGTTGAATCATTAAGACCACTAGATGATTCGATTAGATTTTAAAATTGATCTAAATGGGGTCACGGTTAGAACAAGATCAATTGTCTGCAATTGATTTTCTTGAATAGTTTCCTTTTTTGTTTATAATACAGAACATGTCCATGTTCAGGAACTCAGTGCCAGTTTTCTAGCTATTCATCCATGTGTTTGTTGTGTATGCATGATATCTTTTAGCTTCAGGGCCTGCTCACTACTCTCAGTTGTACATACAGTACAACAGTACAGTATGCCAATGTGCATATATACCCAGTCAGTTGTCCCATTCATGCTGTTCATTGCACAATTATTAATATTATATTATTAGTAGCACTGTTGTCACTTGGTCATAAATACAATTACGTGTATACTGTATATCCACCCATCCATCCATCTAGGAACCTCTGTAGTCCAACTATGGATTGGGACCAATATATGTATTCTAATTTTTACAACCATGGTATGAATAATCTGCATGTCTTTGGACTGTGGGAGGAAAATGGAGTACCCCGAGGAAGCCTATCAAGCACAGGGAGAACATGCAAACTTCATGCACATACACCCGAGGCAGGAGTCAAACCCAGACCCTGGAAGTGCAGGGTTATAGTGCTAACCACCCAGCCACCATTCTGCCATACGTACAACTCTCACAATTATCCAGTGTCTACTGATTTTATATGCAGTGTGCAATCACATCTACCAACCTGTTTTTGTTACTGTCTTCATTGCTACTTGAAGTCTGGAATTTTCTTCAGGATCAATAAATCTAACAAATCAATCAATAAATCTATCTATCCATCCATCCATCCAACAAAAGAACTTTTTAAATTTTGGTGTTTTTCCAAACAGGATCAAAGTCAAACTGCATGTTGGGATATGCCATATACAATATTTTAAAGGGTTTTATGGACATAAAAGGTCAAAGTAACATCATTAGCTTTATTTCTGACTGAGGTATATAAGGGTATTATACACATTTAAATTAGTATCTATTCTATTTTTATAGGATTATGTTATATCATTATATCATATGTTATATATTTTATATCATTAACTGCAATCCGCACTGATAACACAGATAAAGCATGTCTGCAGCATTTTGACAGGCAGCAACAGCTCAGATATTAATACGTCTCCTAATTGGATTAGCCACTAATGATCTGCAGAGGTTTAGGATGCACACTGCTGTCTTTCTCAGTATAGACGTTTCTCTGATACAGAGAGTAAGATGAAGGACCCCCAACTGCCAGGTAAGTGTTAAATACATTCATTTTATATACTGGAGATTAATGAAGAATACAATCTAAATACTCAGTGCAGGTTAACTTCTTCTCTTCTTCTTCTGATTGATGATATTTGATGATTACTTTAATTAGTTTATTATTTATCATATATCATTTATTATTATTTATTATATTTTTTTATATTTATAATATGTATAAATATACATATTATAAACCTTTATATAAAAAATAATAAATAAAAAAATATGTTTGCTCTAAAAGTGTGATTTTGGCATCTATGATTTTTATTGGACACATTATTAAGGTCTCATTTTATGTGCTTTCTAAAGCTAAGTTTACTTTCTAAATTACAAAGAAAACAAAACTATTTAAATAATTTAACACAAATGATGCCCAGCATATATGCACTACTACTATATGCACTACTATCTTTTTATCTCACCTCAAACCTTGCAGACTGTTCTATAAATTTAATTTTGTTTAATTTTATTTTATTCAATTTGTAGACACCAATTTATATAATGAGAATTAAACATTGAGCATCAACAAAATTCAAATAAAACTAACAGATTTGTTGAAATCTATTTTTAGACACAAAGCTAGTCCTTAATCTGTGATTCTATACCTGGCCTCTAATCTCAAACTCTTACAAAATCTTTTCCCTATCAGTGGCACTGCCTTGATCTCTCCAGGCTATCAAAAGCTAAAGCGATTAAGTTAGAAGGAAATGAACAAAAGTACTACAAAAGTAAACCCTTAACATTAACAACAGGGAAATAAGAAAGATCCAAAAAAACCAAAAAGGTTTCTTTTTATTATAATTCAACCTAGTTCTTAAAAAAATAGTAGAATTTCTGTCATTTTTATACAAATTAATAATGTAGTATATAATTATATTATTAATTACCTCTTTTAAAATTTTGATTTAGTCATTCATAAAGTTTAGTCATTCCTCGTAAACCATGCCAAGAGTTGATTACAATGTGCTTTGCTGTTCTGTCCTCACCTTGCTACTGTATGTAACTGTCTGGGAGATTTAACATGTGGTGTCTGCTACATCGACATGGTCATGGTCATCCATTGTGATCCAGACAGCCACTTATATGTAGTAGATCACTAAGATTTTGAGATCACATTGAAAAAAAAGTAAACTTACAGTCACACATTTACAGATTTGAAAAAATCCTAAACAAAAGAGAATATCATGTACAACACATTACATCACTGGAACATTATACTAAGCAATGTTTTGGGCTGTTGTGATTTCAAACATTTGGCAATCTGGATATCATTGTGTGCTGAGACATAAATTAGACAAAAATATTACAGACATACAGTGTCCTCAAACTGACAGACATGTTTGTTGCTCATATGATTAGCATGCACGGGATGACCTGTAAGAGTTTCAGACACGCTTAGTGTCTGGCACTAATAAGCAAAGTCATCCATTTCCTTATTACAGCTACTGTAATCTGAAGAAAAGTCTAAGCACGTTTAATCACGTTTGTTTTTATTCGTGCTCTTGGTCCATGTATTGTTAGTCTCTAATCTGTGAATAAAAAGTTTATAGGTTGAACTATATATTATATATTCTATATAAGATGTATATTATTTAACTATTTTTGGATTTAACAAAAAGAGATAAATTTATTTTATCACAGAATTTTTCCTATTCTGATGTTTACCCAGGTTACGTGTTCCCGAAGGGATGTCAAAAACGATATGAAGATAAAAAAAACAAAAAACAAACACTGATCAAGCCGACCAGATCTCCGCTCCTGGTATCCAAAGCACCAGCTATAACAGCAGAGCAACAATTGAAGCAAACAGCATTTGAGAGGGTTGTGTACGACATGTCCAATAATGAAGCGATCATCAACGACATTATTCTTGGCAAAAGGATAGCCTTCTACGATCTCAGAGGGGAAATTGGCACTGGCAATTTCTCACATGTCAGACTTGGTGTTCACGCCTTAACTAAAGGTGAAATTCTTGTAACTACATACAATACTGTGCAAAATGTCATAAGTCATGCGTCATTTCTTCATATTTTTCTTCCAAAGAGACATAATTACTTGTATTTGTTTAATGTAGTCTTGAGGAATAGTAGTATTGTAGTCTCCATGCATCCTGAAGGACTTTTTTTAATTGTTGTTATTTTTGCCAAGTTTTTGACTCTCAGCTTCAGTCCAGTTCCTGTACCTGACCAGTTTTAGAGGAATGTTTTTGTTTGCATCCTATGAATCATTAAAGCATTAAAAAAAAACATCTAAAATATCTAATCTAAGGCATGAAGCAGTGAGAATCTGGTGCAGATGAAGACAGGTGATTGGGCAGTTGATTAGTATACTGGTGATGCTGATTGCTGAGTGGTTAGAACAGATGAATGCATAGGAGTCCCCTGTGACTCCTATATCTGTCAAGGGGGAGATAGTGGACATTGTCTCCGATTACAAATATCTGGGAGTTTATCTGGACAACAAACTTGACTGGTCACTCAACACAACGGCACTCTACAAGAAAGGTCAGAGTCGATTGTACTTTCTTCGAAGGCTCAGGTCTTTTAACGTCTGTAATACCATTCTACGGATGTTCTATGAGACCGTTGTGGCGAGTGTCATTTTTTACGCTGTGGTCTGTTGGGGTGGTAACATTAAGGTGTCTGATAAGAACAAACTGGACAAGTCAATTAAAAAGGCCGGATCTGTGCTAGGCATGGAGCTTGACTCGGTGGATGTAGTAGCAAAGAGGAGGATTCTGTCCAAAGTACAATCCATTGTGAACAATCCTTCTCACCCGCTATACAGTGTTTTGGCTGAACAGAGGAGCAGTTTCAGCCAGAGACTGATTACTATCAAGTGTTCCACTGAGCGTCACAGGAGATCCTTTCTCCCAACGGCCATAAAACTTTACAACTCTTCTCTGTAACTCATACACACATGTATGTGGATTTTTTCACTGACTGGTATACAACAGGACACTAATACTTACCCTTTTTTTTTATTTTTATTTTTTTTTTTACCTTCCTTAGTTAACAACTGTGAGCACCTGTAACCGAGCATAAGCAATTTCCCTTTGGGATTAATAAAGTTCTTTGAATCTTGAATCTTGAATCTTGAATGAAAGGGGAAATGTGGTTGCTCCTGAGGTTGTTCCTGCCATATTGT
This sequence comes from Channallabes apus, assembly GCA_030522415.1. NCBI lineage: Eukaryota > Metazoa > Chordata > Actinopteri > Siluriformes > Clariidae > Channallabes > Channallabes apus. Next base: position 25,792,502 of record CM060119.1, on the reverse strand, counting down.
TGTGTGCTGCCATATTGTTTTGATGCTGAAACCCAATGTTAGGATTAGTGTTAGGGTTACCCTCAAGAAGTAGGTCTGAAAAGTGCTCAAAATCGGTTAAATGCTTAAAGGGTAAATGCTTCTAAAAATGGAACAGACGAGAGGGGAAATGAGGCTGCTGCAGAGGTTTCATTGGTTGTAAAACTGAACAACCAATTTTTAAATAAATAAAAAAACATTTGTTCCCATTTCTTTAATTTAATCTACATAATTTAGTATTATAAATTTCTGTTAATTTCATGTAATATGAAAAAATGAGGAGTAGCTCAAGACATTTGCATGGTACTGTATATTAATAATATTCTATGTTACTTTACGTAAACTCTGAAAAATCATGGTTCACTGTATATCCTGAAGAACAATGCTTGTATAGGATTTTTGTGTTTTTCCTGTTTTCAGCAGTCTTAACAATTCATCGTCACGTATGATGTTTTAAAGCAGAATAAAACCTTACAATGTGCAGTGCAAGGGAAAACCTCTGGGCCGAGATGGAAAAAAGACACCATTAAAACCCCACCACAGGGCACTACATAAACATCATTTTATAATTAGTGTATTATAACTGTATATGCCAGTAACCAGAGCTGATCTATTAATATAAACATCATGTCTGGCTCTTTTCAATGTTTCTCTGATATACTGATGCCTGAAGGAAATCTGGGGTATTTGTATGGTGGCTTTATATTTGTCTGCACACATTTCTTAGGCATATTATTTAAAGACTTGAGTTACATACAGTAGATGCCAGTTATATTTGCACTTATTCCACTTCCATGACCCCCTATAGTCAGCTTGCGTATAATACACTTTTTAATTTCACATTTATTCATACAGTATAACAATTCATTTGTCCTCTTGGCTGATGTGTCCTCTGCTGTTTCTCTCTCATCCCAGAGCGTGTTGCGATCAAGATTCTTAATAAAAGGCACTTGGACAAGAAGACACCAATGTTATTTGCTTCTGAAATCTCTTGCTTGCAAAGACTGTCCCATCCAAACATCGTGCGTCTTTATGAGGTGATAGAAACACGTAAGCAACTGTACTTGGTTATGGAGTATGGAAGTGGAGGAGACCTCTTTTCACGTATCAGCACAAGGGGACGGCTGTCGGATCTGGAGAGCAAGCTCATGTTTGCACAGATCATTTCTGCTGTCAAATACATGGTGAGACATTTAGGCTGATCTGAGATACAAAATTAGTTAGTGATGAAAGCAGTCCTAAATGTATAGTAATACACATTGATGAGAAGTACTTCCTCTTATACGGTATATTGACTAGGGTTGGGTATCGTTTGTTTTTTTTTCGATACCGGTGCCAAATCGATACTTTGAAAACGGTACCGGTGCCAAAACGGTGCCTGAACCGATACTTTTAAGCCACAAAATTATAGTGGATGACTCAAGAATTCATTTTTTCATTCATTCATTCATTCATTCATTTTCTGTACCGCTTTATCCTTATATACAGGGTCGCGGGGGCCTGGAGCCTATCCCAGGAAACTTAGGGCACAAGGCGGGGTACACCCTGGACAGGGTGCCAATCCATCGCAGGGCACACACACATACTCACATACACACACTCACTCACACACTACGGGCAATTTGGAATGTCAATTAACCTAACCTACATATCTTTGGATTGTGGGAGGAAACCGGAGTACCCGGAGGAAACCCACCAAGCACGGGGAGAACATGCAAACTCCATGCACACAGAGACGGGAATCGAGCCTGGCCGGGGAATCGAACCCGGACCCTGGAGGTGCAAGGCGACAGTGCTAACCACTACACCACCGTGCCGCCATAGAATTCATTTTTATTGAACAAAAAATTTTATGCTTAAAATTGAACAATATATTAAAAGTTTAAAGTATATATGAATATGTAAGCTTAAAATTTTAGCAATTCTTTTGCAGAAATTTCACCATATTTGCCTTTTCTGTCAAAATACGACTCCTTTCCTGACTTATTGCCCTGCACAGGACATGTATAGCCTTCTTTACAATGGTAAATGGGGTCACTGTTGTAGTGCTACTAGTACTAGCTGGAAAGCCATAATTATAAACAGAATCCATGTTACATTAGTTTTTTACAAATCGTTTGACTATTTGTTAGCATGAATGCAAGATTTGCATTTTGCTATTAACATTACATTATCCTACTACTGACCTGCGGAAAGGCTGCTGACGTCATCATAACCGGTGACTCCTTTTTGCTACAGTTGGTGTGACTGGGACTGAGGGTCGTCCACACTGATAGCGCCAGCTGTTGTCCACAAGAAAACACGGTGCCTCCCTCTGCTTTTAACTTTATTCCGTCTGCCCTCGAATGTTTCATTAGATTTAACGTGTTTCCGCGTTTACACGCACCTGCTGTAAGACATTCGCTGCACGTCGCGGTGTCGGAATCCTTTCTTGTGAAATACAGCCACACTTTCGACCGTTTAGTTTTAGGCATTTTAACGAAAGCTATTTAATTTAGCATGCTAAGCTATCGGTAGACCGCCTGCTGCCGTCAGAGCGAGTGTAACGTTAGTTACTGCATTCACGCGCATCTCGGATGGTCTCTCATTTCCGGATGAATTGTGCTTTTAATTTCTTTAATTTAATCTAATAAACTATTAATCTACAAAAAATATATGAATCTAGAGAACAAATATTTCAATCGACAGTTCAGGCATTTAAGTGGCACCGAAATTCGTGTTCTGTTTCGGTTCGGTACATACCGGTTCTATAGGTACCGGTGCCGTCTTACCCCTCTCGTCAGTTCCAACCATTCAGCATTGAGCTGATCAACTGTCATCATCTGCACCTGTTTGTCACCCCTTTATGCCTTGTGTTAGATGTTTTTTTATGCTTGAATCATTCATAGGTCACCATGTGGCTAAACAAACAAACAAACAAAAAAAACATTCCTTTGAAACTGGTCACATAGAGGGACTGGTCAAAAACGGGGCAAAAATTAAATTAAAAAAAGTTCTCCAGGAAGACTGAAGAACTATTCTTCAAAAATACATTACAAAGAAAAGAAGGTCTGACTGTTTTGTAAGCAAAATATTAAGAAATGAGGGGTGGCTTAAGACTTTTGCACAGTACTGTATGTGTCTGATATAGTAGCTGTCCTTAAAAACATTAGACAACATGATCAGAGGAAATCACAATAACTCCTTTTCTTTTTCTACCATTCAAGCATGAGAGTAACATCGTTCATCGTGACCTAAAGGCTGAAAACATTTTCTACACCACCAGCTACTGCATCAAGATAGGAGATTTTGGTTTCAGCACTGTAAGTGGCCCAAGTGACATCCTGACCACATTTTGTGGCTCTCCTCCTTACGCGGCACCAGAGCTGTTTAGGGAGAAAGGCTACGTGGGCCGTTACGTAGACATCTGGGCACTAGGTGTTTTGCTATACTTCATGGTGACCGCTACCATGCCATTCAACGCTGAAAACCTGGGCCGCCTGAAGCGCTGCATCTTGCAAGGCATCTACACCATCCCACAGTACGTCCCTGAGCCCTGCCAGCAGACCATTAAGGGTATGCTAAGACCTGTTCCTCCAGACCGCAGCAGCATTTCCCAGATCATAAGCTGTTCCTGGATGAGTGGCATTGACTACCCAAAGCCTTTTCCTTGCGTCAGCCTTACACCCGGTCACCTGGTAGAGTCCCCCCAGGGCCTGTGTGCTGAGGATGAGGCAGTCAAGTTAGAGTTGGAAGACTTGGGAATTAGCAGCATGCATCTGCAGAATAACCCTTGCATAGACTTGTGTAATCCCATCACGGGAACGTATCGTATTTTGCTTCATGGCATCCAGAAAAAGAAATTGGTAGAGACTGTGGGATATTCAGCAATGAATTCCGAAGATTTATGTGACAGTAAGCAATGGAACAGAAAGTCTGAGGTGTCCACTGTCTGTACAGTGCTATAAAGAGCAGATAGATGATACTTGTATGGCACGCAGCAGACATATCAGGTTTAAGGGTAATACATTAGAGTGTAATCTCATTGCATATAAATAATCCAATTGTAGTACAGGCTAATGCATTAAGGGGTACTGTTAAACAAATGCATTTTTAAAACTTGTATGTAAATATGCTACATTCGGAATGTACTGTATGTATGGCATATAACAGGATATTGTTTGATATTCTGCATGGAATCTTTACTTACATGGACTTTGTTTACATTTAAGATTATGTGATTTTCAGCCTATTAATGTACACTTACCACTACAATACATTACAGTTCTATATTAAAAAATAATTAACTACATTTCACTGTAACAAGGCATGTAAGTGACTCATTAGTGTACATTTGTAAGCAAACGATTAAAACCTCTATCTTGGCTAGTGGTAACTGATTTGCTCATGTGATGTAATAAAGATACTGTGTAAAATATTAAATATTTTTTGTGTCTCAGAGTTTTCAGTTTTAACCCTAAAACTAGAAATATACCATGCTAATGCATGTTACTTAATGGTATTTCCACGAGATTAACTTGAATGTCACTTAGTGGTTATAATGCCTGGAAACAGTTAAAAAGATAAAGCTAACACTGCTTAAAGTGTTATACTAGAGGCTTAAGACGAGCGACTGACGCAAGGTTTTAATCACCATAATTGTCCTTCAATGCAAATTAGGTTTTTGTTCTTTTTTTGGCATCAGATTATGTATCATTCTTGCCAGAAATAGATGTTAATTTATCTATCTGGTATTCATTTAAACATTTTCGTTTAATTTATAGCTTCATAAATTATTTCATCGTGGCCTGGTATTTGGATTCAGATTAATATCACATGACTTTAAATGCATTTTTATAATATATCATACTGTAATAATGTATATTTAATGTGTAAAATTATATAAATTATAAATCAAATAAAAAGGGTTTTCCTATTAATTTTTTTTCTCCATAAGCATATTGACTTGTTCAGTTGTTCTTACCACATAATGACTCAAAGACAAGCTTTACATTCTTACAATTTGATTTTTACTTCTTATACAAAGTAAACAGGAGAGACGTAAGGAGTTTTGTAAATACATGATACTATCTTGTACCAGTTGTAGACCATACACAAATATTTTTGCAACTCTTCAAATATTTGAATGGTGCATTACATTGTCCAACTGAGACCTGGCCAGAGAACACAGAAACCCCCTGGTGGACAGTGAAGGTATTGAGGTTTTACAGTGTTTTGTGACAAGGATGAATGTCTTGTATATAGATGTGGCTTGTGTATATAGATTATTTACATTTTTTTGGAAGTTAAACAATGATTAGAGGAGCTCCATTTGGCTTTTTCCCATGTCAGCAGTGGCGGTTTTAGGGTAGGGCGAAGTGGGCATTTTTTTTTATGTCACGTGGGGGGCGGCACACGAACCTGGAGTAAAAAATAATAATCATAATAATATAAAAATAATAATAATGAGGGGATGACAGGGTGGGGGGGGGGGTATGCTGAGTACAGTTCACCTCTCCCAAATGAAGCGGACAAGAAGGGGGCTAAATGATGTCTACTTGACTTTCTTACAAATAACGCACATTTCATTCAAAATAGTATAAACACACCAATAATTTGCACTTTTTTTCATTTATTTAATTGTGTGAAATGGCAAATAAAAATAGATAATAAAAATGATGATGATGTGGAGGTGAATTGGTTTAGTCTTGACTTCTGGTCGTGAGTGACAGCGTTGGGGGAAATCTGCTGATTCGCTGAAATCGAATCATCGATTATAAAGTAAACACAGCGATAGAGACAAAAAGGCCAAAGCTGTCAGGGGCCCAATTTAGGAAAAAAAATTGAAAAGAAGATGAGGAGAAACGGGGAAAAGATAAAGGTATATAACAATGTTCTCTCTGTATGATTAAGTTATTCATGTCATCATGTTAATTAGTGGTATAATGTTAACTCTTAGGTTTGTTAGCTTTCTTGCTTATGATGCTTGCTATGCTTACCTTGCTAAACACACACACACACACACACACACACACACACACAATAAAAGCCTAATTTACAAACCATCACAGAAATTCTAATGGTTTCTATTAAATACCACAAAATGTAACCACAAAATTATGCTTTGCAGCAAGACTGTTGCAAGTACAATTATTTATTTCCATTGTTTATTCTATTAATGTTGGCTATAGCCAATATATTTACAATATATTTACAGTATACTGTAAATAGCCAGTTTAATTTACATATGTGTAGATAGTTTAAAAGACATTTGCTATAACTCTGTTACGTGACAAAGCATATAATTTGAGGCAGTAAATTAAAGGAGCTAATTGTTCCTCCCTTAGATTAGATTATATTAGATTAATAAAGTGTCTAATGACTGCCATCAAAAACCATGAGCCTCTTTGAGCTTATCACTTTTCTGCACGATAAGGATCTATCTGAGATCTACCCCAACTTTTGGACTGCTCTCAGGATTGCACTTACATCGCCAGTGACTGTAGCTCAAGCAGAGAGGAGCTTTTCCAAACTCAGGTTAATCAAGACATACCTGAGGTCAACCATGTCTCAGGAACGGCTCACTGGCCTTGCTGTCATAAGCAGGAATCATGCAATAGGGGAGCAGATTTCATATGATGCCATTATTGATGACTTTGCATCTAGAAAGGCCAGAAAAGTCAGATTTTAGTTTCAGTTTGTGGTTTCTGTTCTGCAGTGAAGTAAATGCGTTATTTTTCTTTAGTGTGATTTGTTATATATTAATTCTATATTTATATAATATTTGTTTGTACACAGTATATTTATTTAAGTTATGAGTAGTTTAATAAAACGTGTGGTGTGTACACGGGGGGGGGGGGGGGGGGGGGGGGGCGCCGGGAGGGAGTCTCGCCCAGGGAGCAATTCAGCGTAGAACCGCCACTGCATGTCAGATCAGGTGAATTAGTTGTGAGTCCCATAGTTACTGTATATCTAAAGAATGCTGGGTCCAAGATATACTGAACATTCACACGGTAATTTAAGTCAGTGAGGTACTTTAGGTATCCCGTGCCAAGCTCGGACATGGACGGACCTTACTGTGGTTGTGAGTGAAGGAGACCACTTGTGGTGGCATTTGACAGTGTGATGTTCCTTTAATGGACTGCAGGTTTAAAGTAAGAAACATGGAAACTGTGTGATGATTGGTTTGTAAATGGTTGTTTCTGGCAGTCCTCATGAGCAAAATGGTTGTGTTGATGGACCAATTATTCGAAATGTTTGTGCACCTGCTCTCATACCACTTCACCCATTGCTTTGGCTGCACTGGGTGTGCCTTTCCAAGCCAAGAAAAGTGCTTATTATCTCTTTTTCGGCTTAGTTTTCAAAGAAATTGAAGGGTACTGTAATTGGTGTTTAACCTAGCGTATAAGCAAAATCTCACTCACTCACCACCTCTTTTTTCATAACGCTTATTCTGTGTGGAGTCATGAGTTGCCTGGAGCCTATACCAGGGAACTCATGGCACAAGGCATGAAATACTCTGGATGGGTGCCAACCTATTGCAGGGTAAATGCAAAAAAACATTCACACGCTACAATGCCTACAATGTACGTATGTCTTTGAATTGTGGGAGAAAAACAGACTACCCAGAGGAAACCCACCAAGTCTGGGAGACAGCATGCAAACTCCACCCACACAGACCAGAGATGAAATTTTAACCTCCAACACTGAAGGCACCATCTAAGCAAAATGCTTCAGGTAAACACCATAAAAAAATCTATTTGTTTATATAATGTATACCCCAAGATTGTATATTACTGTTTGTAAAAAAATTATGTTTAGGTCATGACCTGCCGTATGAAGGCATCCAAACTATTGCTGTTAAGAAAAAAAGTGTTTACAACAAGTCCTGTTTCATATCTGCATACTGAACTTCACTGTAGGGGAAGTGGCTAGTTTGAGCCAAGAGGATGTGATGTTTACCAACGTGCACAGTCCTATACCATGGTTGAGAAATACCTTTTTTAAATTGTAGCATTGTGACGCACAGAAAAGCACTTACACAACTGTTTGTTTTGATAAATCCCACATGGCTTGAAATGTTTATACGTTCATTTTACACACATATCAAATATAAATGAGGGTCCAGATTCCAGTTAAAATTCCATTAATTGTTTGTACACTTTGATTTCCAAAAAGATAATGATAACTATCACCCATGTGTAATGTTTCGTTCCCTTTTGCGCCACTCTCCGTTTTGTTTGTGCAAGCATGTTTTAATTATTTGACTGCAAGATAAATCCATTTTTTTTGCACTTTGGGGAAAAGGCATATTACAAAATAAAGGCATATTACAAAATAAATAAATCACAAATTGATAGAGAATGTTATTTGGTTCACAATGTTATTAAAAAGCACAAATGCCTAAATATTATGTCAATTTTGTGAAATTTATTGTGTTTTGCAAAATGCTATAACTCCACCACCCATCGTGAATTAAAACAAGAAAAATAATTTCTCTCATCACTTTAATTACACAGAATGTTGAGGATAATTAAAACCAATACAAAAAGTTCAGTTTCCAAGACAGTACATTCTCCTCTACCAGTTTCAATTTCACATTGGTAGTTAATGATAGTGCCTTAACATAGAAGTCCATGAGTGCTGGGGAAACTGCAATGGCAGTAACAGACTGTACAGTAGGCATTCTTTGCCTTGGCTTCAATATTCTCCAAAAAACCAAGGAGCATATTTACTGTAGTAATAATTTTGCATGTTTCACAACCAAACTCTTAATTTATACATACAGTACAGTACATGTTTACGCTGTTCAACATTAATTATTGCCAGTCTACAGAAGTTCGGTATTTTCAGGAGGCACTATCATGTACATGTACATGGCTGACGTCACTTCCTCCGTACGAGGACACTGAGAAGCTGCTTTTTTCCGAGCTCCACCATACTGACCAACTTTTAAACTTTTTCGTCCCCTTACGAAGAGTGTACATAAAACGGATAAGTATCTTATAATATATTTACTCGAAACGCGTGTTATATCGTTAAGTTTTAATTGTTTTGCAGCACACCGCTTTTAGCCGGCATTAGCATCGCTAATTAGCATTAGCATCGCTAGCCCGGCTATCACGTTTGTTTGTTTGTTTGTAAAGTTTGTTTTCGCTTCCTCACACCGATTATTTTCCGTGTTTAGACACCATGTCGGTTGTGATTCTGCCTCTGAGTGCAGGTGAGGAGACATTGGAGCTGCACTCGGTGGATTTGGAGGTGGAGGCCGTGGAGAAGCTGATCCGTGAGCTACAGGTGAAGCTGGCCCGGTTACAGCAGCGGAAAGCCATGCTGGAATCGACGCGAACCGACACTCAACTGTCCCAGGTAAATTCTCGGCGTGAGAATTCTCCTACAACCTCAACCCCGCGTGTTTCTCTGCCCAGGTCCAACACACCAAGGACGCATCCCGCCCAGTTTTCCTACACCCCGGCGCCGGGACATCACGGACCCTGGATACAGCAGCAGCGGAAGAAGCACGCCAAGCCCCGGGCGAGGACCTCTCCACCACCACCACCCGTCTTCGACATCTCGACCCAAAACCGCTTCGCTCCTCTCTGCGAGACGGCACACGACGTCCTGGTCATCGGAGACTCCATCGTTCGTCACGTGCGTGCTACCACGGCTAAAGGTAAGGTGCACACACGCTGTTTACCTGGTGCACGTGTTCTTGATGTTGCTGCACAGGTGCCTGCTGCCCTGAGGAGGAACATTGGAGCTGTGGTTCTTCATGCCGGCACGAACGACACCAGGCTGAGGCAGACGGAGATCCTAAAGAAGGACTTCAGGAGCCTGGTCGAGAAGGTCCGCAGCACATCACCCACGACAAGGATCATCGTATCTGGACCGCTTCCCACATTTCAGCGAGGAATCGAGAAGTTCAGTAGATTATTTGCCTTTAATGAATGGTTACAATCTTGGTGTCAACAACAGAAATTACGCTTTGTTGATAACTGGAATGTTTTCTGGGAGCGTCCTAGGCTCTATCACACCGATGGCCTACACCCTAGCAGAGCTGGAGCAGCGGTCCTCTCTGACAACATCTCCAGAACACTACGAACCATCTGACTGGCGGTAAGTCATACTGTAGATTCCAAACATATTAGACACATCACAACTCACCGTAGTGATAGACGCACACACATAGCTTGTCCTATAGAAACTGTGTCTGTTCCCCGAATACTGAGAAAAAAGAATAAATTTGTTAAATTTGCCCGAAACAATCTGATAACCATAAAACCAGAAAAAGGCAAAATAAGTAGTCAAAATCCACCTCTAAAGTTTGGACTACTCAACATTAGATCCCTTGCGCCTAAAGCACTTATTGTTAATGAAATTATCTCAGATTATTGCCTTGACGCACTCTGTCTCACTGAAACCTGGCTTAAACCAAATGAATATTTTGGTCTGAATGAGTCTACTCCGTCAGGATATTTCTATAAGCACGAGCCCCGTCTAATTGGTCGCGGTGGTGGTGTCGCCACCATCTACAATGATGTACTCACTGTTACCCAGAAAATAAGGCCCAGGTTTAATTCATTTGAAGTGCTTATCATTAATGTTGCACTAAATGAAATACGTAATAAACCCTTGCTATATTTTACCCTGGCCACCGTGTACAGACCCCCGGGGCCATATGGCGATTTTCTTAAAGAATTTGGACATCTGCTATCAGACCTATTGGTTAACTCTGACAAAGTATTGATAGTAGGAGACTTTAACATTCATGTAGATGATGCTAACGACGCTTTAGCACTCACATTTATGGATTTACTAAATTCCTTTGGGGTTAAGCAAAATATAATTGGAGCAACTCACCGCTTTAATCATACGCTAGATTTAATTATATCCCATGGTATAGATGTCTCTAATATAGAGATCATACCTCAAAGTGACGATATCACAGATCATCACCTCCTGACATATACTCTACCCGTAGAACAGATTAGCTGTGTCTCCCCACGCTATCAATCTGTTAGAAATATGAATCCCACCACTAAAGACAGATTCACAAGTAATCTGCCGGATCTGTCCCAATTTCTTATTAGACCCCTAAATGCAGATGATCTAGATGAAGTGACTAGCAGCATGGGCACTATTTTTACCAGTACATTAGACACTGTTGCTCCCATCAGATTAAAAAAAGTCAGAGATAAAACATTGGCACCGTGGTACAACAGTCATACTTGCGCCCTAAAGAGAGCAACCCGTAACCTCGAGCGAAAATGGAGGAAAACTAAATTAGAAGTTTTTCGAATTGCGTATAAAGACAGTATGTGCAGCTATAGACAGGCTTTAAAAACTGCTAGGACCGAGCATCTTAGCCAACTGATAGCAAGAAACCAAAACAATCCCAGGTTCTTATTTAGTACAGTGGCTCGCCTAACAAAACCTAAGATGCCCGCAGAGAGTATCCCATCACAGTTTAGAAGTGAAGACTTTATGGACTTCTTTAATGAAAAAATCAATAATATCAGGAAGAAAATAATGGAGGTTCAACCTCTAATAGTATCTCACGATCCAGTTCAGCCTATAGCTTCACATTTAGATTTTCACTGCTTTACAGGTATAGGACAGGAAGAGCTGTATAAACTTATCACCTCGGCTAAATCAACAACGTGCCTGTTAGACCCAATCCCAACCAGATTTTTAAAAGAAGTGATGCGTACGGTTGGAGAGCCACTCCTAAACATTATTAATTCTTCATTACATCTAGGTCACGTCCCTAAACCTTTCAAGTTAGCAGTTATTAAGCCGCTTCTTAAAAAATCTAATTTGGACGCGAATGAAATAAAAAATTACAGACCAATCTCAAACCTCCCGTTCATATCAAAAATACTAGAAAAAGTAGTATCAGCTCAAATTTGCACATTCTTGCAGGATAACAACATCCTTGAAGAATTTCAGTCAGGTTTCAGGCCCCATCATAGCACAGAAACTGCACTAGTTAAGATTACAAATGACTTGTTTTTAGCTTCAGACCAAGGCTGCATCTCATTGCTAGTCCTGCTCGATCTTAGTGCTGCATTCGACACTATAGATCATAATATTCTCATAGATCGCTTACAAAATTATATAGGTATTCAGGGACAGGCACTAAAATGGTTTAGATCTTACCTGTCTGATCGCTACCATTTTGTAGATCTAAATGGAGAACCGTCTGGTATAATGCCAGTGAAATATGGGGTCCCACAAGGGTCAGTTTTAGGACCTCTGTTGTTCTCAATATACATGCTTCCCTTGGGTAACATCATTAGAAGACATGGGATTAGTTTCCATTGTTATGCTGATGATACCCAATTATATATCTCAACTAAACCAGACGAAATACCTAAGTTGTCTAGATTAACTGAGTGTGTCCAGGACATAAAAGATTGGATGACCAATAACTTTCTTTTATTAAATTCAGACAAGACAGAGATATTACTTATTGGCCCAAAAACCAGCACACAACAGCTTTCACAATTCAGCTTGCGCTTAGAAGGATGTACTGTTATTACCAGCTCAGCAGTAAAAGATCTGGGAGTAATATTAGACAGTAACTTGTCTTTTGAAAATCACATTTCAAATATCACAAAAACAGCCTTTTTCCATCTTCGAAATATTGCTAAACTTAGGAACATCTTATCCGTATCTGATGCAGAAAAACTAGTTCATGCATTCATGACCTCCAGACTGGACTATTGTAATGCATTACTAGGTGGTTGTCCTGCATCCTCAATAAACAAGCTTCAGTTAATCCAAAATGCAGCTGCCAGGGTTCTCACTAGATCCAGAAAATATGATCATATAACCCCAATATTATCATCCCTGCACTGGCTACCTGTTCAGTTTAGAATAAATTACAAAATAGTATTACTTACATACAAGGCCTTAAATGGTTTAGCTCCCACATACCTAACCAGTCTTCTGATACGCTACAATCCACCACGCGCCTTAAGATCACAAAACTCCGGACTTCTGGTAGTTCCCAGAATTTCAAAATCTACAAAAGGGGGTAGGGCTTTTTCATATTTAGCTCCAAAGCTTTGGAATAGCCTTCCAGACAGTGTTCGGGGAGCAGACACGGTTTCTCAGTTCAAAAGTAGACTCAAGACGCATCTTTTTAATCTGGCATACACATAACTCATCCCAGTACTCATACTCCAGTACACCTATACCGAATGGCAACTACGCTAATTCTCCCCATCTGTTCTGTATTTCTCTACCCATCCCGAGGCATCGGGAGATTTTGCCAGCTTCAGTAGACAAAGGCCGACCCTGCGAGGTTCCTGAGGCATCCAGAGAAGGACCAGCTCCAACTGGATTCAGCTTTATGATGGTTGGAGCTACACATGCTGCTCCTGTGCTTCCAGTGATCCAGACCTCATCTGCCCTCTGCACCTACCGACTCGTCCCTATGCTGAACTGGTCTTCATGACAAATTTAAATAATTTCTGTCATATTGAATTTTCACCTGCACAAGATGTTATATCATTTCTATCTGTTATCGCCCAAATGAGGATGGGTTCCCTGTTGAGTCTGGTTCCTCTCAAGGTTTCTTCCTAATGCCATCTCAGGGAGTTTTTCCTTGCCACCGTCGCCGTCACCCTTGGCTTGCTCATCAGAGAAATTTCATTCATTCGTCTCATTATTATCTGCACATTTTTCTCACACATCCACACTTCCAATTATTTTCTTTTCTAAAATTATTATTATTATTTGTTTTTATTTATTTATTTTCTATTATAATTTTATTTATTTATTATTTTACATATAATTATTCTATATATATATAAATATATTTTTTTTTTTTTGTTAAATTTCTTTAATTTTTGTGAAGCTGCTTTGAGACAATGACCATTGTTAAAAGCGCTATATAAATAAAATTGAATTGAAAAAAATTGAATTGAATACATTACTGCTCAGAACTAGGATTACTTTCTAACTCCATAGTCGTTCCTGATTTAAAAAAATTTCTACACTGTAAAGCAATGCTGAAGGCATCCTTTTGGAATAAATCCACATGCAATAATCTCTTTCAGACAGTTAATGTTGAGATGTATCTGCTACTCATGATCTGTAAAGTCCTCATAACTCTAAATAACATCTCCTCTGCAGCAGAGGTAAGTTTTGATCTTATTTTCCTGGTCTTCATGAGAGCCAGTTTCATCATGGTGCTTGATGTTTTTTGCAAATGTACTTGACACAATACTGTTTTCCAAGAACTGTTCCAGAAAGGCTAACCTCCGTGTCTTAAAATAACAATTGACTGTGGTTGTTACATAATTACCTAATTCCATGTGTGTTATTTCATAGTTGTTGTTTTTTTATCCCTAGTATTGTTCTAGAATGTAGAAAATAAATCACTAAACAAAGACATTTGCAAATGATCCCAAACTTTTGAGCGGTAGTGTACATTTAGCATTAAAAGCTTAGATAGCCATGTAAAAGATTACCCTGGAATATTAAAATCATAATATTTAATGTGCTACATACTGTACTACATATAACTAGCCCTACATTAAAGTGGAAACATTTTTGTAAAACGAATAAGAGCCGAGAGACAACCTCCAACGATTAAATACTAGAAAAGGTTCTTTCGCATGTTGCCATATACAGTATTACTACAAAAAAATTTACATTATGTTGATGGATCTTTGTTTTGAAAATAATGGATAGAAATTATTGACAAAAGAATTGTGTAGAATTATGGTATGTAATATTACTTCCGTACGGGTGAACATTTACTGGATGCTCACATTTGACCTCTGATTACAAGAGGTATGCCTATTGAATTTTTGAAGATACTAATATGATGTCCCTTAACATGTTTTCAGTTGTTCTTCCAATGTCTGTATTATAATTTTTTACATTGTGCTTTCACTGTTTTGGTGTCCCAGGCAGTCATCCTCCTGGCAGATCAGTCGATAAGACTTTTTGTGTTCCTCAGTCTCAGAGTTGCCAATATCTGTGTTCTGGTTCTGCAGTTCCTTTCGTGACAGGTGTTCCACAATACCAGCTCCCAAGGAGTCTCCCAAGACATTGGCAGTGGTTCTGAGACGATCCCTAAACACGAACACACAGACAGATGTTCTCAATAAAACATAATACATGACTTGCTTCCAAGGCATTTCGAAATATGATTTGAGATTTTGCATCCATAACAAGATGAATGCTATATTTGGTGCATTGGCCACCGTACTGGCTTGAAAACATTACTTATTCTCTTAGATTATCTGCCTGCATTATGTATCAATAACCTTTTGCAAGAGTGCTCTCTGCTGGAGCTCATGCTTGAATGTGACATTTAGTCAAGACTTACAAGAACCAATCCACAGCAATGATGAGTGTTATGTCCTCGGTGGGCAGTCCCACGGATGTCAATACAATCACCATGGTTACCAGACCAGCCTGAGGAATACCTGCTGCTCCAATGCTGGCAGCTGTTGCTGTGATACTGGAAAATTTTAATAAGAAAGATATTGAAAGGAATTCTCAAGAAGTGTTTAGGTATCTTTTTTTATTATTCAAAACACACCAGTAAGCCATAACATTAAAACCATTAACATTCAAACCAACTAGGATTTGGGTTCCTCTTGTACCACATGCGTAGCACTATCTGCTCGGGGCATGGCTCCAAAGTGCCTTTGGGATGTCCTCTGGTATCTTGTAGCAGGACTTTGGGGGTTGTTGGATGTGGCCTTTGTGAATCAGACAGATCCCATAGATCCTTGAATCTGGGAATTTGGAGGTCGGGTCAGCACTTTTGGGCTCTTTGCCTGTCAAGTCAAACCTGCCAGGCTGTGATGTTCTGTTCAACTTGTGTTGCAATAGCTTTTTTTGTGGGATTGGACCAGATGCTTTGGACTTTGGTCCCCGTGGCCATGGGTGAGCCTTGGGTGCTCATGATCCTGTCGGCAGCTTGCTGTTGTTAAGTTGCTCATTAGTGTTCAGTTCATCTGGCAGTGGTGTTGATGTTATGGCTAATTGGTATGTTGAGGATGTAGCACTATAACATAATGACCTTTGAAACAACAAGACTTTAACCATTCTTATTTGAAATAATTCATTATTACCTGATGGTAAGGATTTGTCCAAAGTTCAGGTCCATGTCATTAACTTGGGCTATGAAAATGGCAGCCACTGCTTCATACAGAGCTGTTCCATCCATGTTTATGGTGGCTCCCACAGGCAAAACAAACCGCGTTACACGTTTGTCCACATGGTTGTTCTCTTCTAAGCAACGGAAGGTGATGGGAAGCGTGGCTGAACTGCAGAAAAAGCAGATTATGTGTTGCATTGCACACAAACTGCTAAACGTCATTATTTGCTTCGAGCTCTTTATACCACTTTGCTTCGTTCACACACATCATAGTATTATTGGTTGTAATAAAATAGTTAGGTTCAACCAAGTAACTTGATTGGACAAGAGATATTCAATGAGTGCTGTTATAGAGTACAACAGTTGTACTTACTATCAGCATGGCTGTGATATCTTTAGAACAATAAGGTGCCCTTTAAAACTATAAGTTTACTGTATAGTCTCCTGGTCAAATCCCAAGCCTGTGAAATGTCCCCTGTGTCTGTGATGACTGCTGTTTCCTGGGTACCTTCTGTTATGTGTCAAGACTCAAACTGAATCATAATTTTCTGTACACCTCACATCTTACCTCCGGATTAATCAGGCTCACAAATCTGTCCTCAATCCTTACCCATGTTGGAGTCTCTGTCTCTGCGATAGCCTCTTTCTCTCTCAAACTCAGCCTTGGCCCTTGTCTGTGCTAGTTCCAGGCCTTGGATTATACACCTGTGCCAACCTCTGTCTTAGTCCCAGTCTCCATTTCAGTCACTGCAATTACAGTACTCCTGGCTCTATGGACTCAGTCCTTCTCATCCTTGTTGCAATAGTGCCACCTGGTGCTACAGAGCATGCAGTATCATCACTGCCCTCTCAACCATAGTCCAGGTGCCCTCTCATCTGCTGTTTTTCACATAATAGATGCATTAAGGGAAATTAAACTTCTGTGTTGCAAACATTGGTATAAATGCCCTGATTACCTGGAAGATGTTCCTAAGGCCATAACCAAAGCCTGGATTAGACCACCGATAAATGTATAGGGGTTTCTTCGAGTAATCAGAAAGAAGAGTAAGGGAAGAATGAAGAGACCATGGATGAGTAAACCAATCATGACACAGAAGGTGTACATGCCCAACTGCCCTCCAACCTGTGCCACATCTTTCATCTCCATGATCTTTCCAGCAATTAGAAAGAGGATCCCAATTGGTGCATACCTAAAGAGTGTGTGAACATCAGTTGTTCATTACTTAGTGGAAGGCAAAAGAAACATATAATTTATTCCCATTTAACCAGAATACGTACCAGATTATGATTGCTACTAAGCGCATTATGGCATCATTGAGGCAGTCGAAGAACTCCTTCAGCGGCTGGCCCTGCTGTTTCATATTCCCGATCACTAAGCCAAAGAACATAGAAAACACCACTAGACCGAGAGCATTCACCCCATTAGAGGAGCCTGAGACTGGAATCATCTCCTCCACAGTCTCCTGTATGGTTTGCAGGACTGTGCTGTAATTTCCAACCTGGATAAACTTGGTGGCATTGGTCTCATGACTCACATTGACTAAAATAGTGATGTCCTTGGTGAAAACTGTTTTCCTGTAAATAGTTTTGTACTGCTCAACACAAAAATAGAAGAAATATACAAATAAGTTCAGTTTTACTTATTTCAATTGCACATGTTTTTCTTTTCCTTAGTGATCATGAATTAAAGCATCATATATCCCATACCTGTTTGAAGCAGGCTTCAACCAAATTAGGAGGAAACATGTTTCTGTAAAAGGAGTGAAAAAGTAAATTATTATCATTATTTGCCTTTATATATAAATATCGCTTGTGATAAAGTCAGAATTTAGTGATTAAAGTCAAAACTCAAATTAATTGATTATGCTGGCATCAATCCCCTTCTGTACATATATGGGTGTATCTCTTCACCTGATAAGATCCAGAAAGGCATCAGCAGCTTGTACTGTTTCAATACTCCCAGTAGAGGACATTGGACTGTCTCTGTTGCCTTTTCCAGGCTTTACGATGATCACCATGACAATACCGATGAACACAGCGATGAAAGTGGTCACCATGTAGTAAACCACAGCTCGTGCTCCCATCTTTCCAGAAGCTCTACTATCCAAGGAAGAAATCCCTAAAAATATGACAAAATGGTATAAAGTTTATGACACATGGGAAGCGTTCAGACTAGAACTCTTTTCTAATTACAAACTGAATCAAGTCAGTTTGCATCTTTTTACAAGAGCTAAGAGAGAAGGCCAGAACAGCTTAAACATGTTGTATCCATGTACCTGTAACAAGACTGGACACGATGAGTGGAAGGACAAGCATCTGTAACATCCTCATCAGTAGCTCCCCAGGGAAGGAGAAATATTTTATTTCCTTCAAGGTTAAGTTGTGTGGTCGCATAACAAATCCCAGCACGATTCCTGAGCAATATTACAAGGTTCCGGGTTCACCAATGCAAATAAACTTCACTAAGAAACTGCTGAACTTCTTTTTCAATGCTGGCATGTTAATGGTTCATGCTTACCAGCTACAACTGCTGCCACGGTGAAGAGCACAAAGGTGTTGCGGCGCAGGAACGACTTGCACATCCTGACCTTGGATCCAGACATTTGTTTCTGCATGGTGAAAAAAAAGTAAACCATGATTATTTCTAATAGCCTGATTTAATGTGCTACTTAAATAATTATGTTTAGTATAATTTCAGTAGTTATCATAAAATTATTTTCTTACACTCGTTAAAAATTTTTACGTTTTCTTCACTTAGCATCTATCACTTCTCCATACACATTATATTAACATATTTTTCTACAAGATACAGCAACTGAATAAGATTCATTGCATTAATAGTTTCCCTACTGTAATTAGAACAACGTATGTGCATATTTTAAGTTTCTTAATTGCAAAAATATATATTTTTTAATTACTTACCGTGTTTAGACTGATTGATGCACCGTTGAGTGATGAGAAATCAGCAGAAGTAGCCAGGAGTGACAAAGACATATCAGAAAGTCATGCTATATCAGCTTGCTCCTCCTACAATGACTAATAATTCTGTAACATCTGATTCTGGTTCCTGATTCTGACTTGGGGAGAAAAGAGAAATGTGTAGGTTTGTGTGGGAAGAGATGTTTGAGCATCCTCTAGGTGAAAAGAGCAACTGGTTGCTGCAACACCGTTGGTTAATATTCTGTTTGTAGAAGGAAGAGGAAGAGGAGGAGGAGAAAGAGGAGGAGATGGGTTGGTCGAAGCAAGCAGAGCGAATTAATTGCAGCTGGCAAAATGTGGACCTTTATGCACATACAAGTGAAATTCCCATACTTTCACAAGTTTATATGCAGAAAATTGGCTTATTTTGGGGAAATAAATGCATCACACGAATATTGATATGAGTAGATTCAAATTAAAGAAATCAATAGATGCAGATGATTCAGCGTACTGAATTAACTGGGGAAACATGCTATCGGCTGCATTGCCATGACAACCCACCAATGTGTCTCTTAAGGTCCAAGCTTGTTGTGATAACCATGAACTCCTCCATCCTCCCACACATCCAGCTTTCACATCCACATCATCTTAGACTCATCACGTTCCACCTATACATCATCTTGAACCATAAACGTAATGCAAACATACTTAATCAAGTGCAATATTACCCCAATGCACACTTTAAATACAAACTGAAAATGTCTGTTTTTCCACTAAATGCACTGCATCCTGAAACTATTGTATACAATGAACAATATGTATACTTTACATTGCTCTTGCCACATCAACTGCAATATTTATCTTCCTCCTTCCTTATGTATTTTATACGTGGTGTTTAAAAATAAATGTTATCTTTTGTAGGGTTTTATGAGAGATCTTAAGAATTTCTTTGTACGTACAGTGTTCAAGTCAAACCAGACTTTTAATGTGTTTACATGTGGGCGTCAAGACATCTACATCCATTAATGGTGCGCAAACTTGAATACGCTAGAGATAGTACGGTAATTCACGTTGACCAAAACACAAAAGAAAACGCGTTTTGGAAAACAACATTTTCAGCAATCACAGACATTCGCATTCGGATGGGATTAGATTTCTCAGAGGACTTCCGAGTTTGCTGAAAAACAGTAGGTAATTTCCTCTGGTATTTTTACAGAGGTCGTGTGAGAGAAAGACAGACGTGGCAGATTCGGACAGGATTAAAATCACAAAGTACGTCAGTGAAACTTCTCTAACGACCCCCTGTAAAACTAGTCCCGTCCGAATAGGGCTTTTGACACTAATTTACAATGTAAAGTATATAAATTGACTTTACTTAATCTGTCCCCTTTCTTGAATCCCAGACGCCATTTTGTCTCAGAGCTGTTTTCCACTGTATTGGACTGTGAACGCGCTCCTCCCCTCCCCTCCCCCACCCCCACACACACACTCAATGTACCGAACTAGACATTTTATACATTCACTTACAAAGTGAAAATATTAAACAGCAATGGTAAATATTGATACAATGCATGCTGGCTACTTTCGTGACTAAATCAGAAGAAGAACCCCAAATACAAACATAATAGAACACCTTTTGGAATGTGATACAATGGTAATTTTGCAGCAAGGGTATGCAGTTGGTAAATCTTTTGCATTTATATGATTAATCAAATTGGAGAAGTGAGGGCAAAAACATATAACCAGTTATACAGTGTTTGCTTTTACAGTATTTCCAGTTTATGAATTGCTGGTCTACCAAGCAAACATACTGAAATGCATAAACACACCACCATTCAATTAGCATCCAAAAATAAAAATTTACATTTCATTTAATTACTGTATATAAAGCAGTGACAAAAGCAATGTACTTAGAGTACATTCATGAGATAAAAGGAAAATGCTTAAAGGCTAAATTAAGAGATGAAAGTGAAGTTATCGCTGTACTCAACCGACCGAGCAAACAGCAAAAGGTCAGGCAATAGATTTTATGCTTTGAAATGTCACCTGATTATGTTCTCTCTCTCACACACACACACCTCCCTGCCATACAGCTAATTTGCTCATTTTCGTTAAAATTCTCTTGACTCATATACATTGTCTGGCAAAAAAATAAAAAATCACGCTCTCACATTTCACTGCACTGCCAGAGTCACTTTAATTTTTCTCCATGATTATGTATTGATGTTGAGAGCCGGACAACGTGACCTTTTTTCCCCGCTGCTCCACAATCCATTGTTTCTGCTCCTGAAGCATGTTTTTTCTGCTTAGCCTCAATAATTAATGGTTTTCTTAAGGCTACACTGCTGTTTAGTCCCAATCCTTTGTGTGCTCATCACATTGTGCATGCAGAAATGCTCTTACGTTCACGATCAAACATAGCTAGATGTTTTTTAATGATTTAATATCATCAAATGCTTGTGACCACTACTGATCATTCAAAAAAAATATTTTTCAAAGATGATGGATCAACACTATCCTTCCGGTTTTAATAATATATAATAACTAACCAATTTTAGTAGTTTCAGCAATCTCTTTAGTTTTATTTGCTTGATACAGGCCAATAATTTGTCACAACTACAGGCTAAGTTGTTTAAAAAATAAGCTGCATTAGTTAGGGTTAAATAACTTCTTGCTAGCTGAACCATATTGATCGCTGAAGTAATTAATTAAATGTAGGTGGTGACATTTTACTAGACTAAGCTGTGCATTATGTTACAACAATTACAAAACAAACAATGTTCGACACGAACCGGACATGTCACTCACATGAAACCAATTAAAATACAGTCCATCAAAGACAAACAAAACAGTGTAAGAATTCCTGCGAATCAAGGTTTATTATGTAGGAACAATAAGGCTTTCATGGTCGTCTTACAAATACAGACAAACTACAGGAAGTTATTAATGTAGTGTATTATAGTAAAATTGAAAGAACATAAAACAATTCTAGCAGATTCTAGCAACAAAAACACAGACAAGTAGACAAACGGGAATAGATGAATACAGCATCGTACAACAAATGAAAGGAAATGTTAGTGGTCTTTTACGTGTGGTTCATACCTGGAATCATTCTAGATCATAGAAAAACAAGTGAAACCATTAACCAATATAAACCTACATGTAGCCCTTGTGATCTATGGAGGGAGGGGGGGGGGGAGATTGATCACATGGTCATTTTCATTGAAACACTTGGAATAATGCACTGTCAAACTAACCCTATGGAATGCAAGAGCAAGGTGTACAAAAAAAAGTGATTCCAATGTTTTACTAAACCATGTTGTCAGTTTAGATTTGAAGATGAAACAATCTTTACATTCTATCTGGTTGAGGGGAAAAAAAAAAGCATTTTGTTTTTCTTTGGATTGATTGCAAAAACTATATATCAAAAGTTACAAAATGTGTAAGAACGACTGAAATGTGTCATTCATAAATGTGTGATTCAATAGTGAGTTCTCTTAGTGCATCATGGACTGTCTGACTGCGTCCTCCAGAGATTTTCTGGTTACCAGTAGCCGGACGATGTCTTCATTCTTTTTTGTTAGTCTTTTTCTGGCTTGGTCATGAGTCACCATGGTCATATCCCAGCCATTCACCTGTTTTACATACAAATATGTACACTTTAACAACAAATTATATTAACACAACATGTACAAAATGGATATTCCTACCTACACACTTTGGGTAGCATTAATACAATGTACGTTTAACACAAAAACATGATATTTAAAAAAGAAACTCTGGACACTTTTGCCAACAATATTTATACCCTGATCTGTACCGAGGAAGGTTAGGAGTTACAGCTCAACCTTTGGATAAAAATGCTGATGCAGCATTAAGAGAAATGAGGAACGACCATTAAGACATTGTAAGTTTTAAACACAGTGGTTGTCACTCTGTGGTATAAGCCTGCATGCAGGAAGAAATAATTCTTCTCGAGTCCAATGGTGGCTTAAATGGTTATGGTTAAGGCTTTGGGTTCCTGATCAGACAGTCAGGGGTTCAAGTCGCAGCACTGCCAAGTTGCCACTGTTGAGCCCTTGAGCAAGGCCTTTAACCAGATCTGCTCCAGGGGTGCTGTATCCTACAATAGGTGACCCTGAACTCTGACCCAAGCTTCCTTACTGGGATATGCGAAAATAATCATTATACTGTGCTATAATGTACATTAAATAAATAGCTGCATCTTAATGTCTTTAAGTTACGCAGAAATTATAATCACTCTTTACACCCATGATAAGCATAAAAGCATCTCAACATGGACCAAAAATAAAATAATAAATTTGTGAGGTGGATGAGCTACAACAGCAGAAGACCACATCATGTTCCCCTCCTGTCAGCAATTATGGGCACAAACTCACTAAAACCAGACACGTGAGTCACCTAGTATTTTTTCAGTCTTGAACTGTTTTTACTGAGTCTGCACCCATAACAGCCTCAGATTCCTTCGTAAATCTGACAGAATTTAAAACAATTCTTGTTTAGTTAACGAAACACATTTTAGCACATTGAAACTTTAATAAAAGACTGATAAATCTGGCTCTTTCTCTGGAAATAGCTTGAGTTTGTCTTTTCTGAATGTGTCTCCAGGTTAAGTCAAATGCAACTTTCTAGAGTGTATGCAAACCATGTGTGGAACAGATCTTTTTTTATTGCAGATTAATATGCAAATTTCACATCTCAGTTAATCTGACAGAAATTCACACTGAAATCTAGCATTTTATGTTGGCTGCCTGGCTGACCAGTTCTCACACACACATCAGCCTTTGTGGGTTATGAATGTTATTAATTAATTATTTTCAAACCATGTTTTAAGGGCAACCTTGTAAGGCCAAGGATAAACATTTACATTGTGTTTTATTTTATACAGATGGATTACAAACTTTTAAACATGTCAGGTTTTATCACATGTACCATAAACTATCTTGTTGTCAATTGTGAGTTTGCATTTGATTTGCTATTACCAAGATCTCTACATTCCCATTTGTTTTGAATCATGTTCAGGTTAATGACAATGAAATATTTCATGTATGTGCAGCTAAATGAATAAAGTAAAGCATGATCAAAGCTCACAAACATCTGGCATGTGTTCAGATGTTAAAAGCAAGACAATCCAACCATTCTGACAGGTTAAATGTCCTTTGAATCGTCCCAGATGTTGCACTCTCTCTTCAAGTCTACAGTCAGTAACCAGTCATAAATCTGGCAATAGATATTTCAGAAGATTGATCTCAAGGCTGTTCCTAGTAACATACACATATGGGCCACATGGGGGTCTACTGTGTGTACAGTATGCGACAGAAATCCAAGAATCAACATGAGAGCAGCCTCTGGTGGACAAAATCTCTCGTTCACTACACTGCTTATACTGTACAGGATCATGGGAGGCCTGTACAGCATGCCAGAGGACTCTGGGCACTAGGCAGGGGACACACTGGACAGGGTCCCAATCATAGAGTCCACCAGGATACTCTCTCACACACACACACACAAACAGGTAATTTAGAAATGCCAATTAGCCTAATCTTCGTGTCTTATGACTGTGGGAGGAAACCCACCAATGATGAGAAGAACATTCTAACTCCAAGCACGCAGACCTGAGGCACAAATCGAACTCTCGAACCAGAAGGTGTGCGGCCACATTGCCAACAACTATGGCACTGTGCTGCCCTGGTGGATAAAATGTTTTAAAAATTCTCATGGTATAATGCAATAAGGAAATATGTATTCCTACATGCAGGCTCACACCAGTATAGCCTTCAGGGTGATAATGACTGTGTTTCAAATATAGAATGTCTGGTCTGAATAGTCGTTCCTCATGCGGGTCAGTTCTGCATCAGCGTTTGTACATAAATAATTATGTACATAATTGATATTTCTAGTACAGCTTAACTCGTTGCCACCCCAACAATTACACACTCTGGGACGCATTAATACAATGTATTTTTAACACAAAAACATATTTAAAAAAAGAAACTCTGGACACTTTTTGCCGACAATATTTATACCCTGACCTGTACCAAGAAAGGCTAGGAGTGACCAGAGGACATTACAGCTCGACCTTTGGATGAAAATGCTGATGCAGCACTAACAGAAATGAGGAACGACCATTCAGACAAGACATTGTAAGTTTTAGACACACAGTGGTTGTCACTCTGGAGGCTATAGTGGTATAAGCCAGGTAGAAATAATTCTCCTTGGGGCCAATGGTGGCTTAAAGGGTTATGGTTAAGGCTTACAGATCTGGATATAACTATTGAGGGGAAAAAGTGATCAAAGTTCATTCCACAATGATTTATGTATATATATAATACATCTGATGTTCTTACCTGCATTATTTTATCCCCCATCATGAGACCGGCAACTTCGGCTGGTCCTCCTTTTGATACCCTCGTGACATAAATGCCCTAATTTGGGGGAAAAGCAAGCAATAACATTTCATGATCAGGTCAAAAATAAAAAACCAGCATGCATGCATGTTCAAGACAAAAGTCACTCTCTCCCTCACCTTGTCTGTCTTGTCCTCAGAGAATGGATTCTGACTCGGATCCTGATCAATTCCACCTCCAATGCTGAAACCTAATATTAAATTATCCCCATCACGTAGTTTATTAATCTCGATCCGTTGCTGAAAGACACACAGACAGCAGAGTTTCTTCAACTGGGTTCATGTGCAGCTCACTAACACACTGAGCTCAGAGCTGATTGCACGGCTTCTCCTTATATGGAAGTACACACACACACACACTAACGTTACCTGCAGGTCAGTTAGAAACAATAAGCCACGCCCAGGGTTCACCTGAGGAGCCAGAACAGCCCTTTCTAAACAATGTTGTGTATTTTACCTCAGTGTGAGTGAGGTTATTCCCCACTCAGACCTACTGAGTTATTAACTATCATTAATAGCTCTCGTTAAACTTTGGTTAGCTGTTTAACTTACATGCTAACTGCTGTGTTCTTGGCATAAGTCATAGAACTCGTTTGATTTAGTAATTTAAACACAGCAGGCACTGTATATTCAGCTAATATATTTACTGTAATGTGGGAGCTGGTCATTAGTCATGTTTGTATGATCAGACAACACAGCTACTAGCTACGAGACAGTCTGGTAACTTTAATAAACTACATTTAGCTAGCTACATGGCGCACTTACACGAAGGTTAACTAAAAGACCAATATGTCAATTAATTAAATCCGTACTTAAAGCAGTTGTATAGTTTTTACACGACTGTTGTTCGAAAGTAAAACAAGTTAGCCTGATGCCTTACTAGCTAACCCAGTGTTCCTGACTGGGGACGAGCCTGAAACTTTCTGCATGCCAGAATCAAACACGACTTACCACGACAGCGGTGACAGGTTGTCCGGGTATGAACGACATGCTTAAAAAATGTAATACAAGTTGTTGCTCTGTTTTTTTTTTTAACCCCCTGAATCCGCGAACAATAAAACGCGCCCCTTACAGGGATTTGAGACACGGAGCTGTGGTTCCACCCATGAGTGACAGCATGCAGATACCACGCTGTGGGCGGAGCCAAGAGGGGGAGGGGGCGCGTGTGTGTGCGCGTGCGTGCGTGCGAGCGCTTAAATTATGTATTCGCCTTCTAATTGACTATTTTTTACTTTTTTTAATTACTACTTCTAACAATTAATGTGTTATTATAAATAATAATTTCAGTGCCTCAATGTATAAATCATGAGTGAAATATTTCATTAGATGCAAAAATTTGTATAACCTGACAAATACCACCAACAATTAATATGCTTTTTTTTTTTTTAAAGAAGTTTGTTTACATATGCAATTGTTTTCCTCCCCTGACTGCTTTCACTAGAACAGTGGCTTAATGGTTAGCAATGTCGCCTTCCTCATCCAAAGGCCTGGTTCGATTCCTGACTCAGGTCTGTGTGCATGGAGTTTGCATGCCCTTCAAGTGCTTGGTGGGTTTCCCTTCAGGTACTCCCATTTCTGCCCACAGACCAGTGAGTGTGTCCATGTGTGTTCCCGGTGATGGATTGACATCCCAACCAGGGTGTACCTCGCCTCGTGCCCTAGATGACCTGGGATAGGCTTCATGTCCTTGTGAACCTGTATACAGGACAAAGTAGTATAGATGATAAACGCGTGAGTGAGTGTTTCACTAGAGGTGTATCTAAGATATTCATAGATTTCGTAGTATGTGTAATTCAATCCCAAATCATTTAAGTTTTTTTAAAAAGTTGTTCAGTGTAATTCTGGATCAATTTTTTGCCTTCTTCCTATTTGTGGTACAAACTATTTTATTCCTGTAAAAATCCATCCGTCCATTCGTTATCTATAGCATCTTATCATGGGTCTCTGGTGATCTGGAGGTTATCTCAAGGGAGTTAGGACAGAAGACAAGGCATGGGCAACTTGTTAACATCAGTTGACTATCTTTGGACTGTGAGAGGAAACCAGAGCAACCAGCGGAAACCTACCATGCACAGATAGAACAGGCAACCTTCAGACACAGTGAATGAGTTTGTGGGCATGTGGGAACATCCCATCCTGGTTGTACCTTCAGTTGATCCATCACAGTCCACCATAACCCAGTCACCTGTCCTGTCCCATGGGGTCCAAATCCAACATGACCTTGATGCCTGACAGTTATTTCAAAATCTCTCCTTTTGTAAAAAATTTTTTTTACCCCTTTTCTTTCAGACTATGATGAGATCTTGGTGGTCAAAGAGGTTTAACTACTTAAACAGGTCTATTCACTTATATTGTTAAAAACAGGATTTTTTTTTTATGTATGTAAAAATTGATATTTTAAGGGTGACTTTGTGTTTAAAATTTCCCAATTAGTATCAACAATGACGTCAGTAAACAGCTGTAGTAGTAGTTGCTGAAGAAGAATTGTTAAATGTTTCACAAAACATCACACTGCTTTTTAAAAGACCAATGAGTGCCCTCTACAGGATCAATATATATCTGCAACCATTTAAGGTTGATCAGAGGGTTCAAATTTTAAGAATAAATAAGTGAAGAATAATTTGATCAACAACAGTGATACAATTAGCAATAATATTACACAGCTGTCCAGACAGCAATAACAATGTCTAGACTCTAACTGTTTAAAAATCCCAGGTATAAGGTAAAGTTAAAATAAAAATATCCATTCATAGAGGACTTTTTAAGGTGGCACAGTGGTGTAATGGTTAGCACTGTCGCCTTGCACAGGCTCGCGTCCTGTCTCAGTGTGCATGGAGTTTGCATGTTCTCCCCATGCTATGTGGGTTTCCTCCCACAGTCCAAAGACATGTAGGTTAGGTTAATTGGCATTCCCAAATTTCTCGTAGTGTGTGAATGGGCATGTGAGTGCACAAGGCAGAGCTAAAGTTGCCCCAGCAACTGCCCATTGCCCCTCTTAGCTAAGTTACCCCTCAGGAGGAAAAATGTCATGAAATAACCATTTTATTTTTGCCATCGTGCCTGCATAAAGGTGAGTAGTTCCTACTAAAGTTAATCCAAATTTAATTGTGATATCATTTAAACTTGTATTACTTTTTTATATATAGCTATGTCTTTATCTATCTGCTAGTAATGCTGTTTGCACTTTCATTTTGCATATGCCTTTATCAAGAGAAAACAAGTTAGTAAATTGCCAAGCCCAAGTTTACAGGTATGGTTATATATATATATATATATATATATATATATATATATATATACACACACACACACACACACACACACAGGTCCTTCTCAAAAAATATTTGCATATTGTGATAAAGTTCATTATTTTCTGTAATGTACTGATAAACATTAGACTTTCATATATTTTAGATTCATTACACACAACTGAAGTAGTTCAAGCCTTTTATTGTTTTAATATTGATGATTGTGGCATACAGCTCATGAAAACCCAAAATCCCTATCTCAAAAAATTAGCATATTTCATCCGACCAATAAAAGAAAAGTGTTTTTAATACAAAAAAGTCAACCTTCAAATAATTATGTTCAGTTATGCACTCAATACTTGGTCGGGAATCCTTTTGCAGATTCTTGTGTCTTGTGTCTCTCAACTTTCTCTTCACAATCTTCCTCAGGGCCCGGTCACCTCTTCTCGTTGTGCAGCGTTTTCTGCCAACACTTTTTCCTTCCCACAGACTTCCTACTGAGGTGCCTTGATACAGCACTCTGGGAACAGCCTATTCATTCAGAAATGTCTTTCTGTGTCTTACCCTCTTGCTTGAGGGTGTCAATGATGGCCTTCTGGACAGCAGTCAGGTCGGCAGTCTTACCCATGATTGCGGTTTTGAGTAATGAACCAGGCTGGGAGTTTTTAAAAGCCTCAGGAATCTTTTGCAGGTGTTTAGAGTTAATTAGTTGATTCAGATGATTAGGTTAATAGCTCGTTTAGAGAACCTTTTCATGATATGCTAATTTTTTGAGATAGGGATTTTGGGTTTTCATGAGCTGTATGCCACAATCATCAATATTAAAACAATAAAAGGCTTGAACTACTTCAGTTGTGTGTAATGAATCTAAAATATATGAAAGTCTAATGTTTATCAGTACATTACAGAAAATAATGAACTTTACCACAATATGCTAATTGTTTGAGAAGGACTTGTGTGTGTGTATATATATATATATATATATATATATATATATATATATATATATATATATATATATATATATAACATAATGACATAAAAAAAGAACAATATTCTACACAGTAATACTAGTTGTACCTTACTGTGTGAAACTGAAGTTTTCTGTTTGCCACCATGTCTCATTATGTAAGAGAACATAATTTCTCCCTGAGGGCTTAGCAGATACAGTACAAGATCCAAACATTCCCTCTTAATGTTTAATGTCTAACGCACATCTATTGCTACAAAATAAACAACAAGCATATACATATACAAGCATTTTTGATTTATTTATGATTGTTCCTCAGCTGGCTGTCCTTGTACTCGTATGTGGTGATTGAAAGGAAGAGATGTTTATTCTCTTCAATTCAGAATTCAGATTAATATAGCCAGAAACCATTTCCAAATTAAGCTCACTGTCTCAGGATCATGTACTTGGATATGAGCATTGCACTAATAGCTGTAAGGCATAAATTATCACATTTTTTTACAGTAGCATAAAAATATGAGTGTAAGTGTTGCTTTAAATATAGTAAGCTGCTTTTTTTGTTATCTCTGAAAACACACAGTATCTCCTAAAAGAAAATAGCTTCAGATTCAGCCCTCTGGTTATCTTAAAATTCTGCACATTAAAGTATGTATAATAACAAATCTGTGTTTGCTGATTTGTGAACCAACCATCTTTAGGAAATCTTCATATCAAAAAACGTAAAAATACCCTTTTGTGTAACTTAAAATGTAAAGTACCTTTTATAAGAGAATAAAAAGACTTCCTGTTTATACAATAGTGGCCAAAAGTGAAATTCTGGATTTATATAATATTCTCCTCATAATAATAACAACATGTTTTTTATGTAACGTAATTGCTATACAACAACAATATTTAGTATGAAGTCCTTTATTCTTCTAAATCAGCTGGATCCGGCTGGGCACAGAGTCAAAAAGACGTCTGCAGAACTCTGGTGTCACTTGCACAATCCATGCCTGCTTGGTAGCTTCCTGACGACCGTGTACAGAAGACGGTTTCTTGGCTGCTACTGCATTCTTCACCATTGTCGACCATTTTCTATTGAGTTTAATTCTGGTGATGACTCAGGCCATGGCTCCAGTAGCTGAAACCCATTGTCACATAGCCAGTTTTTTTACTAGATTTTCAGCACAATCTTTCAGTTTCATAGTGGATTTGAAAAGATACTGGTTGTCAATTAGTTAATTTTACCATATTTATTATTATTGGGGCCAGGGGTAGCTCAGTGGTTAAGGCATGAACTACGGTTCGGAAGATCCCAGGTTCAAATCCCACAACCACCAAGTTGCCACTGTTGGGCCCTTGAGCAAGGCCCTTAACCCTAAATTGCTCAGATATGTAATGAGATAAAATAAAATGTAAGTCGCTCTGGATAAGAGCGTCTGCCAAATGCCTAAATGTAAATGTATTATTTTGATAGGGGACCAGTCCTTGGGAATGGTAAAATAAGTCTTTAAAATAGAGGAAAGTATGACCCTAAATAAAACACTAATCCTAACACAGAGGGCAGTGTTGGCTCAAACGCTTAAGCTCTGGGTTATTGATTGGAATGTTGGGTGGTTTCATGCCCCAGCTCCACCAAGTTGAGCAAGGCCCTATCTGCTCCATGTGGGCTGTGTTCTGTCTACCCAGCTTTCTTACTGGGATATGTAAAAATCTTTAAATCTTTATGCTACATATAATTTCTTCAAATTCTGCTTGAGGAATCCTGCTCCTGGCTTCCTGAAGCACTCTCAATTTCAGCCCAGTCCCTGTTTCTGATCCGTTTCAGCGAAAGGTTTTTGTTTGTTAAACCACAAGGTAACCTATGAATCATTCAAGATGAAAAAAAATCTAAGCATAAACCAGTGAGAAACAGAAACAGGTGCGGATGCCAGATGATCAGGCCAGTGATTAGTATAGTGGTGATGTTGACTGCTGAGGTTGTTACATAAACAACCAATTTTAAATTGTATCTTTGCACATTATTTAATTTAATATAAAGAAATGAGGGTGTGACTCAAGACACAGTACTGAATTTAAAAGTAAGAAATCTTACTTTGCAATTGTTTTGATGTCAAAATCCAATGTTAGGATTAGGGTTACCGCAAGAGGTTGGTCTGAAAAGTGCTTAACATTGGTTTATCCCACACACAATGAATTTGAAGTCTGGTAAAGGAGAATCAATCAATCAACCAATCAATCAGTAAGTAAATAAGTAGGTAAGTAAGTAAGAATCCATAAATACTGAAAGAGTAATAAAATTAACAAATCACCTCCAGGTTCCCGAGTTTGAGTCCCACCTTGGGTCTGTGTGCATGGAGTTTGAATGTTTTCCCTGTGCTTGGTTGGTTTCGTCCGGGTACTCCAGTTTCTTCCCACGGCCCAAAGACTTGCAGGTTAGGTTAACTGGTGTTCACAAATTTCCTGTAGTGTGTGAATGTTCGTGTGAATGTTGACCACTACAGGCATAAAAATGGGATAAAATACAATGGTAATCACCACTCGCATTCACGCTCCCTAGATGGACTACAAAGATCCCTGGATGGATGGAATAAATAAGTAAATACATTAAAAAAGGGAACTTAGGTGTAAGGTTTTATAATATTGTAAGACAATGTAATCTAATACTAAGATTCCTGTGCTCTGAGAACAGATCCCTCACTGTGCTTCCTCTTGCTTTATGTGGTAGCACCTTCTATATCCTGTATCCAGACGAGGATACATCCAAATGGATCTTGTCTGCTAGAACCCTTTTGTTTAATCAGGAGAATGCAAATGCATCTCCTCTCACCTGTCTGTCTCCGGGTTCCTCTATGACTGACATGTTAATGACTGGTTCTTTTGATGTTCGGAACATAGTGCTGTTTAAATGTGCTCTCTTTGCTGAGAATGAACAGAGATCTTCAGACATCATGCCTGCGTGTGTGTGTGTGTGTTTTTTTCTTCCGGTCGATCGGGCCCGGACCGGTAAGTGTATCAAGGTGCAGCGGACACAAGAAGAAATAACTCTTCTTCTCTTAGCTTAAAGTTTAGCTTGGACACACACTTCTTCATCATTTAAACCTAACATCAGGTTACTCAAAAATACGTTTTGGATATGTGAGCCATAAAGTTAACTCAATGACCAAATTATTTTGTCAAAATAATTCTATAGTTGTATTCGTGTTAATTTATTGTAATGTGTTGCTAGAGATTTAATAAAAATATAGCAAGTCAAACAGAAGGTAGTGACAGCAAATTAGATCAAAGAAAAAAGTGTTTTGTTTCACATAAAACCTTTTTAATTATAAAGATTGTAGACCATGAGAATCCTTATGAACAATACAGAAACTTCGGTTTGCAGCATCATCAGCCTCATCTTCTACTGGCAAGTGTAAACACGTGTATAAGATATGTTAAAAGAACGTGTAAACAGACGGTCAAAAAAAATCAGATATAGGCAATAAATCAGAATTAGGCATCGAGATCTGCAGTGTAAATGTAGCCCTCGACAGCTCCCTATCTGCACCAGATTTGTGCATCAACCATGCATCCATCTGTTGTCCACTAAATTTTGTTACATAACAGGACGGAACCAGACAAAGAAAAAGCAACAGCTTCTCACACACAATTTTATTATAGACAACACAGTGTGTCAAAGAAAAATTACTTGCGAAAACCACTAACCGTCCAAAAATGTTGTTTTTCAGACTAAACATTTGTCAATAATTCTTGTAGCTGTTTTATTTGTGCTTTTGGCTTTTTCCTTTATGGTTAATCCGTAAGGATAAAATGATGTAGGTAATTAGGGTTTAGCTTTTGTGACATGTGCAAAATTGAAATATGGTCCATAGGTGTCCCCAGTGTCCAATCCAGTATTTTCCTATAGAGTTCGGGTTTCATTTTGAGTAGTGGTGGCTCAGGTGGTTGAGGGTCTAGGTTTCTTATCAGATGGTCAGGGTCCAAGCCTGGAGAAATTTTGGGTTTGGTAAGAAGAGCATCTGGTGGAGAACATGTGCCAATAACTTGTGGATCAAATAATCCGATGTGATGACTACAAGAAAGACCAAAGAAGGGAAAAAAACACCAAAAGAAAAAAAAGTACTTGGTATGCTAATTTATCCTTTGTTCACATGACATGACACTCCAATCCAAGGTTTAGGGTTAGGTTTGACTACAGGGTGATACACCGTGTTCCAAATTATTATCCAAATGATATCTTTCTCTGATTTTCATAATTAGTCAATGCACATGACAGTCAGTATATTTTTATAGTCATCAACTATTAGGGTATAATTTTAATTTTATTGAACAAACCTCCTAATGATAACAATATTTATTTTAAAAATAAATCTGCACGAACCTATCTGTGCTCTGAATCAGCCACAAATGTCTTCACAGTACGATGAGTTTTTGTGAAATATCTAATGTTTTCATACCTTGTCCATGCTTTTCGGCGGCAAAGAGATGCTTTTTCTTTCCCATATTGCTTGGAACCTGTGTTCTGCTTAATAATGTGGAACAAAACTAATTATCACACGTGTCTAAGATTCATTTCAGTGATCCAAAGAGCCCTGAGACGCAATACCATCCATCAGTTTAATTTAAAAACTAAACATTTAATGTTTATGACACTTAGATCCAATTTGCATAATAATTTGGAACACAGTGTATGGTGTATGGGACAGGGGTAGCTCAGTGGTTAAGGCACTGGACTACGGTTCGGAAGATCCCAGGTTCAAACCCCACAACCACCAAGTTGCCACTGTTGGGCCCTTGAGCAAGGCCCTTAACCCTCAACTGCTTAGATGTGTAATAAAAAATGTAAGTCGCTCTGGATAAGAGCGTCTGCCAAATGCCTAAATGTAATGTAAATGTTAAATTCATTCTCAGAGTGAGTGGTTAGGTTTATGAATTTACCAGTTTCTTAGATCATCTACTGCACTAACAGTCATGTACTTTCATTCTCCTCTTTTTATTACTATTACAACTTATCCATATATTGTTGGGGCACTTTAATATACAGTTATTTAAGTAGTAACTTACATACAATTATGTACATAGGATCAGCGTATTGTGATTAATATGCAAAATATTACCTCATCAAATGTTACCCTAGTCCTGTATTTTTTCTCATCTTGTTTGTTTTGCGAACTGACTGCTGTAAAATTTCAATTTCCCATTTGTACAATTATAAAAGTCTTCTCTTTCTCTATCTCTTTATCTCTACCCACTTGTTTATCTATAAACCTGACTGTACTTTTGCTGTTTTTTGTTAGGCGGCTACTCCCACTGCAGCTTGGAGATAGAAATTCCAAACTGTAAATCCAAGCTCTGACTTCCTGCTTCCAGGTACATTTAATAACCTACATCACACAAATAATGACTTGCAGCACAGGGGTCTGTTTACCCGTATAATTTTATGAGCTAGATAGTTAATGATCCAGCATGCTAACTAGCTAGCAACAAAAACAATGAAATTACCTCAGCTTTTATAGAAAATGTGGTTTCGTTTCCAACTTATAACTGTTCTTAGTGAAGCAAAACAACTATATCTAAAATGTAAGGAACTTTATTTCCCCCAAATACATTTCTAAACTCTTATTTCCCTCCATTTTGTCTCTGCATTAAAACTGCATGAGATTGCAATGTCTTGTTAGCTAATTCTACTCCTGAACATTATAGTCATGTGACCCGAATGGTTGGCTTAACAGAACATTATGGATTATATTTGACGCTGCATTTCTGCAGTCTATCTATGTTTCCATGTACAACCCGATTCTGGAAAAGTTGGGACAATTTTAAATTTGATGCCTGTTACAGGTCTCAAAAGTTACAGGTTACAAGTTGTAAAAAAGTTTTTACCATGGTTTAGCCTCTCTTCTTCTTTTGGTTCCATTCTTGCCTGAGGTTTCTAGTTGCTGAAGAGTTCATGGTTTCTCTAGGTGAAGGATTTGGACTGCAGGCAGATTGAAATGCACCCCGACTCTTCTACTACAAAGCCATGCTGTTGTAATAGCTGGTTTTGCATTGTCCTGCTGAAATGCACAATACCTTCCCTAAAATAGACGTCGTCTAAAGTCTTTATACTGTATACATTTCAGCATTCATAGTGCCTTCCAATACATGTAAGCTGCCCATATCGTATGCACTTATGCACCTCCATACCATCAGAGTTGCTTGCTTTTGAACTGAATGCTGATAACACGATGGAAGTTCTCCCTCCTCTTTAGCCAGGAGGATATGGCGTCCATGATTTTAAACAAGAATGTCAAATTTGGACTTGTCTAACCATAGCACACTTTTCCACTTTGAAACAGTCCACTTTAAATAAGCCTTGGCCCATAGGACACGACAGCATTTCTGGTCCATGTTCACATACAGTATGGCTTTCTTTTTTCATGATAGAGCTTTAGTTGGCATCTGCAGATGGCACGGTGGATGGTGTTTATCAACAGTGGTTTCTAGAAGTATTCCTTGGCCCATTTAGTAATGTCAATAACACAATAATGACAATGAGTGATGCAGTGTTGTGTGAGGGCCCGAAGACCATGGGCATCCAACAAACGTCTTCAGCCTTGTCCCTTACGCACAGAGATTTCTCCAGTTTCTCTGAATCGTTTAATGATGTTATGCATTGCTCAAATCCCCCAGCCACTAGACACAGTGCCGGTTCCAAGCCTGGATAAATGTGAGGGTTGCGTCAGGAAGGGCATCCGGCGTAAAACATGTGCCAAGTTGTTTTGCAGGCTGCCAGGAGCAGCCGAAAGACCAACATGCATTGTAGATGATGAGATTTGTAAACGCCTATGCAATTTGACTTTGAGGAACATTGTTTTTAAAGTATTCCACAACCTTCTTATGCACTCTTTCATTGGAGATCCTCTGTCCATCTTTACTCCAGAGAAACTGTGCCTCTCTAAGACATCCCTTTTATAGCTAATCATATTATAATACAGACCTGATGCTAGATATTTTCCCAGTTGAATCATTCCAAAATGTCTTGCTTGTTCAGTCCTTTGTTGCCCCCGTCCCAACTTTTTTGAGACCTGTACCAGGTATCAAATTTGAAATGAGATCATTTAGTGGATAAAAGTGTAAAATTTCTCAGTTTAAACATTTATGTTCTCTATGTTGTATTGTGAATAAAATATTGGCTTATGTCATTTGAAAGTCTTTCATTCATTCATTCATTCATTTTCTATACCGCTTAATCCTGTGTTCAGGGTCACGGGGGACCTGGAGCCTATCCCAGGAGACTACCACTAGGCGGGGTACACCCTGGACAGGGTGCCAATCCATCGCAGGGCACACACACATACACACACTCACACACCCAATCACACACTACGGGCAATTTGGGAACGCCAATTAGCCTAACCTGCATATCTTTGGACTGTGGGAGGAAACCGGAGTACCCGGAGGAAACCCACCAAGCACGGGGAGAACATGCAAACTCCATGCACACAGAGATGGGAATCGAGCCTGGCCCGGGAATCGAACCCAGACCCTGGAGGTGCAAGGCGACAGTGCTAACCACTACACCACCGCGCCGCCCTTTGAAAGTCTTTTAGTTTTCATTTTATTTACATTTAAAAAACATCCTAAATTTTACGGAATTCGGGTTGTAAAGTGCACTGACATCCATTCCTATTTTGGAGGTTGAGCTAAAACAAAGTTATAATAAAATATTAATGAAATGGCACTATGAAATTTTATTTGGTCATTGAAATCTGGCCAATACATTTTTTGTAATGTTTAGGAATTTTTTAAATAATTTAAACTACCAAATAAACAGAAAGCAAAATAATGTCCGTTAAATTAAAAAACCTCTTCAGTTATTATGAATAATTTACACCTACCACCCACTTCATTAGGTACACCTGTTCAGCTGCTCATTAACGCAAATATCTAATCAGTCAATTACATCATAGTGACTAGATGCATTTAGGCATTGTCTAGAGGTGGACATGGAGGATGCATGTCCTCCCCGTGCTTGGTGCTCCAGTTTCCTCCTACAGTTCAAAAACATGCAGATAAGGCTACTTGGTTCCCCGTCCAAAGTGTACCCTGTCTAGTGCCCTAAGTCTCCTGTGATAGGGCTCCCGCAACCCTGTATACAGGATAAAGTGGTATAGATGATGAGACGATGACAACATTGTCATGATTAAGATTGGAAAAATGTTTCCTGGTCTGATGCGTCTCGAGTTGTAGGGTCAGAGTTTGAAACCATGGATCTATCTTGCCTTTTATCAACCAGTCAGGCTATTGGCAGATTGGCCCCTTTGAGACCACAGGATAACGTGCCATGTCACTAAAAGCTAAAATAACCTTATACTGTTTTTCTTTTGGATATGACAATGAATATCCACACTCACCAGGTCTTAATCCAACAAATCACCTTTGGGATGTGCAGTCAACATATCTGCAGCAATGGCATGTTGTTATCATGTCAATGTGGACCAAAAATTCTGATGAATGCTTGCAGGACCTTGTTGAATCTATGCCATAATAAAATAAGACTCTGAAGACAAATGGGGGTCCAGCGCAGTATTAACCCAGCAAGCCGTACCTAAAGAAGTGTTCCTTAAGTGTATACCTAAAATATTTGGACATAAATATCTGCTTTTCATGACACTTAACTAAATCTTGAATAAAACCATGTGACCTATGATGAAATAGTACTATAAAACTATATTTAAAAAACCTATAAAAGTATATATTTTCACTTAGTCCCAAATTGACAAATTTGGTTTTCCTGAAATCCAATCCAAAGATCAAACATTAAATTGCAGTTTAGTCAAAATTTCAGTACAAAATGTGAGTGTTTGGATGAATGCTTTTTAATTATTCGTATGCAAAAATATTGGATTTTTTTCATGGCTGACAATATGAAAAAACAATTTGGACCCAATTACGTAAGAGTACACAGAGCTTTTTTTTTTTTTTAACAATGTGACCATC
Organism: Channallabes apus; assembly: GCA_030522415.1. Classification (NCBI taxonomy): domain Eukaryota; kingdom Metazoa; phylum Chordata; class Actinopteri; order Siluriformes; family Clariidae; genus Channallabes; species Channallabes apus. Next base: position 25,753,851 of record CM060119.1, on the reverse strand, counting down.
ACATTTTACAATACATATTCACTACTGATTTCTCAAGTAAGTAGCACTGCAGTCCATGGCATTACCTTCATGAGTAGGTTAATTTGTCTAAACTATATAATCAAATGTTATAACTGAAATAGTAATTCTTCTTAGGTATAGCAGGAATGTTCCTGTAATTGTTTAAAGCTGGACCTGGATCAGTCATATATCACAGCGTTGAGATCGTCATCTCTGAATGCAATGCCTTAAATGTATTGTCTTTACTTTCACAAGACATCATTTTTGTCAACGATCTGCTTATGCATTTACAATAGAGTCACCTCTATAAGTTCTGCTATTTTACGTAAAAAACCTGAGGTATCCCAAAACCAAGTGACACTATTCCTCTGCCCAAGGACATGTGACAGCATATTGACCTTTGGCCATCCTTCTCCATGTACACTAATGAACAATGAGATGCTGCAACACAACATGAATAATCTCGCAGCACCCTAAAAGGAAATTACATATCACAATCCTATAAGCCCACACAGAACACGAAAGTCAAAGTTTTGAGTGGCTGACTGCCGTCTGCTTGCGGGGTGTCCGACCCAGCTACTGTCCAGGCACGTACGGCCAGCTGATCGAGCTGCCAGAGAGCTGCATGTCTCGAATGAGTGTCTCGATTGGTGTCTTGCCCACCAGTCGCATGAAGAAGAGCTGTGATATGAGGTTTGCGGGGACAGCTCTGAGAGAGGGCAGGCGGAGAAGGAGGCGACCGAAGCGCTGCGGTTGAGTCGGATACTGCATGCGTTCGTATTCAGTCAGAGCCACCTGAGCCTTCTCCTGCAGACTCTCAACGTGGGCTGGGTCTGTCAGTCCACATGCATCTATCAGAGACAGAAAGTTAACTTCAGTGTCAGAATTCCACAGAACTCTGAAAGTTCCAAAGTGCCTTGGCTAAAATACTGTTTTCAAGAAAATTCAGTAAAACTACCAAAGTGTCTTTTACATAAGTGTGCATATTTCTAAGACATATGATTAAAACTGAGTCGTGAATTTGCACCACATACCTGGTGAAAAGAGGGCTATGGCTTTGAGGCAGCTGTATTCAGCAGAGTCCACCTGTAGTCGTGTAAGCTTATCCACCTGGTCCTGGAAGACTCGCACCTGGTCCATGAAGGAGACGACGCGCTCGGCAGACATGGGGGAAGCGTGGAAGCCAGCGGCAGCCAACAATGGGGCCATGTGTAGGGGCAGGGCTGATTGTGCTGCATTCAGGATGAACAGTTCGCTCCAGCTGAGGCGCAGCAGGGCCACTTGCTCCGAGACAGGTAAGTCAGGGAAGAAGGGAATGTTCCGGGCCCACTCAATGGTGCTGAAGAGAAGTCGGGCAGCCAGCTCACAAATACTATCGATGCCCATGACAGATCCGTGGCCTCCAGGCAACTGTTGACCACACTGAGCTCCGTAGCGACTGTTGGGATATGGTTCAGCTCTCAGGAGCTGTGAGATAAGCTCAGGCCCTGGCTGACCGTTGAAAAAGTCACCGGCCATGCCCGGTGCTCCTGGCCCTCCTGCACCAGCTGAGACCATGGAGGTTGGGCTGATTCCTGAGTGTGATGGAGGAATGCGTCCACGCTGGACTGCTACAGGAAAGAAATAAAAAAGAAAGAAGGGATTTGCATTGTTAATGCCATCATGTAGAGCACAGGTCGTTCTTGTTGTACATTTATGCAAAATAAAAATACAAGCTTGAAAGGAAGTAGCTGATAAAAGGGATCAAAAACTTTAAACCTTGTTTTATGTCCTCATTTCGACTCTGAAGTGCATTTCAACCATGTATTACCTACATGCTACGACCTTTGGCAGCTGGAACAAGGAAATGCTAATGTGGTTTCCTCAGAAATATTTTGTTTAGTTTTCTTTTATCTCTGAGCCACATCAGCTTGCTAGGCTTAATAAGAAAACCTTGGTTGCAAATTAAAGTAACCCACCTTACAACAGTTCAGGTATTGACAGAATAGTTACCTCATAAGAAACAATTCCATTTTATTCAATTGCAGTCTATTGTTAAATTCATATAAAATGTACATTGATGTGCAATGAGAGCCTGAACCTGCTGATACGTCCTGTGAACTTAAGACACAAAACGTGAATCTGGTTATTGCTCATTTCTCATTTTTAACAGCTTCATTCACCAGTTTCAAACAGGAACAAGACTCTTGAGCTGGTTTCTCTTCCGAGGGAAACTACAGTCACATAGAAAGCCTTTAAGGCCTTGGGTTGTTCTGCTAAGGCATATTTGCAAGCATATGAGGCGTTTGTGCACAGCTGCTCGCGTAGACATCTGCCTTCATGCTTGTATGTAACATGAGACTGAACACTAGGGGGCAGTGTCACGTGAGCCAAACTACAAGGGTGTCTCAAAAGTCTGCATACATACTGTCGGGCACGGTTGGATCAACTGTTTCCGGGTTCATGGATTGGAAGAGTGACCTTTGAGGTCTCCAGGCTTAACCCCACTTGATTTTTACCCGTGTGAGCACATGAAGGCCTCAGTGTACCAGGACCATGAATACAGCACAAGGATCATCCAAAGGAACACATTCAAAATGCAATTACATGAACATCATTAGATGTGTTAATGCTAGTTGAAGAAATGATGGTGTGTGTTTACAAAGAAATGTCGATGAATGTAGAGAATGTTTAGGAAATACAGTTAGACTATATATTTTTTTAATTGTCGCATATACAGTATGAAGACTTCTGGGACATCATGTACAGAAAAGCGAAAGCAAAAGAAAAAAAACATGAGCCACTTCTTAGCTAAAAACTAATAATACTTCACTGTTGGTGAAATGTAAAGATTTTCTTCATTCTAGGTAAATGTCGTAATTCTATGTAAATTTGTGATTTTCCTAATTCTATGCAAAGCAGGTATGACATTGCTTGCACCAGTCCATCTTCAGCTCCTACTACAGTCCCTATTCTTACTGTCTGACACTACAGTCCCTATTCTGACACAAAAATGAACCAACCAAGGCTTCATCATCCGGTCACATACTAGCTGTCATTAATTATGCATAAAGGCATTACAATGAACTTGACAGTAGTCGTTGGTGCCTAAGAAGAAAGCTGTTTCAGACATTAGATTTTGCTGATTAAATTCCAAAATAGTTGCATTAATTATTCCACAGAAGTCTTACAAATGTTTGATCATTGTGATCTTGGACAGACACGCGTACAACCTGAAAAACATATTGTCACCACCAATAAAAAACACTCTGTTAGGAAGTTGCCGAGATCATTGTTGTCTCTCTTGAGTGAATGTACCAAGTACAATTAGCTTCTTTCACTAATGTGCTAATCCGCAGGACAGAACATGCCCACAGAATCAGACCCTACATGCATAAGGGACAAACTACAAGTGTCTTCTCGCTTGCTACGGTTATCCTGTGTTTGATTTGCTGCTGAACAGACCTAAACTTGGAAAGCATTTTATATTTATATTTACACAAAGCAGAAAGGTCACGGCATCTCATCACACACTTTCCCGATATGCAACTGGATCTCCCTGTCTCGACCAATCGCCTTCAACTCATGGCTGGTTGACACCCAGCGCCACAGATACACACCACACGCTGTTAGCTGTGTGTGTCTGTATAGGAGGATGACTGCATACATCAGAGACTATCGGTGTACCACTGCGCACCAGGCTTCCCCTTAAAGCCATGCTTCCCAGCCGTAACAGGTTTCATGATGCTGCATCATGATTGCGAAATACAACATATCGCTAAACAGGTTCCTGAAAGGGTCTAATGACATACTGTATGTATTCGTGTAATGCGAAAAGAGCAAGGGGAAATCTATATGTAAAGCAGTAACTGAAATGCAGGACTTATCTTGTAATAGAATATTATAATAAACCGTTTTTTTTTAATGAATCTGTTTCATTGAGCATTATATCCTTCAGAAAAAAAGGTGGCAATTCTGCAATTTTTTCATGCTTTCGACAAGGCATTATTCTCATGTCATATGGATTTATAGTTGGCAGCTCAGCGCTGAGCAGCACAGCTTGGAGAGCAAATCTGCCTCTGGCACTATGCCTGCCAAGGTCACATAGGGACATCAGCACTGCAGGCATTGGACTTTTTGGTTGAAAGCCAGATTGAACTCACAATTGGATATTAATTAATTACACTATTAATTAAATAGCTTTGATTGCTATATTAATTTTCATTTTAATGGCTATGGCACAAATACACTGCAATGTATTGCATCTGCAATACAGCTAAAATATGCCTTTTTAGGCTGTACTGAACTACTATGTAAATTCATCATCCTAGTTGTACTTGTACTGTATATACAGTAAGCCTGCACCTTTTGTTCTCCTAATTATTTTTAGTTTCAAAGCATTGGTTTACAGTATACAATATAGATTTTAATACCACAGTAAAGACAACCATCCAAGGACAAGACTTAGATTTAGACTTGTAACCATATACTGTAAAAGTATCTCTATATGGATTTATCCAAACCACAGTGAAAGCCAGGACAGTTACCTTCTTTTCTCATGCCCACACGAAAGCATTTCTTCAGACGGCAGTACTGACACTGGTTGCGATGATGTTGGTCAATCTGACATTCTCGGTTTGATCTAAAAAAATAAAAATACAAAGAAACACAATAAAGGCATGAATGACTGAATTAAAATCGTTCCTGAATTTCAATACTATTACTAGTATTTCAACTACTAAAATGATTTGTATAGGATTTTTACCACTTGATCCATTTCCTCATGATGGTTTCATTAAACCTTGGATCAATTCCTCATTTATGGTGTTAAGTGGTTCTCGGTTACCAAATTGAGGGCTGACTTTATGCCTTTTCCCTTTCCTGGATTTAGTTATTAAGGCAAGAATGCTGCTTTAAAAAAAGAAAAACTACCAGAAAAAGCAGCTGAATTATAACAAGCTCCAGCGTCCATAAAGACCTGTGCACAGTTGCTATGACCACCTAGAAATTAGTTCAGTCTAAGCAACTGTATGTAAGACAGTTGAAGAATGAATATTTTCAATATTGGCTCTAGTTCTTTAAACAGAGCCCCAGTAAATTGATGCCAGAGACGATTGGCCTTGGTGATGTGCCATGGTCGGTTGAAGCCTTATCAGAAAGGCTGGCCTTGGTAAATCATCAGCCCATGCCAGATAGACACAATTGCAAGAACGCAGTTTGATTTTGCATATTTCTGTAGGAGCCAGCATGATTTATTCTTTGGTTAAAGCAGAAAGAGAGAGAGAGAGAGAGAGAGAGAGAAAGACACTTTGTAGTGACGATAAGTCAGGCTACTGAATAATCAGCATCAGTTGCAGATCAGAAAGGTTTTTAGCTATTGTTTCAACTAATATATATATATATATATATATATATATATATATATATATATATATATATAATGTGTGTGTTGATAGATAGATAGATGGATAGATGGATGGATAGATGGATCTGTGTATTCATATGCCGTATATGAATTTTTGCTCAATCGGTTCATTTCACCACATGTAAGAACACACAATAAACAAAGCAGATTCATAAGCACAGGCTCATAAGCATTGTTCTTTACAGCATTTTTTATTCAAATAAACCTACTGCTGCATTCACTACAGCGCATTTAAGTAGTGTTGTTGTTTGTTTTGTCAATTAAGGCCATTTAACACCTTACCTGGAATCACTTTAGCCACGTATTACCATATGAAAAGCACAATTCACACCCAAACAACAGGTTATCCAAAGTTCACTGAAAGTTCTGAAGTTTGCATTACTTTCTTTTGATTTACATGCGTCACTGCCGCCAGTTCCGACACAGTTTATGCCTAAATATCTAATTGAGTAGCTTGCATTTTGTGAGACTGATTATTTTTAGTCATTTTTATTCTGACTCAGTGCTAGATGAAGTCAAATTTGACTCAATGCAAGCACATGATCTTAAAGGCTGATCTAGCTTTAGATTGCCCTATGTGACATTTAATCACCAATCCCCAAGGCTGTACACGGTGACGTAATTCCCATATGTCAGGAACAAGGCTCATTACTGTCCACGTGCTGGCTGAATGCTCGTCCTGGATTACATTTCGGTTTTGCTCTGAGCCGTACCATAGCAAGTCTTCTTACCTGCACGTGTAGCTGAGGTTGCGACGGATGCTCCTCTTGAAGAAGCTCTTGCAGCCCTCGCAGGTGAAGACGCCGTAGTGCTTCCCGCTGGACTTGTCGCCGCACACCACGCAGTCCACCACGCAGGCCTTGTCATCCTCTCCACCCTCGGCATCGCTGTTCCCAGCCTGGGGAGAGCTCTCGTCCTCCTCCCCCCGCAGGTAGCCCTTCTCCCCCAGGCCATTGGTGCTCCCATTAGGGTTGCCCCATCCCCCACCCACCATGGCCATTGCTGTGTGCACCACCAGAGCTTTTTACTTCTTCTTCTTCTTCACGGAATCCTCTCCCAGCAGTGAGTATTCAGTCTTGCCTTCGAGTCCGGGTAACCGTTCACACTGCAGACATTAACCTCAAGCTTCTCGAGTGTTTAAGGCGAAAAGTAAACAGTGACTCAAGGTCCTCAAACGTTTACACGGCCTAAATTCAAAATCAGGCTCTTAAGAAAGTCGGCTAATGTTTTCTGTAGTCCTAGTGATTTTAAAACTTTAAGTTTAAGATAATACAAAAAATAATAGTAATAATCCTCCAGGTCTCTTGAAGAACGTCTGCTTCACCAAGTGGTTCAGAATTCAGTCGAGAGCGGGTAACATACAGCCTGCCCCTTTTACAGGAAACTATAAATTACACATAAACATGCAACGGCCCCGCAAATCCGAAACTGGGGCAAAAGTAAAGCACCTCTTAAGAAGAAGCGAAATGCCTCATTACAGCCAGAGAGCATTAAAAGCCTTGTGCTGCTTCGGGAGCAGTGCATGAGACAGTTGCCCTGCCCACAGGTCACTAACAAGTCAAACCAGTTCTTGCTGTGTGTTTTGCAGCGCTAGCGAACTCTATTCCCACTATTTAAAAAAGAAAACAGTCAAAACATCGACAAAAAAACATAATCACAACCAGTACGTTAATTTCTGCTCTCCAGCGTTTACAGTAAACCCTGAACAGATAAAGTACACATGTCCAGGAACTACTACAAGAATCCAGTCGCAGTAAATCTTCACATTCAAAGCTACCAGGAAAGGAAAGGAGACAAAGCCTGCTAATGATAAACAGAGTTTTCTTTCAGCCCTCCCTATGAAGGATCAAAGTTCAAGGAAGTCCCCTCTATCTCTCTCACATGCAGACGCACACGCACACACCCTTTCGGTCCTGTTGGGAAACCCGGGCTCGGATCTTCTCGCTTCCACGTACGCTCTTGCGTCAGTTTCGAAAGAGAGCATGGGGATTCGAACGTCGAACAAGAGGGCAAGGTCTTTGGGGAAGGAAAAAGAAGGAGGAATCTTAGATCTGCATGCGTCCGTGTCTCTCGAGTGTCCCTCCCTCGCCTTTTGTCAGCACTTGCCCATCCAGCAGTAACAGCTCCAGGGCTTCAGCTCGCCCATGCGTTCCCGGAAGCCACAGTGCAACTGTTTCCGCTTTTCTTCTTTCGCCTTCCGTCTTTCCGTCCCTTTGCTGAGAGCGAATGGAGGAAGTCAGCACCGTTTGGCCATGGATGAAGGACAGAGGAAAGATCAGCCAGCCTCTGTGGTCAACAGACCTTGCTCTGTTTCTCTCTCTCTCTCTCTCACCCTCCCTCTTTCTCTCTCTCTCTCTCTCTCTCTCTCCCACTCACTTCCCCACACCCCCCCTTCTCTCTCTCTCTCTCTCTCTCTCTGAGTGCAGGAGTGTGTGTGTATGTGTGTGTGCTCAGGGATTTGACACTGCTATTCAAGCCCCATGGTTGCCATGGTGACGTCTGCCTTATATGGCCAGAGGAGTCAAAGAGCAGCGAGTGGGCTGCCGAGGGCTCGAGCACAGCCAGAGAGGAATGTGCTGCTGCTGCTGACCCCCGAACCTGCCTCCCCCTCTCTCTCTCTCACCCTCTCTCTCTCTCACACCCTCTCTCTTTCTCACACACACATACACACAGTTAACCCTTGCTCCGCCACATAACAACAGAGCTAATGGCTCCTAAGCACAATGTATCTGTACCATGTACTTCAATATGAGCATTGCCCCCCCCCCCCCCCCCCCACACACACACACACACAAAAAGCACCGAATAGGACTGATAGTCTGTAAGCACCCCTTACTCATGATCATATAAACGCACACACACAGCGAGTTAAACCCAGCACTATTAAAATGAAAAATAAATAAATAAATAAATCACTTGATGAACTCTACTGTCACACACTCATTCTGAAAGCTCCTCTGTGTTTCTGTTTTGATCACACAGATAAGACCTGAAACCCTGAGAAGCGCCATGTTTTCCATTTCCATCTCATCATCGTTTCATTTCTCTCAAGTTAATAACGTTGAATATGTCATTCCCCATCTCTTCAAAGCGCTCTTCACAGCTACACGTTAAAAGCATGATAGATGACATCATAGAAGAGCTCTCAGGTTTTGACCGGCGACCCCTCGTTGTTGTGCGCTGCAGAACCGGAGGATTTTTTTGTGTGTAGAAAGGTCATCGGTGGATCTTCACTGGTGTTAATCTGAATTACGGTGTTTGAAAGAAGCGCGAGAGAGTGCTGAATCTCGTGTATTGCTGGAGTCAGATTTTCTTCTATTTTTAATGCGGTCTTGAGGAATAGTTCTCCGGGCTTCCTGAAGGACCTGTCTAGGCTCTCATTTCCAGGCCAGTCCCTGACATTGTACCTGAGCAGTTTTAGAGTTTTCTGTAGTTAATGTTTTCTGTTTGTCAAGCCACACAGTGACTTTAATAAAAAAAAATAATAATTGTAATAAAAGAAATCCAACTCAATGCATGAACCAGTGAAAAACAGGTACAGATGATGAGGACGGTGATTAATACTGTATACTGGTGTTGCTGACGCTAAGTGGTTGGAGCAGATGAGACGGGAAATAAGGTTGCTGCTGACAGCATATATAGTGATTAATGTAGAGCAGATGCAAGAGTTGATAAGGATGGATGGATGGATGGATGGATAGATAATTTTTTAGTAAACCTACCGCCTGTTTGCTACACATTTTAATGTTTTCTCTGCTCTATCACACCCACATCAATTCAAAAAACCTGTTTTTTTAATCTGATTAGTTAAATCAGCTCTACTGGGAAGTGAGAAAACTCATGCCATCACTTTTTGTTTTTGGGGTATTTCTCTCTCTCTCTCTCTCTCTCTCTCTCTCTCTCTCTCTCTCTCTCTCTCTGTGTGTGTGTGTGTGTCTTCTTGGGCTCCTGGTCTTTGAACTGCAGAGCAGGAATGCAGCTGTGCTCTGCTGGAGTCTGGTAAGTTTGGATTTGCACATTCTTACATTCTTGCACAGTGAGTAGACTATTACTGGTAAAGGACTTAACACACACACACACACACACACAACTGGTATTCAGTTGATCCCTTTGGTACAAAACACCAGAAACCTCTCAAGGTTGTGTGAACCCACACCTCTGAATCTGTTCACTTATTATATCTTCCACTGAACCATAACAGCATATTGTCTACAATATAATGCATTTAATCGTATTTAAAAGAAACAAACGAATAAATAAATAAATAAATAAATAGATTGGATGCTCTTCTTCAAAACAGAAGTCGCAGTTTTACCCTGGAGAGGAAGCTGCATGCAGTAAAAGTTAACCGAGCGCAGGAGCAATAACATCGCTCCTGCTTCAGGTGTGGAAGAATGCACTCGGCGTGTTTAAACTTTAACCATTTCAAGGGGGCTGTGAGCAATTTGCCATCAGTAACCTGCACCGCAACTGCTAATGCATCATCCTCCCCACCCTCTGAAGCACATGAAAAGCTATTCTCTTGTGTCTGGGAGGCCTCTGACCTCAAAAGAATGGATGAGGAGCAGAAAATAAACAACATGCTTGCAAAAGGGTGAAACCAAACATCTGCTAGGGAGACGCCAGAACACGAGAGGCCAAGGCAATCTAAATCACCTTTAACTTCCACGGAGAACGGTGTGGAATTGGAGAGAAGGTCACACTCGTGCCATTGTTATTTAAATGAGCCGACATGATGGGTGATAATCGATTTAAATATTATGTTGCTCATATGCATGATATATACAAAAAAAAAAAATAGAAAACTATTTTTTTTATTTCTAGCATGCATCCAGAAGCCTTATTTTTTGGATTTAAAGAAATAAAGTAAATTCACTTGAATCAGTACATCATGTTGCAACATTTTCATGGGTCGACTGAGTTTTTTTCCGAATTGACATCTAATGGGATGACTAAAGAGATCGTATAGGATAAACGGATTAGAAATCTGTTTCCAATACAGAAACCTGACCCCGTTCCTTCCACATTTTACTTTTTAAGCCTTCAGCCGGTTAATCTGCCTCACTGAGGTAGCGAGGGTTGTGTGAGGTTACCTGCACTGAAGCTCGGAGACACAAACAAGGATTTGGTTTCTCATGCTGTGTGTTAGACCGCTGCGCTGACAAGTAGGGTTAACCGCCTGTGTGCGCGTGTGTGTGAGTGTGTGTCGAGATAACAATGCGTGTTTGGTCACTTGATTGAGGTCAAACCTCTTTTTATCTAAGTAACAGCATTTTCATCCTAGACGAGATTGTGAACAGCACAGAGGTGAATGTAGAGGAGAAATTTAAAGGAGGGAGAAAGCTTGAGAAAGCCGTATTGACATCTGTGAGAAAAAAAAAGCAAGGACCAACCCATGATCTCTTTATACCACTCATGGGGACAACGTATTCAAATGAGAAGCGGATGTTTGGAGTAAATTAGTTGACCTTCACCCTGTGGGTCAGTGCCCTCTGTGTGTTTGAGTGTGTGTGAGTGAGTGAGGTAGAAAGAAATGTATGCTTTAGAAGAAAGGAAAGGGAGGGGGGGATATTAATCCATTCTGTAGCCTGTGATTGACAGGCTCTGTCACTGTTTTTTCGAAACACTGAGGATTTTTCCCAGGCATCAGAGCGTCACCAATGTCCTCACATCCAACAGATGCTGGAGCTTTATAGCACCTTGTTTTCCCACCACTGAGCTTCGTTTCACTAACTTGTTTGTTATTTATGGCAGGCTCATTCCTTAGCTAAATAGTACAAAACTCAACAACTCAACAAAAAAAAAAAAAAAACACAAGATACAATGACACATGAGTTACAGAAAATAAATAGTCTACACTGTATCATGTTTGAATGATTGTTTTTTTTATATCAAATATATTTCATATTTGTGTGAGATCACATTACAAGCCCATGAGTTGACATTTGGCATTACATCGATGATGATTCCTAAAGACTAGAATGACTAAAACACACAACATGCATCATGATATCTACAACACAAGTCTCTTAAAATGATGTGCACATGTTTCAGCCATTAAAGGAGTTCCTGGGAGACCAGTGTTTCAGACGTGAAGCAGTTGATTGTATCCAAGCAGTTGGTGTCCAAGGTACATTGACGGTATTTAAAGCTCTAGTGAAATGCGGGAATAAGTGCATTAGTGTAGCAACCATTAGTCTACATAGAGAAATAGAGGGCGTTTTCCCTTTTATTGTTCCCAGTCCCAGTTTGACTTGAACACCCCTCGTTAATTAAAAAATAACACAATATGACGGAAGACTGCAGTGTAAAATAATTTATCATGATATCAATATTATCATCATATCGTCCAGCTTAAAATCATTACAAAGCATCTTCTATGAGATCGAGAGTAATTGCTGCCCTCGTTATCATTACGATGATCATTGCAGCACATGCAACGGAATCGGTCATCCATCCCTCTGATCTTCTTTATCTCTAGCTCAGGCTAGAGTCTCGCTTAAGCACGGCCTTGTAACCCCTACATTCACAGGCTTCAACAACGGTACAGGCCGCCCTTTGACCCCTGGGGGAGTGACACTCAACCTTTGCTTCAACCTTCTGACTGGCACTCGCAGCTGCGGCCGACTGCCCCGAGGCTGGGGGTTGGGAGCGTGCAGTATTCAGAAAGGTGGACTCAGTAAAAGAGACAAATGGCCAAGCTGAGATCCTCTAGGTTCAGCCTCTTTTGTCTTTTATCTTTTGTTTGACCGGAGCGAAGGGCCAGATCTTTGCAGGGAGCGTGTTTTTTTTTTTTTGCATACAGAAAAAGACATGACCTTTGGTAAACATTGTTCCCATTTTCTCGTGATCCGTTCATCCCAGTGTTCCCACAAAGACACCCTTAAATGAGCAAACGTATGTGCCTCTAAGAATATCACAGGATAGCTTGTAAAAGAGGCTACTCATTAGTCCTAGGCTGGTTTATACAGAGATTTTTAAAGGACACTTAAGTCATTTCTTTGCAAATAACTTTGCAAAGTGTTTTCACTCAATCGTCTAAATGAAACTTTTGACATTGTGACCTAAAATATGTCCAAAGCCCCCTCGACGTTCCCTGCTCTATCCAGTGTGTCCTCTGAACCTCAAGTTGAACGTAGAATGGTTTACGTTGCTTAATGTATTTTATTGTGCTTGTACTCTAGTTTATAAAACGTGTTTTAGAGCACTGTCTCCTCCTTCTTCCACTCCAGCGCCTCAAGCGTGGTTTTTAGTTCTACCAGTTGAGACTTGTGACGTTCCTGCATGGCTGTCATTTGTCGTTCGATCCTCCACAGCTGCTCGTGGTGCTTTTTGCGGGCGCCCCTGCATGCACTCAGGGCTTTACTGTGAAAAAGGGAAAACCTTTGATTAATAAGCATATTCAGTAAAACCAGCTTTGAAGTAAGGTCAACAACCAAAATGTTTCCTTTGATCCCAAATGCGTTCATGTCAAATCGGGACATGTGATGAAATTTCACATAAATGAAGGTGAAAAGAAAAGGGACTTCAAACACAGTATGGGGATGAGACTCTTTGCCAAAGTAAAACATTTGAATGGTGCAAAAGTTTTAAAGTGCATCCGTGAATGATGATCCCAGCTGACATTGCTTGGAGCCTGCTAAAGTCGTTCCCCTGAACATTCAGCAAGTGGAACACTCTCAGGAAAAAATGGACTGGTTTGACCATCGAAGGCGTTCTGTTTCTGCACCTCATACTGCACCACTTGCATTACAGGAATTCAGCTGGGAGTTTTTTGCCACATCCCCCG